>JAMXBB010000001.1:1894880-1953998 GCA_024138015.1 Lumnitzera littorea | reverse complement strand
ATGTTTTAAAATTAAATAGATAAGGTAGTTATATAGCTTATCTATGTGTAGTATAGCTTATGGTGAGATAAGGAAATTGTCTTATCATAAGCTTTTGAAAGGTTATCAAATGATATGTAAATTTAACTCTCATTTGATAGATTATTTAATGTGATTAGTTGATTTGCCTATCCATAAGTGACATAGTTATAAGGAAAATAATGAAGTTGCCTCACATGTGTGATGCTTTTAGGGTTTGGCTCTTATAGTAATTTATATATTATGGTTTTCTTCCTAAGGAATTTATAGTTTTCTAGAGTTGAATAAAATTGTTCGAGTAGGGTCTTAAAATCCTTAATTGTCCATAGTTATCCTAAGGTTTAGGGTTTTAGATGATTTAGGGTTCATTATTCTTGTATTCAAGTTTTTATCGATAATGAACTTTTGAATTGAAATACTAGGTTCATTTTCTAAATGTAAAATTTAGTTCTTAGTTTCGTTGATTATTGGGAATAATTGAGAAGTGCTTTTAGTTAATTACATGTCCCTTAAAGTAGCAGGGTTTACACAAACACCTCATAAACTTATCAGAATGTGCTTTAAAACTCCCTAAACTTTTACTATAATAAATTTATTAGTTCCTACACTTAAGTCAAAGTTTATGGCATACAAACACCCTATAAACTTATCAAAACATGTTTTCAAACCCCAAAAACTTTAACCATAATGTGACTTCTTTTAACTTAAAAAAGGAAATATCCTTTTTGTTACCAATTCATTAAAATTTAAGGGGTTTTTAAGCATACTTTGAAAATTCGAGGGAGCAATTTGCAACCAAGTCAATATTTAGGCGAATTATTTGCAATTTCCCCAAAAAACATATTGCTAAGCAAATAACACCTAACATAAAAATTGGTTAAAACAATAAAAACTTATTAGTGACTAAAATAACACTTAAGATTAAATAAAAATATGGTGAAAAAAAACTAATTATCAAAATAATTATGATATATGGGTCAATGGTGCTAACTCAAACTCCTCCACATAGGTCGATGGCCCCTATCATTTGTCTCTAGCTTAGGAAGACTCACCTTCAGTAAATTAAAACTCATGTATTGCTCACAAAAGTTTATGCTAATTTTCTGAAGCTTTAACTCATTAGTCTACGTAGCATTTAAAAGTGAACAATTTACCTATTTGATAAGAAAGTATCCATCATCTCTTATGATTTTATCCTAATAATATCTTCTAAATCTTCTTTCTTTCAACATATGGAACTTATGAAACTAGATTAATAGAAAATGTAGTGTCCAACTTACATGAAGAATTAGATGTCTTTGTCAACTCATAGTAGGGTAGAAGGTTCCCAATATTACCACATGATTTTTTTGCAAGAACCTTGAGCAAATCCCGTTAGTATAATCCCAACAATCATCGAATCCTTCGTACAATTCTTGATACTTGTGATGAACATGTGCAACAAACTTATGCAATTCATTTCTTAAGTTAATTTTCTTTCTAATTTCTATATGCAAGTCATGAATATGGATAGCAAATGATTTAGTGATTTTAGAAGGTTTAAATGTAAGTAGGAAAGGTATAAGATAAATAGGTCCTTTAGTTGATAAATTAGTACAACTTTAAAGGAATGTAATGTAATATACCTATTTATCAAACTATTGTAAGCAAATTTACAATAGGTAAGATACAATCCCAAGTAGACATATGGTCACCAAACAAAGAGCTTAACAAATCACCTAAACTTCAATTGACTACTTCAATCTAACCGTTAGTTTAAGGATATAATGAAGAAGAAAATTGCAATCTAATATATAGTATTCTCTACGATGTCTTCCAAAAGTAATGAACGAATTCGACATCCTTAGTTTTAGCCTATCCATGCAACCTAATAATCTCATTATAGAAAAATTTGGCTATATAGGGTGCATTTACAATCTTACCATAGGGTACAACATATGCCATCTAAAAGAAACTATCCACCACCATAAAGATCAAATGATGTTTTTCAAGGTATCACAAGTAAACCTAACACAATTAGTTATTATGATATATTAGCATAGCTAATTATAGAGGTTGGGCTAACCCAATTAATACGAGAGCTTCTATGGTCTCGTCCTCCATTTTGATAGGACTAATCTAACACTCCATCCCACCATTGATTTACATTCTTTTAAATATGGATCGTCAAATTCATAATTAGTTCAATGGTTTAGATTTAAAGAAATATAAATCAAGTATGGATGATGGATTAGACCGATCCTATAAAAAATAAGGATGAAACGGGCGAAAAATAATAGAATGGCGAAATATGAAATGTGTGAAAGGAAAAGTAAGAGACGAATGGGCTTGTGAGTGCAAATATAAAACTTAGGTTGGCCTAATCAATACAAGGCCTAACTACATAAATAAGCAGACACTCTCTCTATTTGACCCAATTAGTAATCACGATACATTAGACATACTAGCACATAATAGTAGAATAGCTAAATATCTATCTATATTGTTATTACTACCGTCATTGATTTACTTGTGTGCCCTTACAAGACATGTATTAAGGAATATTCCAATAACCAAATGGGAGAGATATAACAAATTACTTCATCATTATAAGGAAACAGTATCACGGAAATCAAATACAACATTGATTCTCACAAAATTGCTTACATTTAAGCAATGAATCATAGTTTATTGGAAATACTTTCTATTTTATCTCTAATCTTTTTATTCAATCATTAATTTATTTGCACAATTATCTTGTCAAATCATAATATCTTTTCATATTTAATTTTCATTATTTCTATTATTTATTACTACAATACCCTAAGACCTTATTATAAAGCATTATAACCTACCATCTGATCACCGCTAATTAGGGACATGCTAAGGCTCTAAGTCCACATATACCAAAATCCTTCATTTAACAATCTTCTCATCATGATATTAATCAAAATAACACATTAACAAAACTACATATGAATCTACATCTCAAGTTCTAATATGAGTTACACCAAGCCATCTTAAAGGAGTCTAACAATCCCCGAAAGCAATAAGTACCAAATATTGCAAAACAAGGAGTCTACAAGCTTCGTAAACATACTCAACACAATGTAAACTAGCAAAGGAGTTTATCTCCATATCAAACATCACTATGGTAACAAAGTCTTCAATATATAACCTATCCTAAATCCCCAAAAATAACATTGAGTCTCTAATCATCATAATAGTATAAGAAGTCCACCCTATATTCTTTCTGAAATCTATCAACAAAAGGCTCCTCATATATCACATAATCATTATTACTTATGCTTGAAAAAGAAAAGAATGAAACGAATCCTAATACGTATTATGCAAGCATAAACCAACGCTAATCAATACATAATGCATATATTTATTGCAAAATAAGCAATCAATAGGTTAACATCTCGTATATTAGCCGATCAACAACAAAGGGGTGCTTATGACCCCATCACACCCAGATCTCTTATACATGTAGGTAAATATAATATAGTATAAGTCTTTTAATTATCTACGATATACTATAGTAAAGGCCATATGACCAACACCTGAGTACTAGGAACCACAAAACACTAAATCTAACTACGTTGTCCCATTTACAAGTCCATTAGGGAATCTTCATATATGATTAGAAACTTTCCTCTTGGGATCTACCACTATAGGCTTCACCACTACATGCCCTTGAGATAAGCGAGTCAAGCACAAGTAGAAACTAATGCGATCAGATCGATTATGGTTTAGTCTGATTAGT
Source organism: Lumnitzera littorea (assembly GCA_024138015.1). Classification (NCBI taxonomy): domain Eukaryota; kingdom Viridiplantae; phylum Streptophyta; class Magnoliopsida; order Myrtales; family Combretaceae; genus Lumnitzera; species Lumnitzera littorea. The sequence goes on along the minus strand of JAMXBB010000001.1, from coordinate 1,950,232 downwards.
TCATTTCTATCCTAACAAGTACAAACGTACAAACATGTACTACATACCTAAGTCATTGAATATACTAACCAACACAAAAGGAGACCCAAAAGCAAAAGAATCTAAGCACCTAACCCAAGAGATAATAGATTTTACTTAGTTACTTTACCTCTCAATCATGTGGACAATTGTAAGATTCTATTCCAACCAATTTCCAAAACTTAACTTGCTTACAAGTTTAGTCTCTCTTAAAGATACATAAACCTACCTTCATATTACTTAATTAAATCCAATTTATAAATCACTTTAATAAGGTTCTCTTATTTCTACACCTCCCTTAAGTCTCTTAATTGGATAACTTGAAATTATTTCCACAACTTAAATTCTTAAGACAAAGTTTGAAGCTTTTGAAAGCGAAGAGGCTAAGTAAAGAGTTTGTTAGATGATTAAAGGTTGGAAAGAACCTTGAAAAATAAAAGGATTTTAAACAGGGTATGGCATTTGAATGTTATAAAGCGTAGTGTATAGACGCTATAAAGTGTGGTGTTTGGGCGCCTTGCTTTTATTCTACAAATTGTAGGATTAGCTCAACTTCAAATCCGAAAATCTTTTCAACCTACCCCTTTTCCAACTTTCATACACTTCCAAGCAAGATTTAAGGCACATTTGTGCAATGATAACTAACACTAAATCTTAGCTATAAACTTAAATTCGAAGCCTTAACTTCAACAATCCCTTACAACACTCAAAACTAAGAGATAAAACTTATAAAACTTACTTACAATAACTCAAACACTTGGTGAAGTCTGATAATGTAGCTAAACATTACCAATAATTGCAAATAACCATTCATTTCATATTCAACCCTTAACAAAAATTAGGTACAACTTCTCTAAATCAAAGTTTTCAGTTGAAAAACAAGTTAAAACTTAAGAAATCCCTCAAGAAACTTACCTTAAACACTTTATTGAACTATTATTGGTGAAAACTAAGAATCTCTACTTGAAAACACTTAAGAGTAAGCTGGAATCAACAAAAAGCAGAAGATTTTAGCGTGCTAGGAGGCCTAATATGAATTTGCTTAAGATAAATTTCCAAAATCTTGCCTTAGTCTCCTCTTGGGTTTCCTCTTATGGGTTGAGTTCAAGGTGGCTACTCTAAGTTTTTACATAAAGAGTTAAGATTAGGCTTTATTTGGTAAAGATTAAAGCTTTAAACAAAAGGAGGCTGCTTATGGGGGTAGGATTTTAGTTAGTCTTTGAAATGTCTAAAATACCCTTAATTTTGGAAACATTTTTTTTTTTTTTGTAGTGTTACATCTACATTCTATCTATATCTGTTTATTATCTATCTCTTATTATTAAGGGAATAAGCATATGGATATGGCATTGGTTGTATTGTTGAAACGTCAACAACCATGAAAATCAAAAGCTTTGATCATCTCTTTTCTCTTACATATTCATGAAGAGAATTCAGAGACATAGTTTCAATAATTCCAAGAAAGCTGATTATTCATAAGTATTGATATCTCGTCAGTAATCATGCCTTTATGGAGTTAGTTTACTTATGCTTAAGGTTCAATGTAGAGTCTTGGTTTTCTAAAAACGTTTTTTATTTTTTAATTATTTTGATGAATTAGTTTCAATTGTAAAATATTAAGTTTGCTTGTAAGGTAGTTTTTGGCCATAATAGAAAATAAGCAATAGTTAATATTTCGTTATTATTGTAGTTGTAAAGAATTCCACCTTTATGGAGTAGGTTTATTTATGCCTATGGTTCAATTTAGAAGCTTGAACCTTTGAAATGTTTTGTGATTTTTAGATGTCTTTCTAAATTAGTTTCAATTGAAAAATATTAAGTTCATTCACAAGGAAAGTTTTTTGCTATAATTGGATCTTTATATCCAACAAGAAATCAGCAGTATTTGGTATTTCGTTACTATTGTTTACATGTTGATATGACTGTAGTCTCCTTCTCGTGGAGACTATGATTTCGACTAATAGAAAAAAGAAAAAAAGAAAAAATGAAAAGGATGAGGGTTTGTTAATTTAATTGGAACAGGAAAAAAAATATAATTTTTAGCTTTCTTGCTTTTACTTATGGGCAACAAAAAGAATCTTTCTTTTGTAGTTTTTAATTTATTTGAAAAAGATTGTTATTTAGAGAAGAAAAAAATACATGTAGAACAAAAGCTCATACTCAACACATTGTTGTATGTTGAACAAAAGTATAAATTTTCTTCCCAAGTTTGATACTACTATTATCTTTCTTCTCCATTAGTTATTTTTTCTTTTTTCTTTATTATTATTATTTTTCCATTTCTTATTTTTCAAGCCAAATGGCTAATGGTTGATAGAATCAATCCTATTCTATCTATGAAAATTTATCTCTGTTGTCTCCTTTTTGAGGAAATGATAAATGGTGTTTGTCTGTCTAAATAACAATAATCTTATTTACTTGCTTATTTGACATATATTTACTCAATTTTTATCCATTTGTGACAATTTATTATTTTTTTTTCCACTTTTTATTGTGTTTGCTATTTATAGTTGTATTGTAGTACTAATGTAATTGAATTTCAATGTATTTAGAGATTTTTTGATAAATTTTAATTCAAAATCCCAGAACTGTCCTGCGTATTATCTGTAACTTTTTCTCTCTCTCTCTCTCTCTCTCTCTTTTTTCTTTTAAAATCTTTATCTATAGGATTAGTTTGTTATTTCTTCAAAAAACGGTAGTTTTTCTTATAGCTTGTCATTGAAAAATAGCCCATATCATTTACCTTATAGTTTTGTTGAAAAACTTAAAAGGGTAGAGGGCTTCACTGTTTAGGTATCTACATTTGCAATTGCGTTTCTTGCTAAGGCAGTGAGTGTAAATTCAAAAATGGGACCAAACGCCACAAACTCTTACACCCATAGATAAAAGATATAATTGTAATAGAAAAGAGAAAAGTCAGTTATTAATAGCATCAAAAATTAAAGAATTAATTCATACTTATAAACTCTACATTTAAACAAGAAGTAATTCTGAAGCCCATGAAACTCGAAAAATAAGTTCAACAATATTGGCACCGGTATATAGGAGAAATTCCATGATAAAAAAGAAAATTTTTATTATTTTTTTGGTCATGTAGCATTAAACTATAATTAAATTACAAGTTCATATGTATCATTTCAAATTTTTTAACAATAATAATAATAATAGTAATATTCTTTATTGAAAACTCTCAATATTTAAATGTATGCTCTTTAGCATTTTGAAAAGGGCAACGATACATGACCTAAGGGCTAAGTCTTTTTGTTGCAAAAGAGCATGCTGATCCACTCATCCTATGTGCTTTTATTCATTGAGTATTATTGCCTTGCACTTGGTTTGTATATACAGGAACATGTTAATCAACAATTATTTTGGCAAGCCGGATTTATGGCTTTAAACATTTTTCTTTCGAAAAATATTAGAGAAAGCAAAAATTACTTGCAAGCCTTGGTTAGGATAGAAATCTTTTCAAACTTTCCCTAACTAACTATTGTTAAAAGATGGTTGGTTTTTCTTACATTATTCTTTTAGGCTTATGGCAAGATATGCTATGAAATACTATAATATAATTACCATAAATTAATAGTTTCTATTATTGTCCTAACTATTTCATAAATGACAAGCTTTCAATCATTTTAGTTAGAAATCATTTTCCCTTTATGTTTCTAATTCTTTTACTTTTTTTTCTTGGTGGCCATCAACAATTCTTTTACTTTATATAATTAAACTTTATAGTTTCTTACAATTAGTACTTCACATATCTGATATTTTATTTTGGATTCACTATTTCGATATTCTTTACTATTTTTTTATTGTTTGTTGTTTCATGCTCCTTTTCCATCAAAGTGCGGTTTATCTATTTATGAATTTTTATGTGTTTACTAAACCAGCAATTAGCTTGAGTACAATCAACTCTAAGGCACTTAATAGTATATAACAATAAAAAAATTAAATTTACTTGCTAAGCCATTAGTTATAAAAATTATGTTACTCTTTGAATGAAATTTACATGTCCTACTTAAAAAAAGAGGCATGTTTTAACCTAAAATAATAAAATTCAAAGAGGAAAAAAAAAAAAAAAGAACTCTCTCTCTCTCTCTCTCTCTCTCTCTTACGCACACACACACACACAATTCTTTCAAGTATTCGAGTATAAAGGAATACTTACATGGGTCAAAACAAAATGTAATTAATATTATAAATGTTTGACTTTAAATATTATGAAATTAATATTTGAGTATCAGGTATTTGCTTACATATAAAGGGATCAAAATAAAATATAATTAATGTTATGAGTATATGACTTTGAATATTATGAAACTAATATTATGAATGTTTGAAATATTTCAAGTAAAAGGGATATATTATGAATGTTTGAAGTATTTAGTAATTTCTTACTTAAATAAGGTATTAATTAAAGGAATACTTACATACAACAGGTAGTTTCTAGTATTTCAACTATTTGGATATTAAATTGATTTATTAAGAAATTAATACCATCTTTTATGAGAATCAAATAGTATCAACGTTTGAATAAAATATTATAATATATCATTGATATAGTTCTCATTATCATCCAATAAGTTATTGGAGTCAAGGACCATTAAAGCTAGAGATATAATGCAATTTATACATCTTTAAGGAATTGAGGTTATTAATGGACATTAAGACATATTAACAATGTTTTTGTCTTTCTTTTAAAGTTTTAGATGTTCTTATCTCATTTTATATTATATATATTTTGCCCAAAAAAAAAAAAAAAAAAGAGAGAACAGTTGACTAAAATGCACTTACAAAGTAATTCAAATTCAAATATACTACAAAAATCATATTATAACAATAGCATACTCTATATTATACACATTATATATGAAATATTATGTAATACATATTATATTTACATGCACATATTATATAATAAGCAAAATCCAATTTTCATTTTTACATGCCATTTAATAAATATAGAATATGTGATACTATATGCCATATAGTGTAGAAAGACTATGATACAATTAATATGTATGAGAAAAAAAAGTGCATATACATCTTTGCAATTTCTTATACTATTTTAAGAATTAAGAAAAAAAAATATTATAATATGTAGTTTTTAAAAATCTTTCCTTTTTTATATATCATTTTTTATAGTGTCATTAATATATTTTTATAATTTTTTTCATATTTAATATAATTTCAAAAGTTTTTTTCTTTTATATTTCTATTATAGCAAATTAATATTTAGTAATTCATTTTATCTCACAACCCGATGGGGCTAGTCATGGCAGTTGACGTATACTGTACAAAGGATTGTAGATTGAATTTCCTTACAATTGATGACCCTTTATACGATACACAAAACTGCAGTTACAACTAATAACCAAGAGTTACACAAGTATGAGCAATATCATTTCATAATAATAATAATAAGTTAAAGAAATATAAAACATAATCTATTTATATAAGAATTTACAGATAAAAAGTCTATAATACTTCTTAACTCAAACTAATATCAATTTATCACATAATCAGATCCATAATCTAAATAAACTATCACAAGTACACTCCAATCACATCTTGCTCCCACATCAACCTCCTGATGTACAATTAACCTCGGGTATGTGGCAGGCCAACTCTACAAATAACTCGCCCTGCGAAAGAAGACTATAAGGGTATAAGCTAACTAACTTAGTGAGATAATCTCCTCAACCATACGGCAATCAAGTTATAGAACAATTAAGTTTAATCAAATAAATACATGTCAATCAGTATGCCAAACTAATACATACAGGTGACTAGGTACTTCATGCAACTCAAATTTAACATCTTCCAAAGTCAAGGTTGGAGATAGTCGGTATAGTCATATCTGGGTATCGTACTAGAACTTATCTCATAACAAAACTCTACATTTCGTATTTAAAATGTAATGGTATATCTATTCTCAATTTTATAAAAAACGAGTTCTATATATAATTGTGAGTAGGTTTATGCATCCTTCACTTACCCCTAAACGAAGGCTTTTGGACTCGATCCTTAACCAAGCGGTTGGCGCCTTCAATGCCTAGTAATCCCGCAACCAATATAAGATCATATCACACGTGTGCACCGTATGAAATCTATAACAATCAAATAATCAACCTACATATGGCCTCTTGCTACCTCCGTGTAATGTGACGGCCAGAATTAATTATGTGGTGTATGATTATACGTGTTTCAAACTAACCTTTTCTAGTCAAGTAAAATTAAGTCTTATTATTCAGTAATCAACAAGATCACAAACAATTAGTTCCGAGGGAATCTATTATGCAACAATTAATATGTTATCATACTTTAAAGTAAATTCACTATTAAAAAACAGTTATTATACATAAACATAACCCAGCCTCATACAACATTCACTTATTAATCATAATTTATATTTGCTAATTACAAACACAAGTAATTATGAAATCATTAGGAAAAACTCATTCAACCATAATCGACTCAGGAATCGTAATAATCTAAGGGCAACTCAAGGTCAAGGTTGAGATCACCTAAGAATAAGGAATATAGAAAATTGTAAGTTTGGCAATTTAAAGCTAAACTAGTATCGTAATTTGTAATGTTTACTTTACTTAGTTACGCGAAATTATCGATTCGAGCTTTTTAGCGAATCTTATATAACTTTTTCATTTTAGTTTGCATCGTTATGAACTTATAATCCATTTTGATCGTTATTTGGTGTATTTTCTCATAGCGAGATTTATTTTGAACGTTGTGACTCGCAAATTGAACTATGATATAAAAATATCACAAAATTTATTATTTTAATTTAAAAAGTTATAAAATATTAATTTGAACTTTTTCTTAGTATATTTATGATTTAATAATTAGTTAAATCATATAATCGGTAATTGTATTATTTTAAGCTTATTTTACCTTAGTTACTTATTTTTACCCATTTTTAAGATTTTAGAATTTTTAATTCAAATCTTACTTTATTAATTTTCTTGTATTTTACAATATACATATATATATGAATACTTATTATTATACTTGATTAATTTTTCTAATTAACTTAATTATTAATTCTTTTTCCTAATTTATGGTACCCATATATATAGTTATTAACTTACTTTATTTATTAAATTAATATTATCATATATCATGTATACTATTTAATTATATGCATCTTTTGCGTCATATACGTACTTTTATACATATACTATACACTATATACTAAATTATTCTAACTTTACTTATACATTTCGTACAAGTATATTATGCACTTATTTATACTTTATATACTTATGAACATATATGGTTATACTAAATACATATATATATATATATATTAAAACACAAATATTATTAATAATATGCATACTTATTGTTTTATATATACCCATATTATATATGAAAAATACACAATTAGGCATATATAAACATATGTACACATATATATACAAAATTATATATTACATGTATACACATATTACATACTAAAATAATTATTATATACATATGCACCTTTATATATATATGTATATCCATGCATGTATATACATAGTTAATTAAATAATATGCTAAATACATATACATGTACATAAAAGAAATATTGGGTATATATTCATATAGTATACAAGTATTCCTACATATATTATATACCAAATACTAATTATTCATACATATATAATACATACCTACATAGATATATTTTCATTTACATGCATATATATATATATACCTAGCAATAATTAATTAGTGAAAATACTAAATACTTAGCACATGTATTCTTATTTATACTTACATATATATACATATATTGTATCTTCTAAATAATGTATATATACATGTCCACATATGTATGTTTATACACACATGAAAGAGATATACATATATATTAATTTATCTACTCATACATATATGTACATGTAATAGAATAATTAGTATATACATGCATATACTATATAATATACACATATATAAGTAAATTAAATATACTTACCTAAATTTGTTGGTAATATTTTTAATTTTCTTCTTCTTTTCCTCCTCCTCCTTCTTCTTCTTAATTTTCTTCTTGTTCTTGGTTTTCTTTTTGTTTTGGTCTTTTGCTTTGTTTTTCCTTTCTTTTGCCTTATATTCTCAGTTTGTTTTTTTTTTCTCCATATATTTAGGATGTGAAGATCATATGATTTTAGGAGCAAATAAAATAAAATAAAATAACGAAGCATATCCTCTTAATTTAAGCATTAATCAAGATAAGATACATACTTTACCATTTTGTCCTTTATCCCTTTATTCTGTGACACTTGGACATTTATTTATGCACATGGGTTGTTGACTTTGCAGTTGGAATTCATGCGAGGAAAAAGAGAAAATAGAAGAGAAAAAGAAAAGAAGGAAAAAGAAAGAAAAGAAAATAGAGAAAATGGAAGAAAAAGGAATTTAGAAATAATTATATGTAATTTTTCTAAACATAAAAATAATAATAATAAATTAATTTTGAAATTTTATGAAAATTTATCAATTTAATTAATACCCGTTACAATTATAATTTTTACAAGTTATTTTAATAGTTTGATTAAAAGTTTTACGTAATTTAGTCGATAATTGCAATCAACTATGATTATATAATTATTGAGTGATCTTTAATTATTTTATAAGCTCAAAGTTATAGTTTTAAGGTTTCAATCAAGATCAAGTTCGATTTCGAGTAATTGTGCATAAATCGGATTTAGGGTTTTTAACACGATTTAGGGTTTTGATCAATTCCTAGGGTTTTTATTATCGATATTATATTTGATTTATTAAATTTCATAAAATTTTATTATTATTAGCCTTATCGACTCATGACATAGTTTAGAACACTCGAACTTAAATTAAAGTTCAGACTATCAATTTTCTAGGGTTTACATTTTAAGTCATTCTTTATATGAAAATTATATATTGTATATAATTTGGTGATAGAAACATATTAATGAGAGAGAAAAAGGGAGAGATTTTAGGTTTTTTTCCTCCTTAAATAATCAACAATAAATCATATATAACAAGTCATTTGTTTTTGCGACCTTATATTTCTTAAGTAATTTTTTAACATGTTTTTTATAATGAATAAAATATTAGATTAAATTTACATTTTTCATTTAGAAGAAACTTATAATCATTATCTAATTTTATTTTATTTTTTATTTTTTGCATCCCATGGACTCTTTGACTAGTTTTACATTTAGAATTCTATTATTTTGTCACTTGATCTCATGTTGTGTTGATTGCTCCAACACATCATTTGGATCACATAAATCCTATTTGAGCATTTAAATTTCAATATAGTACTCTAATTTTGGTTAACAATCACTTTAAATACATTTATCATTCTTCTAAACACTTACTTAAATGATTTAACTAACAAATCAATAATTCAATGACCAAACCATTTATACTGCAACAACTAATATGGTAGTATTTAAAGTACATCAGACGGCAATCACCTATTAAAGGATTGAATAGACAACTTCATGCTTCTATTCTTGCTTGTTCAGGTCGTAGAAACCAAGAATCTCACCATATTTCTCATCTTGAATAAAAAAACCATTTCTTCATTTCTTGGCATCAAACTAACGTCCAAATAGATGTAGTCCTAAAAGTACATAAGGTCTATCGCCGCATTGGAGAAAAGAAAACTGTAAAAAGAAACCAGCGGATTTTACTAAATCCAAGTCATGCAAATCCTACTTTTCTTTTGTATTTTTTTTTAAGGTGTATTGCCTGCATAAACATGTCACAACAGATGGACAATTCTATAAATACAAAATCATACTTTGTAGGAAAATATCTCAAGTTTCCTTTGATTATTTTCGTCTAGAATGGGAGTCAAGAAACGCACAAATTTACCAAACATGGTTGTTATATTTGTTCTATGTCTTATTTCCTTCTTTGATTATTCTGATGTTTATGCATCTACAGTCATAGAGCATGATCAAAACACCTTGTCAACTTACATTGTCCATGTGAGAAAGCCGGAAAGCAGGGCCTTTTCACGATTTGGCGATCTTCATAAGTGGCACCAATCATTTTTGCCATCAATGACCACTAGCTCAAACCAGGCGAACCGTATGGTTTACTCATACCAAAATGTCTTAACAGGGTTCGCGGTGAAGCTGAGTGCAAATGAGGCACAAGAACTGGTAAACATTGAAGGAGTGGTGAAAGTTCATAAAGAGAAAATATTTTCCTTGCACACAACTCATACACCTACGTTTTTGGGATTGCAACAAAACCTAGGTCTATGGAAGGATTCGAATTTGGGCAAGGGAATAATAATTGGAATTCTCGATACAGGAGTAACACCTGGTCATCCTTCTTTTGATGACAAAGGAATGCCTCCTCCGACAGCTAAGTGGAAAGGAAGATGTGGCTTCAATGGTACATCTTGCAATAAGAAGCTAATTGGTGCTAGAGATTTTACAAAGTCAAGTACGACTCTGCCGTTTGATGAAGAAGGGCATGGTACACACACATCAAGCACGGCAGCTGGGAATTTTGTGCCTGGAGCGAATGCTCTAGGAAATGCCAATGGAACTGCCGTTGGCATGGCCCCTCTTGCTCACTTGGCAATGTACAGAGTTTGTGGTGACTTAGGATGTCTTGAAAGCAATACTCTGGCGGCAATGGATACCGCAATTGCAGATGGAGTCGATGTGCTTTCCCTCTCTATTGGGGGCGCCTCGATCCCATTTCATTCCGATTCACTTGCAGTTGGTGCATTTGCCGCCATTCAGAAGGGAATTTTCGTTAGTTGTTCTGCAGGAAATGCTGGTCCTTTGTATAGCACATTATCTAATGAAGCCCCATGGATTTTCACCGTTGGTGCAAGCACCATAGACAGAACTATCAAAGCTACAGCGCAACTAGGAAATGGGGCAGAATACGAGGGAGAATCGCTCTTCCAACCTAAAGATTTCCCTCAAACTTTATTGCCATTAGTTTATGCAGGTGTGTTCAGTAATGATTCTTCCGCATTATGTGCTAAAGGCTCGTTAAGAAACCCGCTAGTCAAGGGGAAAGTGGTCTTGTGTGAGAGAGGAGGAAACATTGCAAGAATTGATAAAGGAAAAGAAGTGAAGGCTGCAGGTGGTGCTGCCATGATTCTCATGAATGCAGAGACCGACGGGTATAGCACAGAGGTTGATGCTCATGTCCTTCCAGCGGCACATGTAAGCTATAAAGCTGGGGTGAAAATCAAAGCCTACATTAATTCAACATCATCTCCAAAGGCAACAATCTTGTTCAAAGGAACCATTATTGGCAATTCGGATGCACCAGCAGTATCATCCTTCTCCTCTAGAGGCCCCAACATTCAGAGTCCTGGAATACTAAAACCTGACATAATCGGCCCTGGTGTGAGTATCCTGGCAGCCTGGCCAGTCCCACTAGATAAGATCACAATCACAACAGCAAACTTCAATGTTCTCTCCGGTACATCAATGTCATGTCCTCATCTAAGTGGTATTGCAACTCTGCTTAAAAGTGCGCATCCTGAATGGTCACCTGCTGCCATAAAGTCGGCTATGATGACAACTGCTGATCTTTTAAACCTTAAAGGGAAGCCTATCGTTGACCAAAAACTTCATGCTGCTGATGTTTTTGCAACGGGTGCTGGCCATATTAATCCAACAAGAGCAAACGATCCAGGTCTCATTTATGACCTCAAGCCTGATGATTACATTCCTTACTTGTGTGGTTTGGGTTATGAAGATTCTGATATTGAAATCATAGTACAGAAGAAGGTTAACTGTTCACAAGTAATAGGCATTCCTGAAGCGCAGCTGAACTATCCATCATTTAGCCTAACTTTCGGTTCTAGTCTCCAAAATTACACTAGAACAGTAACCAATGTTGGCCCAGCTACTTCAACCTACACCTACAAGGTTAATGCACCTAATGGTGTTGATCTCATAGTTTCGCCTTCACAGCTTACATTCGCAGGAGCACAACAGACAGCAACATATACTGTGACTTTTAGCAAAAGCGCAAGTGCAAAGATCACTAAGTCATTTTCACAGGGATCCTTGACATGGTTTAATTCAAAGCATTCTGTTAGGAGTGCTATTGCCGTGGTCTTTCAATAGGAAATACGATTTTTCAGTTGCGTCTTCTGCTGGATTGGAATAATTGAGCTAAAATATAACATCTATCGATACAAAAGTTGAAGACATAGGATACAGAGATTTGAGGGGTATCATAGATTCGTGCTATATAGTTTATATTTTATTTCTGTTGAATGACCTTAATCAAATAATATAAGTTGGTGAAGAATTATGGTATATGATTAGTAGAATACAATAAATAAATAGAAAATAAAGGTCAAAATTTAAATACTCATACATGTGTAACTGTTGTCCTTAACACTATGTTTGGAATGACGAAAAGTGGAGGAAAGGAATGTGAAGGGAACGAATTAGAAAGGATTAGATTAGTTTTCCCTTGTTTTGAAAGAAGGAAAATTGGAAAGGAATAAATGTGGGGGGGAAATAGATCCATGGGCCCATCATAATTTAATCCCTCCCAAAATGGAGAAAAAAGGGAGGGAATATGGAAATTTGAAGAAATTTTTCATTTTGCCTTCTATAGTTAATTAGATTGTTAATTAGTATGCGTATTTTAGTAATTTAGTGCTATATCTTTTATATCTTTAGTAATAATTGGTTTTTCCTTCCCTTTCTTTCCCTCCTCTAAACAAACATGTGTAAAGAAATTAAATCCCTCCATATTTTCCATCCTTCTAATTCCTTCCTTCTTAATTCCATCCTTCCTTATTCCTTCCCTCTTCCCAAACATAGTGTAAAATGTTTAGATTTCCTACACTGAAGTTGCTAAAGGAATAATAGGCAAATCTCCCTTAGATTCAATTATTCACATTTTAGATTGGTTTGATTTTGAGAGTGAAGATTCTAGAAAGTAAAAACTTATGCACATAACTCAAAAGAGATACAAGTGTAAGGCATTAATCTAAGAGACACAATCTTTAATGTTCAATTTACTCTTTGAAGCATGTCTTTAAGAGTTAGACAAAGCATGGAACATGCATGATTATTAAAGCGATTAGATAAATCAACAACACCTAAATAGATATGAGTTCTTAGTCCAAGATTCATGCCCTTTCGTATAATGGCAATTGCTATCCTCATCTAAGTGTCACCTAATGCATTAGGATAAAGTAGCCTGTACCAAAAACTTTCAAACTTTTAATACAGCTTCATTTGCATGGGGTTCCTCTACTCAAGAAGTAAAAATAATTTTTACTTTCATAGGGCAAAAGAAAGATCAACTCTATGATTTCGTTTTGACGAATTAAGCTTAACCTATGCTTTCACTTATTTTAAGCCACTAACCAATCTTGATAACAAAGATCAAATAACATGTTTCATGATAGATCCAAAATTCATTAACAATTTATAAATTAAACACCGAGTAAATAATTGGTAATTTGGATTGGTGACGGAAATACATTGTTGAAGAAAGGATTTAATTTTAAAAGATCACAAACCATTTGAAGAAATAATTCATGGAAATGATGAGATAACAGTGATGAGTCGATCCAACCAAAAAGAACCCCAATTATATGTTTTGGAACTCAAACCAAGTTTTTTATCATAATTTTGAAATTATTGAGAATTAATGAGCAGGAAAAGTGATACCAATACTGAGCATTAAGTTACAAAAACTCAATACTACCACTCTCTAGTATTAGCTAAAAGATCCAAGAAGAGATTGTTACTTCTCTTGGATTCGATTTGGAATTAGATAATGGAGCTTAGTGAGATTTAGATCCCTTTTATTTATCTCTTCATCAATATCATTACCTTTGGAGAAAAAAAAAAAGAAAGGAAAAAACCTACTACTCTATTGAGCCCAATTTTAATTTCCTTAATTTAATCTATATTAAGCCTAGCCCACTTAATATAAATTACTCGACATTAAACTAAAGAAAAGAAAATTATTATTTAAAAAAAAAAAGAATGGAGTTGCCAATTGGTAAAAAAATAAAATTAAGATTTTGGGAAAATCCTAATTTGACAACTAGTTTGTGGGTATTCTAAAAAAATTAATTTTTAAAAAATTAAACTAGAAAACTAGGTTCAAAGGCTAACCTATTAGGACTAAGTTACCATGTGAAAATAAAAAAAATTGATGAGCTTTACTTTTTGTAATTTTTCTAAAAATATTAAAAATATACCTAAGTTCACAAAATGTAACTAAAAATGATTTTTATTATTTTTTATTACGAATTTCTAAGAAAAGGGAAAAAAGTTCTTTTTTTTTTTATTAACAGTTACCCCGAAGGTGTCTACGTACCCGTTAATTAGGATCAAACTGGCCGTAGTTTTTTTTTTATATAAAATATTTAATGGGAAGGGTGATACAGGCAAGATGGGGGAGAGAGTGGGGCGATACGAGTGAGCGATGGGCAAGACGCAGACGACAATGGGTGTTGACTTAAGCAACATTAGCGGCAGCATTGGGCGATAATGGTATGTGTATAGTGGTGCCGTAGTGGTGGTGTATGTGGTGGTGGCGCATATGTTGGTTGTGGTGGTGTATGCGGTGTTATGCGATGGTATGGGTGGTAGCACGTATGGTGTGTATAGTGTTTGTGAGTATGTTGCAAAGGAGTGTGATTAAAAAAACCCATCTTCTTCTTTTTGAATCCTTGGCCAATATATTATTTATAAACTCAAAATAAAATCTTTTGTATTAAAGATAGGAAAGATTTGATTGCAATTTTTCCAAGATTTACCCTAACTTTTAAAAACCCTAGTTAACTCGAGTTTTTCTTTCCAGGCCTAACCTGATCTAAGTTAGCCCAATAATTCCCTAATCTGATTAGACAAATTAATTAATTCAATCCATCTCGCTACTTGATCTAATAACTCAACTTACTCCAACTTAACATGACTTGACTCATGACTCAACTTCCTAACTTAATTTTCTTCTTTTATTACTATTTTATTTTTTTAATTTTTGTTTATTTTTATTTTTATTGTATTTTTTTATTAACCTAACTCAATTAACAAAATTAAAATTAATTAAAAATTAGCAAAAATAAAGTGTCTACAGCTACCCCCCTTTGTAGTGAAGTTTGATTAGAACTTTGCTACAAAAACAAAAAAGATACCCATTTTTGCTAAATTCTACTTTTAACTGATCAACTAAGTTATGTTTTATTTTGATAAAGGATATCAACTTAAAAGGTCAATGTAAATAATAAACAGCCCATCTTGAAAGGACGAGGCAAATGAATGCTTGTCTCAAAAGAATAAAGCAAAAGGTTGGCATGCCTATCTTGAAAGGATAGAGCAAAAATTTCAAAGGGGCCTATCTTGGAAGGATAGGGTTTAATAGTGTCTATCTTAGAGGGAGAGAGCAAAAATTTTAAGGTAGCTTATCTTGGAAGGATAAGGTTTAATGGTGTCTATCTTGGAGAGATAGAGCAAAAATTTTCAAGAGAGCCTATCTTAGAAGGATAGGAAAAGAACCATTGGAGGTAAAATTAACTCGTTTTAGTATAGTGGATAATCTAAAAAGGATAGATCTCTCCAAGACTTCAAAAAACTTGTTTTGTGATCTAAAGAGGATAGATTTCTTCAAAAACTGATTTCACTTTGGTGACTCAAAAAGGATAGATCTCTCCAAGATTTGTTTTAGTTTCAAAATATTCTAAATATCTCTTTCTAAAGTATTTTAAGATTATTCTTTTTGGGACTGAAGAATTTCTTAGGTAACAACTGATTGGTATGCTAATATTGACTCCCGATATTCACTTATTTAATCAGTAGAATTTCACTAAATGATTGTGATTGCTTCTTCTTTCCCCTCTTTTTTTTCTTCTCTTCTCCTGAAATCTCCCAAACTTTTGAGTCTTGTAACTGGACCATGCTTATGCTTTGAATTTGCTTTGCTCAACGCTAAATTTCAATTTCCATTCTTCATGACTTTTGAATGATAAATCAGTTTTCGAAAGAAAAAAATTAAATTATTAAGAACATTTGATTTCATGTCATTTGGTGATTCGGATTCATTGGTAAGTGTTTAGGGTTTAAGTATATGGGGCTAAGAAACATGGTTTATTGGTGGTGTATTTGTTGGTTAATGACCGTCTGAATTTGAAAACAATCATGGATATGAACTTTACTTGTAAACGATGAAAGATTAACCACAAACTTATTCAAGAAAAATTAAAATCTTTATTGAACTCAGTTTTCATGGATAATACAACTTGATTGCATTTGAATTCACTAGTCCTCTTAGTTCCGAGCCATCCATCTCTGTCAACACTAATGTACCTCTTGATAATACCCTTTTCACCACATAAGGGCCTTCATAATTCGAAGCAAACTTACCCCTAAGGTCTTTTGCATTTGGTAACACTTTCTTCAACACCAAGCCTCCCTCTTTGAAGTACATCGGGCGTACTTTCTTGTTAAAAGCTCAAATCATTCACTGTTGGTAACATTGACTGTGACATATCACTGCAAGTCTTTACTCATCTAGGAGATTCAAATACTCCATTCTCTTCTTCACCTACTCTACTTCATCAAGCTAAGTTTCTACCAATACTCAAAACAAAGGTATTTCTACTTCCATTGATAATACCACTTTAGTTCCATACACCAATGAATATGGGGTTGTACTAGTAGAAATTCTGACTAAGGTTCTATAAGCCATGAGGGCAAAGGGAAGCATCTCATGCCAATCTTTATAAGTGATTGCCATCTTCTTAATAATTCTTTTGATGTTCTTATTTGTGGTTTCAACTACCCCATTCATTTGAAGTCGATATGGAGTTAAATTTCTATGATTGATCTTGAATTGGCTACATACTTCATCCATCAACTTATTATTCAAATTTGTCCCGTTGTCTGTAATAATAGACTCGAGTGCACCATATCTTGCAATAATATCTCTTTTCAAGAATTTGACCACTACTCCTTTGGTTACCGTAGCATATGATACTGCTTCTACCCACTTGGTAAAAAGTCGATCGTAACTAAAATGAATCTATGCTCGTTTGAAGCTATTAGCGAAATTGGATCGATCATGTCAATTCTCCACATCGAGAAAGGCCAAGGAGCTGATAACACATGTAATTCTTGGGGAGGAGTGTTGATTTTATTAGCATATACTTGGCATAGGTGATAGTGTTTCACGTGCTTGATACAATTCGATTCCATCATCATCCAAAAATACCCCATTCTCATGATCTTTCTAGCTAGCATATACCTATTCATATGAGGACTATAAACTCCTTCATGCACTTCTTTCATCAATTTATTGGCTTCTTCCTCATCAACACACCTTAGCAGTGCTGCATCTAGTGATCTCTTGTACAACATGGCTCCATTTAATAAGAAATGAGTAGCCAATCTTCTTAAAGTCTTTCTGTCTTTTCGATCAACATCTTTAGGAAATTCTCCCGTTTGAAGTAACTTCTTGATATCGTGATACCAAGGTTCTTTTGATTCCTTTTCTTCAACCGTAAGGAAAAAAGCCGGTTTTTCTTCCACTTCAATCTGCAAGGGTTAAATTTCTATTCCATCTGTGACTTTTACCATTGACGTTAATGTAGTCAGTGTACCAGCAAACTTATTCTAGATCCTTGGAATGTAAGTGAATGAAATCTCTTGGAATTTTTCAATTTTCTTGCTTAATGTTTGTAGTAAGGTATCAATTTCTTATCCTTTGTCTTATATTCTCCTAAGATCTAAAGAATTAAAAGGGAAGAATCTTTGTACTCTTCTAATTCCTGTATTCCCATATCTAGCTCCATTTTGAGCCATAAAATGCAGGCTTCATATTCTACTATGTTGTTGGTATACAAGAATGTTAATCTTGTTACTACAGGGAAATGATTACCTTTAGGAGATACTAATGCTGCTCCTATTCCACATCCAAACACGTTAGCTACTCCATCAAAATATATTTTCCATCCCAATTTCTCACCACTCAATTCATTTGCCACCATCACATTTTCATTGGGAAATCGTACTTCTGAACCCCCATCCTCATCTTCTAATGGGTGTTTTGCCAATTGATTAGCCACTGCCTACCCCTTGATTGAACTCTAACTCACGTACTTGATATCAAACTTGAAGAGTAGCATCTACCGCTTCGATATTCTCCCAATCAATGCCAACTTTTCCACTAAATATCTCAACGGGTCATGTTTTGTCAATAACTCTATTAAATAACAGAGTGTATTGCTTGAGCCTATGCATCACCCATACTAGGGCACAATACATCCTTTCTACTTCTAAGTATTTTTGCTTGCCTTCTGTGAACTTCTTGCTTAAATAATATATAGGATGCTCTTTTCTCCCCGTTTCGTCTTTCTATCCCAACATGCATCCCATTGATTCTAGAAGGAATGTTAAGTAAAGGATCAAAGGCTGCCTTGGTGTAGGAGTAACCAATATAGGAGGATTCATGAGATATTCTTTAATTTCAACAAATGCTTGCTCACACTCTTTATCCCATTCAATGGTTATGTTCTTCCTCAAAAGATTAAATAACTACTTACATCTGTTAGTTAGCTGCAACATGAACCAAGCAATGTAATTCAATCTTCCTAATAGTCCCCGAACTTCTTTTACAGTCTTTGGTGTAAGCATGTTCACAATTGCCTTAACATTATCTAAGTCTACTTCGATTCCTTTTCTACTTACCATAAAACCCAACAATTTGCCCGAAGTCACACCAAATGTGCACTTCTCAAGATTCAACTTTAGTTGAAATTTCCTCAAACGTTTAAATAACTTTCAAAAAATATCCACATGATTTTCATCTTTTTTGGATTTGGCAATCATATCATCCACAAAAACCTCAATTTATTGATGCATCATGTCAAGAAACAAAGCTACCATAGTACGCTGATAAGTTGCCCCAGTATTCTTCAACCTGAAAGGCATAACATGATAACAAAACGTTCCCCAAGTGATAACGAAAGTTGTTTTGATTTTATCTTCTTCTACCATTTTAATTTGATTATACTCCGAGAAACCATCCATAAACGAGAAAAGATAATTCTCGACTATGTTATCCACAAATACATTAATATGTGGCAAAGGAAAATTATCCTTTGGTGTTGCCTGGTTTAAATCACGAAAATCTATACAAACCCTGACCTTCCCATTTTTCTTCCACACTGGCACCACATTGGCCACCCATTCGGGGTAGTTTGATATTTCTATGAATCCAACTTCTAATAATTTCTTCACTTCTTTTATTTTAAGGAGTATGTCTGGCCTAAATTGTCTAAGCTTTTGTCTTTTTTGTTTTATTTCCTCCTTGGTTAGCAACTTGTGAACTACAATAGACGAGTCTAAACCAGGCATATCTTCATAAGACTAAGAGAATATGTCTAAGTATTCTGATAGCAATCGTGACAACTCCTGTTTCTGATTATCCATTAAATTACTACCAATTTTCAAGTTTCTGATAATCATTGGTTCGTCAACAATCACTCTACCCTATTCATGTTGATGCTAACTCTCCTAAACTTCGTTTAAAGTCTCAACATCATGTCTAACATTTGACCCAGTAGAGCCGAAGGTGATATTGGTACTTTTATCATTTACATACGTGAGATATCCATTACATTCATTGTTTTTATATACCTGAAGAAAGAAGAAAAAAGAAAAGAAAAGGACAATGAATAAATAATAAAGAAGAATCGATAAAAAGAAAGGAATGAACTTTATTGAATGAATGAATCTAAATTATTTAAAAGAAAAGGCCTAACTATTGAAATCGAATGATCCTAATTAATCTAATTTTGCGTTTCTATAGAGACCTAGTAACGGGAATGGAAAACCAGTTGCATAAGGAAACCGGTACGCCAACATCTTCTCTCTCATTAGGACGGATGCTACATTGCTGAACAAAGGCTTGGGATAAATTGGCTACTTCAAGTTCTTGAACACCACCTAGTGTTGGGAATGTCCGGCGAATGTTCAGAAATTCCTTGTGAGTATAGTATAGCTGATCTCCTCTCTTGCTTCTAGTTTTAGCCTTCATTTCTTGAATCTCCTCTTCAGTGGGCTCATATCTAAGCCTAAATGTTCCAATCTGCTACTTAAGCTATTTCGAATGATCTTGTAGCCCCTATCTTGCTTCTTTAATCACACTAACTTCATCAAAAATCTGCAACCCTAGCTCTTCTAATTCTTCATCCCTAACATAGGGAATAGTCGTCTCTCTATAAATCTCAGTCTTGCTCCCCAAGAATAGTAACCAACTACTAATTAGCTATGAATTTCACTTTCTAATGTAGAATGGATAGAATTGCCCCTGCTAAATGAATCCACGGTCTCCCTAACAGAAGACTGAAAGTTCATAGGATGTCAAGAACTTGAAAGGGAATAGTAAACATTTGCAGGCCAATCTCAACTTATAGCCCAATTTCTACGATTATATCCCTTTTTTATCCATCAAAAGCTCTTACTAAAATTGAACTAGGCTTTATCTCCATTGCATCGACTCTAAGTAAATTTAATGTTGCCAAAGGGCATACATTCAGTGATGACCCATTATCTATTAGAACTTGAGCAACCACTTTTCTTGTACACTTAACCACTACGAAGAGGGGCTTCATGTGCTGGTCTCCTTCTTTACCAAGCTCATCTAGCAAGAATGAAATTTGATCCATCACAAATATCAAATTTACTAGCAATCCCAATGTAGAAATCCCTTCGGGTACTTTGACCTCTTTCAGAAATTTGATTAATGCTTCTCAATGAGTATTTGATAACAATAGTAGGCCCATTAAGGAGATTTAGGCCAGTACTTTGGCTAACTGGTCCATTATCTTGTATTCACTAGCCTTCACTATCTTCTTAGCAACATTATGATCTTTACCATCCATATCTTAAAAAATCGTTCGAGAAGACTCTTCTATAGCAATCTTCCTTTTGGCCTCCTCATTCTGATCATAAACTTGTCTCGAGCGTGTAAGTCCACCAACCATGAGTGATAAGGCTCTAGTTATTTGATTCATTGCCTGGTAATCTAAGGGAGTTGTTTTGTAATTTTTTAAGGCTATTGGGACATTGAAAGCAATCTTCTTGGGCTTTCCCAATTTCTCAACTTTCTTAGTCTTTCCATCATATTCGAAAACCAACAACTTAAGCTCATCTCGATCATTCTAACCATCTCAACCGTCTTCTTGGCTTCTGCAATAAGTTTGTCATCTTCCTCAAATTTTGGACCCCATCCAGTAAGTGAAGCGTCAACATATATGGTGGGTGAACCGAAGTAATCCACTAGATACTCATACTTCCCTATTGATTCTCCTAGAGTGTTAACTGTCAGATCTCCGATTTCATATCTTTTCCTAAGCTCCTTCTAAGTACTTCTCTTTCGCGGTTTTGGGATCGTCATAGCCATGATATCAACTTTCTTTATCTTCTCATCCTTCAGCTGCTGATATATTGCTAGTTTAGTCCAGGTCTTCTCTCTAAGATTCATATTCTACAAGTACCTGGCTTGCCTTAGATTCCAAGCTATCTCCTCAATAGTGATAGAGATACTGTCTAGATCAATCTCCAGTTCAAAAACTTCAGCGATGATCATATTGATTGAATTTCCATGATTTAGCAGAGGGTTATTACCTACATTAGGAGTAGGATTTTGAATAAAATCCAATCGAACCAATTTTGCATCGATGAGATCTTGGATCTTATGTTTGAGTCTCCAACATTAGTCCATAGAATGCCCTACTTGCCCTAGATGATAATTACATTGAAGCTCCAGGTTATAATCCCTTGGTCTTTGTCCTTCCCTTTGTATTTCAAACATCAGAAGGTTCTCTTTCCTTAGTCGTGCAAAAAATTGACTTAGAGGAATAGGAATATGTGTGAACTGTCTTCTTTGTGGGCAATTATTCTGATTCGGATTCGGCGGGGGATTAGATCCTCCAGTCATGGCTATTAGGGCTGTGGATTGGATAAGGTTACCAATATTGACGATGCTTATGGTGGCTTCTTTAGCCTTGTTGGAAAATCTTACAAGAGGTATCTTCTTCTCAGTTGCTTCAAGATTAAGAAGCTTCCCAGTAGCAATAGCTTCCTCAATTCAGCACCCTAAGGCCATAATTTCTGCAAAGTTAGAGGTAGGGTGCCTAACTAGATGTTGGTAATACGGGCTTCTAAGAGTATTAATGAAAGAGAAGGTCAAATCTTTCTCGATTAAGGGTAGAGACACTCTAACTGCCATGCCCCTCTATCTCTAAGCATATTCTTTAAAGTTCTCATTGGCCTTCTTCCAAAGATTATTCAAATCCTACATGGACAGGGCCACTTTAATGTTGAACTTATACTGGTTGTTGAAAGCCCGTGCTAACTTATCCCAAGTATTGATCTCATTCAAGTCCAATTGAGCATACTAGGTTAAAGTGGGCCCAGTCAAGCTGTCCTGAAAACTCAGAACCATCATTTTGTCATACTTCGTGTATCTCCCCATTTTCCCGATGTATAACCTAATATGGAGCTTTGGGCAACTAATCCCATCATATTTCTTGAACTCCAACACTTTAAATCTTTCCGAGAAGTCATTGTCTTCATATGTCAGCAAATTAATCATTCTCATCTGTTCAAACCCATTGACCATTTCTAGGGTTTTCATCTTCTCAGTCAATTTCTGCATAAACTTTCTCTTCATCTCCCGGTGTTTTTCCTTAATCTCCTTCCTCCATACCTTAGCATTAGGGACTGATTCTTCATCTTCCCATTCAAGGGGAGGGGTCGTTTTTGCATTCTGATTTGTGTTGACGTGAGATTCTTGTCTGTCATTAAGAATCCCGATAGCTTAAGTGAGAACCTAAATTTGTTCGGCCATCTTGTTCATGTTTTCTTTTAGAGTTGCTATTCTCGAGTTAAGCTCAGTTTAACTGACATTTCTAGTACCATGAGTTGACATCTTGGCTTTAGAATGAGTGAATATTGGGCTTCTAGTTCAGTTTACTCGTTTGGATGCTATCTTCGAAGTCCTACACGAAAACCCAAGTTTTAGATTAAAGATTTTTTTTTTGTTGTTTTTGTTTTTCTCCCTTTTTGTGACTTTTGTTATTCTACTATTTGCCTCTTTTTGTGTTTTTTTTTCTTTTTTCCTTTTAAAAGTCAACGAAACAAATAAATAATAATGAGTAAGAGACTATGCAACTAATGAAAATTTTATTTACTAAAGTTGCAAATTTATTAATCATAAGACCCAACTTATACAACAAACTAAACAAAAAGAAAAGAAAAACTCCTAACTAATTTTCTCAAAAACTTAAATCCTATATCTACAAGAGTCCACAGATATGGCTGGGATAAGCTTCATTAACTTCCCGCATAAGCCTTCATACCGTAACATCCTTTTCTCGAATCTTACTTCTTAAGAATTGATTTTCTTCTAGCAGTCTCTCATTTTCCAACATCAACTCCTTAACGATTCTCTTACTTTCTTGGAACTAGGCCTCAACTCTGGCCCGTATGGTGTCTTGGTAAGCCTGCTCTATAGGTGAAAGATTTGTTGGTTTTGGCTCGTATCTGAACACCTCTATTGCTTCATACCATATCTTTCTCGTTTTCTTCAACTACTTGTAGATGAATTGCTTAGTAGCTCGGTACTCTCTGCTTTACCCCTCAAAGTTCCTACATTGACTATCTTTTTTACTTCCCTCTGTTCCAACAGCTTTACAAGTTCTGCTAGTTGTTAGATTAGAGAAGCCATGGGTAGACAAGGATCTTGATAATTTATTGTGACGACGTCCAAGGAGTCTCTATAAGCTATCTCTTGAAGTGGACTCAGTTGTCTGGTGATACAAGCAAGGAAATACCTAGTACAGCTTGTAATACTAATCAGGGGGACTCCTGCATAATCGATGCACCCCACGATAGCTTGAGTTTAGTGGCTCCATCTAGCTGTCCACATAAAGTCTACTGGCTGCATTTTACTGATAATTGATACCCATCCATTAAACTAAGCTTCATTCGGTACCTTGAGGTGGCGGGCAAAGTCGTCAATCAAATTCATATTTTCTATCAGGGACTCTTTAAGAAGATTCCCTTTATATCCTTATGTATGATTGAGAAACCACATGACAAGGATTGTAGGGTTAGCCATGAAATAACCATACCCCTGCTTCTTCAGGTGAGTAAGTGTCTTGAATTATTCTGCTAATAGCGTCGGTATAAAGGATTTACCAGCTAAGAATTGAGTCACTAGCTTAACAACCCTATAGTGGACTTGACCATATTTGACGGGAAACAGCACCATTCCAAACACTATTACAATAAATGCATTGATGCTCTTCTCGGCCTATGATTCATATCCCCTACAGAAGATCTAACGACATCTCTAATAAGCATTTGGGCTTGAAAACCACTCCACTAATCTTAGGACGCCGAGACATTTTTGGCCTTCTGATGATAAGAATAGTGCTAAGGCTGACTTCATAACTGCCAACAATGTCATGAAAGCTTTCTCGAACTGGACACTGAGATCAGGGATAGCTATGCTTACTTCGAAGGGCAGAGCACTAAGTAGTTGTGGGTACTCTTCAATAGTGGGTGTCAATACGTATGGGCCAAAGTTGAAAGCTACAAATTTTAGATTTTAGTAATGTATAAAGGCTTAAATTAGAGGCTAATGGAGCTGGACCCGCATAAGGGATACGATTAGCCCGATTTTCTTGCGATCTTGCTTGGCAAGAGGAAGTTGGTTCAACCAATTACTCAGGACAGCCTTGGGGAAGGAGTACTTATCCAACCGGACTTCATAAACAAGCTTTGAACTGATACTATCCTGACTCTTCATATCTATAGCATAAAAAGATGTAAATGAAATAAAAGGCAACGATTATTTACAATAAGGCCACTAAACTTAGAATAAAGTTAGATATGATGTTAATAATTTCATAGCTTTTTCAAAGATTTTCTTAGAAATTATGTAGCCTTTCACTGACTAAGGAACGATAATATATATATATACATATATATATATAACATAAGAAAATGAAACATTCATAGAGATACAAGCATAATCAAACATATAAAAGAATGCAATATATTACACATAAATGGAATGCAGTAGGGGTGGGTGATTAATAAATTATAGCAAATATGACAAATTTGCAGTCAGGAAATACCCTTATATATGAGCAAGCGTGAAATAGGATTTTTTAGAATAAAGTTTGTGAATACTTATATATAAGGGTCACTAGTTTTTCTTTAAATTTCCTTTTTTAAAAAAAAAAAAAGAATGTCGAATCAACTGCAAATTAATCGAGTTTTTCCTATAATTTAAAAATAACTAACCCTTTTTTAAAAGGATGATGCAAGAGGGTAGGGTCTACGGGTCCTAGGCTCTATAGCTTCAAGGCTTTCTAAGCTTGGTAGGCTATATCGAAGCTTAAGTGGGCTCACCTATCACCACCAAGCAATAGTAATGACCCTAATGACCTAAGGGTTACACAATGGTGACCCGTACTAGGTTCCTAAGGTGGCCTAGGTCTAACTACATTTAAATATACAGATGGTTACATGAAAAATAAAAACCCCCTATCTCCATGAAGGCCCATTGGGCTAAGCTTCCCTTTTTTTTTTTTTCTTTAAAGCCTTCATCACCAAAAAACAATTATAGATTCCGGTTATAGTTATTATTTAGTGGGTAGGTAATTTTTATTTTGAAAATCAAGCTAAATTTACGTTTTTTATCCATTTATTATTTTAAAATACAAACTTTAAAAAATATAATTTTTCAAATTAAATAAATAAAAACCTAATTAACTTAATGTTTAAAAAAAACACAAGTCAAGATTTTTTTTATTTTTTCATAAACCCCTATATGTCAAAAATATGTTTTTTATAAAAAAATGATTTTTCAAGAAAAAAAAAAAAACCTAATTTAACTAAAACATTTGCAAGAAAATAAATAATAACTAAAAACTTGCACTTAAACACAAGATATAAATTAATAAAGAAAAATAAACATAATTAATTAACAAAAATTTATGAAATAAATAAAATAATTAAAAAATTGAAAATTTACCTAGGTTAGATCATAACAGCGTTAGGCGATGATCCAGCGACAGTTGGGTGACGATAGGCATATATAGGCATGTACTAGGCGACAATGGACGTAACTGGGTGACGGTGAGGTGAGCAAGGGTATGCATTAGGTGAGACAAGGGCAAGACGCGGGTGCTGTGCTGGGCGACAGTG
Organism: Lumnitzera littorea; assembly: GCA_024138015.1. Lineage (NCBI taxonomy): Eukaryota > Viridiplantae > Streptophyta > Magnoliopsida > Myrtales > Combretaceae > Lumnitzera > Lumnitzera littorea. The sequence goes on along the minus strand of JAMXBB010000001.1, from coordinate 1,923,977 downwards.
GGTATGCGCTTGATGAAACAAAGGCGAGATACGAACGTTGTGGGCAAGACAAGGGCGATTTGGGCAAGACGAAGGTGAGATCGGGCAACAGCTGGAGCGACACAAGCAAGGGGCTGGCAACACTAGATGGGATTAGGTGACTACTATGGGTGGTATTAAGCGTGCAATGGGCGACTGTTGTGTTATGCCCTGAAGTCGCATAGTCGCAACAATCCCGCCGTATAAAGCATCCTATGATAGTAATGACCTCACAATACTTATCATAAACATGATCTACACAAGGTGTTGATAACTTCTCACTTTGAAGTAAATAATTCAATTAAAATTTAACTAAAGTTACAGTAAATATTAAAGCTTTAAGTCAACATGTATATGTAATTACATGTGCATTACAGTAGAATTCTCAGGTGATTTTACATCATATCATAACAGTCAGCTAATTTACATATCAAATATCAATCTTTCAGTCTTAAGCTACTAATGAGACTCTAGATATACATTAACTACTAGGTAAATTGATTCTCACACCCCCAAGAATCAAAAGAACTAACCTCTGGATAATTGTAGGGCGGCATATTACTAAGAATATTCAAAGATCAGGACCTGCAAAAGGATCTATATGGGTATGAGTAACTACAACTTGGTAAGTTGAATCAGAGACTCATGAATGTATACAAATACAACAAGATTAATAAGCAATTATTTTCATGCAATGCAATAAGCAAGTGTCATCACACAACGTAGTTTAATCCGTTACGAAATCAAAGTAATTTCACCCGCTCTAATTCGAGTTAAGGAGTTTTCATGTTATGCAACAGCTCATAACCAAACCTAGGTTTGTACAATAGAGAAATTACTCCCCTTAAGACTATCCTTTGAACCAATGCCTTCATCTTCATTGTGACCTCCTCTCCTGTTACTTAGTTTGGCTAAGGATAAGGAAAAGACCAATTTGCTATCCAGTGCTATCTTTTTTAAGGTGTCGGTGTTTAGTTGGAGAATCCTAATAATCCCCCAAAGGGTTGCAATGCATGACAATTTAAGGTATTAGAGTCGATTAGGATTAAGTTCAATTTAGGATATTCAGACAATTTTACACCAATCTAGTCATAATAAACAATCAATCACAACATAAATTTCAACACGAAATAAGATACACAAGCACATGCATAAAACTACTTACAATTATAATCTTCGAGTACCTTAAAATAGTACTCTAAATATGGTGAAGTAATAAACCTAACTTACTTGGAATTCTCGGTTGCCCAATCACTTAATTGCAGGTTGATTTGTCTCCGGATATCCTATAATACAAATATGTCTTTTTAGTACTTTTATTTTGATAATACATATTCTAAGTTATAATTTAACTCACTTCTCCATGTATTCCTATTATTTATTAATGATTCACTTTACCTTAGCTTGAGGTTCGATTTCTGAATTAAATTTCAATTTTGGTTCTAAATTGTTTTTTACTATGAGGAATCCTAAATACGCTCAAATCCTAATGTGAAATTAATTACATTAAGCTCGAATATTCTAAAAATCATATTAAGTCTTAACTTAGTATTTTAACCTATTCCGTACACTCTAATCCTAATTAGGGTACCGAATTTACTCTCGATGTAAAAAAATCTTACATTTTTTATCCAATTACCTAAAATTAATTTTTGTACCAAATTTATTATGTGTTGATTTTATTATTATATTATCCAAATTAACCTATTATTTCCTATTTATTAAAATCCCAAATTCACATATTACTAAATTTCCCACAATTACTACATAATCCCCATATTAACTACAATTAACACTCCAAATGTTAGGATTATGTTTCCATATCAGATATTAACATCTTTAAACATCTTAAAACATCTAATTACCTTCTAAATTGGTAATTAATCATTTAATCACTTAATTAAGTCAAAATTACCGATTTTCTTCATCATTTTAAGGCTAAAAATTTACTTAAAAATTTTGAAAATTAATTTTAAAAAAATGGCTTCATAGCACTATTCTATGTCACTTAAGAATTCTACAGAAAAAAGTTAAGCTCTAAACTGCACTCCTAAACCTATTTATTTCTAATTCTAATCATACTCAGTTTTGTCTAATTTCTTAAGAACCCTATATTTACAAACATGATTAAACTTAATCACTATTTTTCCCTAAATCTACATACAATAAAACATTAGAATAATAAAATCCATAATTTTTTGGGCATAATAAACAATTTTAAGAAATTTTGCAAAATCAGAAGAGGTATGAGACTCACCTAGTTTGAAAGCTTTTTAACCTTTAACACTGGTTCAAATTTGTCGGCCGGTCTAGGATGTGGGTTAGGAGTAGGGTGGTGGTGGTGGGTCAGTTTTAAGTGGTGGTGATGTATGGGTTCGGTTCAAAAGCTCCGATTGTACAGATTTGAAAAACAATTTTTTAAACCCTAATTTTCTCTCTTGCTTTTGACTCTTCCCAATTTTCCTAATCTTGCAACTGACCAAATGAGCTTTGTAAATTTTCTTGCTATTTATAGGGTTTTAAGGAAATTGTTATGCATTAATTAGACAAGACAAGGGCTTATCCTCTTCCATTTTTACCTTTTAAGTGTTTAATTCTAATTGGCCAAAATTTGTTCTTTAATTCCTGACCTACCACAACCAAATCTGGATCATTCCCTATTCCTCTAATTTTTTTTTCTGATTTTTCCTTAATTATTTTATAATTTTATAATTATTTAATAAGTTTCTAGCTAATTTTAAGCACTTTAGGTAATTTCGCGTATTTTTATCTACACGTAAATACATGTGGGGTACAAGTAAACACTCTTAAATATTATTTAGGTCATTCTATGATTTTTAGTATACATATAATCTATCTCTAGCAATTTATTAGTTATCGAAATACATTTTACATACTTTTAATAAATAACAAGTAATATACTTAAAATTTGAAAATTTTATATTCTCTTATTTTATTAATTATCTTCTTAAATTCAAACTTACAAGGTCACTTTTATTAATATTTCTAGCTTTAATTTATAATTTAGGTGTGATTAGATCCTTTAACCGATCATCTTAAACTTTGTATACTAAGTTCGATCTTATAGTCACTTGACTTATCTTTAGCACTTACATACTATGGGTGGTACTAGGCGACAGTGGGGTAACACGGGCAAGCGATGGGTGAGACTAAACGACAGTGGGGCAACACGGGCTAGTAATGGGCAATTGCTGTAGGTAGTGACTCAGGCAACACGGGCGACAACATTAGGCAAAAGTGGTGGTAGTTATGGTATGTGTGTAGTGGTGGTGCAATGGTAGTTGTAGTGGTGTGTGCGATGGTGGCATGTGTGTTGGTTGTGGTAGTGTATGTGGTGTTATACGATGGTGTGGGTAATGGCGCGTGGCAATGGAACGTGTGGTATGGGTAGTGGCGCGTATGGCGTGTGTGGTGTTTGTGAGTATGTTACGAAGGAGTGTGATTAAAAAAAACCGTCTTCTTCTTTCTGAATCCTTAGCCAAAATATTATTTATAAATTCAAAATTGAATCTTTCGTATCAAAGATACGAAAGATTTTACGAAAGATTTGATTGCAATTCTTCCAAGATTTACCCAGGTTCTAAAAATCCTAGTTAGCTCGATTTTTTCTTTCCAGGCCCGACCTGATCTAAGTTAGCCTAATAATTCCCTAATTAGATTAGATAAATTAATTAACTCAGTTTATCTCGCTACTTGATCCAATAACTAAACTTACTCTAACTTGATACAACTCGACTCATGACTCAACTTCCTAACTTATTTTTCGTCTTTTATTATTATTTTAATTTTAATTTTCGCTTTTTTATATTTTAATTTTATTTTTTATTAACCTATCTTAATTAACAAAATTAAAATTAATTAAAAATTGGCAAAAATGAGGTGTTTACATGCTCTATAACAAATCCTATTCTATTAGGATCGCAAAGGGGTGTAGCTGATAAGCAAGTTTCTATTCTTACTAGGCCTCTTCAAGTTACATAAATTTTGTAAGGCTTAAACAGGCTTAATTTCTATCAAACACCTAACAAAGATGGCCTACACGCTCTTTTCTTCAAGGAGTGTCGAAATAAAAAGGGTAATTTCATTGTTTACCTAATCTTTTCAATTTTTTAACTTAAAGCAATTCTTAATCATCTTGAATCAAACATTCATTATGCTCATCCAAAAGTTTGTGGGAGTAGATAGATAACTCAATTTTGTCCCACCAGCCTCTATAATACAGTTTGCAAAATCATCACAAAGATCCTTTTGAATTGACTTTGTCCTTTTCCAAACTCCTTAATCTGTCCCACATAAAGTAGCTTTATTCCTTATGTAAAGCATTAATAACATCATCCTTATGAGGGAAATCCTTCATATTTTCAAATCGAAAAAGGGATACAATGGATGGATGGAAATTAAGATTGATCTTGAGAAAGCTTTTGCCAAGTTGGAGTTGGACTTCATCTACTGGTCTCTAATTAGTCTATACTTCCAAAATATTAGATAGACTTAACAATCAATTGTCTCTCCTCTAGTACATTTGAAGTTTTGCTAAATGCTCTATTTAAGGAGTTTGCTCTTAGTAGAGGTATAAGGTAAGGGGATTCGATCTCTCCATACATATTCATCCTAGCTATGAAATGCTTCAGTAATCTCATCAACAGATAAGTTAATTCCAAAGCATGGGATTCAATCGAACTCTTAAGGACTATTATCTTATCTTATCCTCTCATCTCTTTTTTTGCCAATGGCATCATTCTCCTTTCAAAAGCTTCATTGCGATAAACCATTATAGAATAAGTACTCTTGAAACTATCAAGTGTCAAGGGCAACCCATTTATCTTCAATCTTCTTCACTCTAGATACACTTGATAATTCTAGACACTATCAAGTGTTAAGGGTAAATATTTGGGATTTCCATTGGGCATGTGCCTAAAACCAAAGACCTTATAATTCCAATTAATTTTAGATAAAGAAAAAGAGATTGTTAAAAGGACAAGCTTCTAAATATGTTAGAAATGTTAGTGCTAATTGTTCAAAAAAAAAAAGGGAGGGGATGGGAGTGGGGGTTCGAGGGGAGGGGGAGATTAGGGGGAGCAAGAAAGTTTTGGAGAACTTATATTTTTATTATTGATTCACAGCAATATATATGTACATCAGTGCTAGAACAAGAAAGATTTATTTGAAAAGGACTTAATCTCCTAAAGATAAGTCTCTCTTTCAAATCCTAACCTCCAACCTTTTCAACATTATGATTAAGGAAACAATAAGCAATACAACATTAAAAACATAAATTATACCAAACATACTTACTACTAACAACTATTATTTCCTACACCCCTCCTCAAGTTAAGGAATAGATATCTATCATTCCTAGCTTGCACAACATTTTATGAAACATTTTCCTCGGTAGGGCCTTCATTAGTAGATGAGCTTCTTATCTTCTCGTAAGAATATATTCAAGCTTGACATCCCTATTCTCTATTTCATATTTAATAAAATTCCTATCAATGTGTACATGTTTCATTCTTTCATGTTGAATAGGATTTCGGATCACACTTATTGCAGATTTGCTGTCATTGAGAATTGATGTCTAATTCTAGCTTATTCCTAAGTGTGTCAATAATCTTTATAACCAAATCACTTCACACAAAACTTGAGCAATGGCTCTATATTTAGGTTTAGCACTACTATGGGTAACCACTTGTTTTTTGCTCCCTTGTGTTATAAGATTACCCCATACGTTTGTATAGATGCCAATAGTAGATTTTAAGTCCATCTAATCACCACCCTAATCTGTGTCTACATAAGCTTATATATTCCTATTCTTAGACTTCTTAAAGAGAATACCTTTCCCTAGAGTCCTTTTCAAATACTTTAGAACATGATTTACAACATCTAAGTGATGAATGGTAGGTGCATGCATTACTTAGCTTATTATGCTTATCACAAAAGCTAAGTCAGGCCTTGACAGGGATAGATAGATCAACTGACCCATAATTTTTTGGTACCTGTCTTTATCAACTTGTTCATCACGATCCTTCAACTAGATTTTTCCAATTTAGTAATAAAGGAGTTTCCATCAGTTTACAACCAAGTTTCCTTATCTCCTTCAACCAGTCCAATATGTATGTGTAGACAAATGTAGATACCTTTATGTGTTTGCACAACTTCCATTCCTAAGAAGTATTTCAAGTGTCCTAGACCTTTGTTTCAAATTTTTCTTTAATTTTCAACTTCAAATTAGCAATTTCAACCATGTCATCCCCCATAATGATAATATCATCAACATAACTATGAGAACAAATTTTAACCCATTCTCTCTAATTTTCACAAACATAGTATGCTCAGATTGGCTTTGCTTGTATCTTAGCTCCAACATGTCACTAAACTTCTTAAACCAATCTCTTGGTGATTGCTTTAGCCCATATAGAAACTTTCTTAATTTGCATACTTTTCCTTTTGTTTCCTCTGATTCAAAACTAAGTATAACCTCCATATAAATCTCTTCCTCCAAATCTCCATTGAGGAATGCGTTCTTTACATCTAGTTGGTATAAGGGCCAATCGGGGTTGGTTGCTAATGATAAAATGACTCTTATTGAGTTCAATTTTGCAATAAGAGAAAATGTTTCGTCATAATCCAACCCATAGGTTTGTCTATATCCTTATGCGACCAATTGGGCTTTATACCTGTGATGCCCCAAACAGGAGAAGTTATAACAGTCTCATCATGTAAATTAATCTAAGATAAAAGCTGCCCTCAAAATTACTATCATAGATATAGTCCACACAAAGCGTATACGACTCAACCAACTTAAAGCATCCGTTATGATATTTATGAAGAATCAAACCTGTAGTATAGCTTTATAAAGTACCTATTATATATAACATGTTGTCTTATAACACAATAGTACTTACATAAACATTTTGCATCCAGAGTTATAATTTACATTCAGAATTTACCAAAAGCTACAAGTTTAAAGTATAATTACAATAAGATAAGAAATTAGTGGGCATCCTTAAAATTCCCAGTTAGTTTCCTCAAAACTTAAAAGCCTAGATTTAATGGATTCCTCATTCCTCACTTTCCTAACTAATAGCACATTAACTTGAGGGTGATGGTATTTGAACACACTAATCTTAACTCATCACCTCCAAAAGAATCTATTGGGATGTGAGTACAACTAGCTTAATAAGTGGATGGAGTTAGAAGAGTACTAAACAACCACAAGTAAGGTTATTAATTATAATAAAATGCAGTACAATCAATTACTTGATACATCATATAATGTTATATGGTCCATTGTGAGGTTAGATAAATTACATTCGCTCTAACCCAGATTGAGAAGTTTTTCGGCTACTCAAATTAGACCAAACTTATGCTTCTACAATAGAGAACACTCTCCTTCCGTAACTACCTTCGAATTACAACCTCCACCTTCTCTACGACCTTCTCGTTTGTCACTTAGTTCGACTAAGGATGGAGAAATGATCATTTCAGCTATCCTCATAAAAAAGAGTTGATATTTGGCCTAACATTCCTAATTGTTTCTCCTAAAAGTTGCTATACATGTCTAGTTTCATTGCAGTTGAAACATTATTAGTTGTAATTAGGGATGACCAAATAAGTTTAAACAATACAGAAATGATGCAATGATGCAGAACAACATGCCAAAGAGTTCAACTCCTGTCACAGCTGAATACCAATCAAGTGTATGGCATGCACACAAACAACTAATTACAATTACAAATAGAAATACTCTTAAGTCTCCAAATACTCTAATACAATATCTTAACAAGCAGTAAAGCTATGATCTCAACTTACCTGTTCAGGTGCTCACTGCGAAAGACTCATATCATCGACACCTTGATCACCAAGAGATCCTGTAGATGCAAAACCCACATTTAGTTTTCGTAAGGATTACGAAAACATTAGAGTTCTATATAAAAGTATTTTGTTAAACGGTTATATATATAAGTATATATAAAGTATAGTATTGTTCTCCTTATGTGTAGTTTTATTCTATAAGTCAAGTTAAGTTATTAAATATTAATAATATATGTAGTTACACTATTATGTATAATATATTGTTTCAATTGTATCGAAACGTACTTTTAATCAGTTAAATCACATTTCAATTACGGTAAGGTTATCGTAATATATAAATTCTTATAATATTATTAAGATATAGGTTATATTACTAAGATTATTCGATTTTTGTAAAAGTAGTGTTATTGGGTTTGTATAGACTTAATGAAACGTATTATAGGTTCTAATTCTAAAGATAGCTTGTAAGGGTATTTCAAGGTTTTGATATACCTATACGCTAACTGAATTTTATTGTATTATACTTATTTTATGTAATTTACCAATATAACTCAATAATACAAGTGTTATCGGACCCTATTATGTATATAACATATCCTAGCTGTACAATTATCATTAAATATATTAAAATTTTATTTTCACTAAATCTAACCGGTACATATTTGTATAGTTTTAATTTGAATATTTATCATATTTTAGCTTATTATTACTAAAAATACGTCCTAATTTGTAATTTAAACTATTTTACCATGTAAATTCATAATAAATAACTCAGGTCACCAAATAGTTTCTTGAAAATTTCTATAGACTCTTAAAAATATAAAGAATTTAGTCATCACTTAGTTTTGTGTTATTGATTGATTGCCTATATACTCGAATTTACAATTTTACCCCTAAATAATACTTATTTACCCAAATATTATTATTTTTACACAAAATTATTTTCAACCTATCCTAACATCATTATAATTCACCAAAAGTCAATATATGTCAATTTTATCATTTGATTTCATAAAACCTTGTTATTTCTCATTTTTACCCTAATTTCTAGCTATTTTTAGGCCTAAAATTACATTAAAGACTAAAAATACTCAAATAAAAAAATCTGGCTACATAGAAATTATATGTATATTATGTATATCGTACACAAAAATTTCAGGCTAGAAACTACATCAATTGATATATTTATTTTGAACATCAAAATTCGAATAAATAGTGACTTTCTTAAGTAAGTGTATAAAATATTCCAAATTTTAATATACATGCTTTCATGTATATCATATAGAAAAATTTCGGGCTACAAACTACATCAATTGATATATTTATTTTGAAATTCAAAATTCAAATAAATAATAACTTTCTTAAGCAAGTGTATTAAATATTCCAAGTTTTACAAAAATAAAAATATCAGATGAAAGCATATAGAAAATAACATAACTATAAATTTTTCCAAAATTTTCTAGGTAGATTTAATATTTTTTTAAAAATAAAAGAAGAATGAGGTAGGAATTTGACCTATTTATTCTTTGGAGCTTTGGTGGTCAATGGTGGAGGGAGTGGTGTCGAATGGCTTGGGTGCTGGGTGGATTGCTTAAGGACAATGGAGCTTGATAGCAAAACAACAAGGGGTTAGGGAACTACCTAAGTATGGTTTTGGCCTTGTTTTTTGTAATTGTTTTCTATTTTTTGTTAATTTTTTTCCAATTTTTCTTTAGAGATCCTAAACTTCTAAAATTTTGACTTATAGGTCAAAAGCCATATTTATGAAGATCTATGGTTGGTTGATTTTTCCTTAGGAATAAAGTATTATTATTTTATTTTATTTTTTTTAATTAGTTATCACTTAATGTAAGTAAGAGGTGGCCTTCTTTTGATCCTTTCCCTTTTGATGCAACTAGTTAGGAGTTTGAGGAGATGTCATGGCTGATTCCCAATTTTTCTAACTAGTTTTCTTAAGTTTTAGAAAGGCTTTAATTGATATTTTAGTTAAATATTAATGGTTTATATATATTATAATGATATTCAGTTTATTTACTTGTATAATGTACATATATATCCCATATATATTATACATAGGGTGTAATTATACACATATAATTATATTTCTAACATATCTTTTACTTTTATGATATATTCTCTACTTATTTTTTATGAATTTAGCACATAGTACATATAATTATGTAATTTCAAGTTAATTTACGGTTATAATTATTATATATACCAAGTATACACATAAAAATACATGTAAACTTATATAGTATGTTATACTATATTATTTTATTTTATAGCTTAATTAACTTATCTTTAAGTCCCGATTGCATTCTAAGCTCAATTTTAGAGATTCCAAGCAATTTTATACTATATTAAGTAATCATACTTCTAAAGGAAAAATTGGGATTTTAGGTTATTATTTTTTAAATCTAACTTCATTGAATCACTTCAACTAACTTTTTTATCTTAATCGTAAAATTTGAGTTTAATTAGATAACTTTTTCCTAAAGACCCTAAATCTAGGTTAGATTGCCCTAAATGCAATTTTAGAGGCTCACATTTCCACCTCTCTGAAAAAAGTTTTGCTTGCAAAACTTGGTTCTAAAGATAATAACCACTTAGTTTCTGATAAAAAAAATCTATTACTTATCATTTTCTTTGAAGAGTTTCGAGTAACGATTCTATATTGCCAACTTTAGTTCTTAAGTTAGCTCTGCTATTAAATCATTACCCCATTGAACTTTCACATACTCAAATTTTTAGTTTCTTAATTTTTGAATTAGATTTTCTGAGATCTTAATCGACTTTGCTTCAACCGTGTAGTCTTCTTGTAAGTTCACTAGTTTCAATTCCATATTTGTATCTCGGTTCTTTATGAACACCTGTAACATTGACACTTGGAATACGTCATGATATCCAGCTAAACTTAGTGGTAAAGCAATTTGGTATGCAACATTCTTGATTTTTTCCAAGGCTTCAAAAGGTCTAATATATCGGGGACTTAACTTTCTTATAGTATCGAAACACTTAAATCCTTTAAATGGACTTATTGTAACGTACACATGATCTCCTATAGCAAATTTTATAGGTTTCCTTTTCAAATTTGCCTAACCCTTGTATCAATCCTGTACTGTTTTCATCCTTTGTCATATGATCTTTACTTTATCATTCATTTGTCTAATCATATCAAGTCCTATCATTGCATATTCATCATTCTCCTAATATAGTGGTAATCGAAACTTCTTTCCATACAAAGCTTAATATGGTGCCATTTGAATCGTTTCTCGATAACTATTGTTATAACAAAATTATACCAATGGCAAATACTGCTCGTAGCCACCACTAAAGTCTAGAATGCAACCTTTCAACATATACTCAAGTATTTGAATAACTCTTTTTGATTGTCCACTGGTTTAGGGATGGTAAGTCGCGCTGAATTGCAATGTAGTTCCTAAAGATCGATGTAAACTCTCCCAAAATTTCGATTCAAATTGACTATCTTTATCTAATACAATACTTATCAGTACACCATGCAATCTAATGATCTCTTTAATATATAGTCGTGGCAACTTTTCCATTGAATCGCCACTCTAATGAGATAAGAAATGAGCGTACTTTGTCAACCTATCTACCATGACCTAAATTGAATCGTAACCTGATCTCATTCTCGAGAGTCTTATTACAAAATCCATTGTAATATGATCCAACTTCCATTAAGTCCAACTTCCATTAAGGTATTTCTAATGGTTGTAGTAAACCACTAGGTCTTTGATGTTTTGCTTTCACTTATTGGTATGTATTACACCCAGCAACATATTATGTTACATCCTTTTTCATGCTTTTCCATCAAAACAATGATTTCAAATCGTGATACATCTTATTCTTACCAGGGTTTAATGTGTAACCAGTGTCATGTGCTTTATTCATTATTTAATTCCTCAACTTTGGGTCACTAGGCACACAGACTCTATTCTTATATCTTAACACACCTTCAGTGTTAATTTTAAAGTCAGGTACATTACTTATATTCAACATTTCCTTGAATTCTTTTAACTTCAAATCCTCATCTTATTGAAGCTTAATTCTCTCCATCAAGGTTGTTTGTACTACTAAATTCATCAATTGTGCTTCAGTTTCATGCCATTTAAATTCAATTCCTGACTTTTCAAATTCCTTAATTAGTTCACATTGAGTAGTAAGTAATGAGGCTACTTGTTCATAGTTATTGTGACTCAACGCATTTACTACAACATTGGCTTTGCCAGGATGATAGTTTATAGTCAAGTCATAATCTTTGATTAACTCCAACCAATGAATTTATCTTAAGTTTGACTCCCTCTAGGTAAAGAAATACTTTAAACTTTTATGATCTATGTATATCTCACAATGTTGCCCATATAAATATTGTCTCCAAATCTTCAAAGCAAATACTGCAGTTGCTAATTCCAAATCATGAGTCAAATAATTCCTCTCATGAGGCCTTAACTGCCTAGATGCATATGCTATTACTTTTCTATCCTGCATCAATACACATCATAGTCCATTTTTGGAAGCATCACTATATACACAATAAAATTTACTTAGATTAGGCAAAATAAGTATTGGTGCTGAAATCAAACAATCCTTTAGTTCCTGAAAACTTTGTTCACATTCATCATTCCATTCAAATTTAATATCATCCAGCATCAATCGAGTTAAAGGCTTAGTGATTTTGTAAAAGTTTTTTATAAATCGCCTGTAATATCCCACCATTCCAAGAAAACTTCTTATTTCTATTACAGTAGTTGACTATTTCGATTCAACCACTTCTTTGACCTTTTCAAGATCTATTGAAATTCCTTTATCTGATATGATATGTCCTAAAAATGATATTCTTTCTAACCAAAAATCATACTTACTCAATTTAGCATACAATTGATTGTCTCTTAACTTCTGTAAGGCTAAACATAGATGATTAACACAATCCTTTTTAGTCTTGGAATAAATTAAAATATCATCAATGAATACCACAATGAATTTATCCAAGTAAGGTTGATATATTCAATTCATCAAATCCATAAACATAACCAGCACATTCATCAAACCAAAAGGCATTACCAAAAACTCATAGTGCCCATATCTAGTTCGGAAAGCCATCTTTAGTATATCTTCTGGCTTAATTCATAACCGATGGTATCCAAATCTTAAATTAATCCTTGAAAACACTATAGCACCATGCAGTTGATCAAACAAATCATCAATTTTAGGTAGTAGATATTTATTCTTAATAGTCACTTTATTTATCTCTCAATAATCAATACATAACCTCATGGTTCTATCTTTCTTTTTCACAAATAACACTAACAATCCCCAAGGAGACACACTAAGTTGTACAAATCCTTTATCCAATAGCTCCTGAAGTTGCTTTTGTAACTCTTAAAGTTTTATCGGTGACATTTGGTATGGAGCTTTTGATATTGGTCTGGTTCCTAGCACCAACTCTATAGAAAAATCTAGTTCCTGTTATAGTGCTAACCTAAGTAATTCTTCTAGAAAGATATCAAGAAATTCACTTACTATTGGTATTTCTGATACTTTTGGGGTGTCCTTCTTTCCTTCTGTAGCAAATATCTAACAGAATTGCCATTCTTCAGTAATTTCATTCACTTCTTCACTTACTTTAATTACTGATGATCCTAGACTTTGCTCACCCGTTTTTCCTTGAAATATGACCTTACCCTCATTTAAGATTATGTTCTTATTTTGACAATCCGCTTTAGCTCTTTATTTAGACAACCAAGCTATTCTTATAATAATGTCTTACCCCTTGATTGGTAATATTATGAGTTTTATCAGGAATTCTTGTCCTTAGATTTGCAATTGTCCTTTATCTACTATTTCCCATGTTAACACTTGCTTTCCTGTAGATGTTCTTATTCTATAGATAGATTTCACTTCACTCATCTTAATCCCATTTCTTGAAACAAACTCCTCACTACTAAATGAATGTGATGCTCCAGTGTCAAACAATGCATAAATAGTTCGTCCATTAACAAGTATGTTTCCTGAAACAATTACTATTACTATAGTTATCTATCTCTTTAATATTATACTTAAGTTACATATCTTCACAGTTCTTAACACTATTGATGTATATAAGATTCACAATCAACCCATAGGTAAGTAGAGTTATAAGCTAGTTTACATACTTATTATTAAACCTTAGTTAGCTCCATCAATATCCATTTCGCCATCCAAGCCATCATAGAAGTATTGTTCCATCCACTCATTAAAATCCTCAATATCCTCTTCTATACCCTCAATTGTAAACACTCAAGTTGGTACAGCCATTGTCTCTACTCCTCCGGATTTCTTACTCCTTTATTCGGCTTGACTATAATATCTTGAGCAGTATCTTATCATTCCACACCTGTAACACTTCACTGTTTTTATCTTTAGATACTCCCTTGATATATGATTCAAATCATTAAACAAAAAGCACTTGCCCCTTAATTGAGGGCATTGCTTGGGGAAATGTTGCACTCCACACTTCCAACATCTCACATTTCCTACCTCATCATAGATACTAAACCCAGTCCTATTTGAAGCAGTGCTATTAGTTACAGCAACTAGCTTCTCTCCTTTCCATCTCGAATTATTATTTTCACCAAGAAATGTCCTTTTGAAAATAAGCCTATATTGATTAACTCTTCCTAATTTCTTACTCCACTCATTTTGCATGGCCAATCAATTATTCTCCAATTGACATGCTTTATCTACAATTTGATGATAAGTGATTAATCCATAATCCATTAACTTGCATCGCAATATTGCATCAAATCCATTAAGAAAAAGATCCTTCTTCAACTCTTGATTATCCCTGTAAGATTTAGGCACATATTGCAACATCCTGTAGAATTCATTCTTATATTGTGCTACACTCATAATGCTTTCTTTATTTCCATTAACTATCGAGTCATCTAATTTTACACACTAATAGAGAAATATTCTCTCTTAAATGCCTCTTGAAATGCTTACCATGTAATAAGACCAGGCATGGTTCGTGCTGTCAAGTCCTAACAAACTCGTGCTCCCATCTTTAACAAGAAAGTACCATAAGAGACTTTTTTATTTTCAAGAATCTTAAACGCCTCAAAACAATACTCAATCTGAGCTGACCAATCATCAACTGAGGTGGGTTTATCCATTTCACCTTCGAAATACCAATTTGATTTCATAAACTCAGGAAGTTGACTTGCATCTTAAGGTTGAATTCCTCTAGGTTTAGCTACTGCTGGCTTTTAATTCATCACATTTCCACCTGTAATCAAATGCTAAATTAAAGCTCGTTGTTGTTGAATCATGGTATTTATATTAGCCAACATTTATCCAAATTGAGTTGGGTCCATCATGTTCAGAACAAGTGGTAGTACATCATTTCTAGGTAGTTCTGGTGGATTAAGAGGGTTAGGAGGTGGTACTTCTCCTTCAGGTCAGTTATTTCCGTTTCCATTTTTATTTGCTTCCTTTGCCATATTTTGATTCACAATTCACTAATTATCAACCTTGCACTCACAATATGTGTACTTAAAGTTAGTATTTGACCTAAGTGATTCATATTCACATATAGATTAATTATTCTCTACATTGGCAATACATAACTACAGATGTCCTCATTAAGGATCTCTATCTACATAAGACCTGTAATACTTCATCCCTGTATAAGAAATGATATATTCATACACTAGTTATTACACACTCTATATGTGTTCAAATATATTTGTATGTCTTGGGCTTATCGACTTTCACCTATAACATTATATCATATCCATGGTGATATCTCATGTAGATAATGAAAAATAAGGACATTTACTTTACAATAGTTCATAGGATAATCAAAACTTTATATTCAAAATATCACATCACTTTATTTATAACATCATATTACACATCTAATTACCTACTTACATCATTTACATATTTAGTTACTGCAACATCAAAAGTACATAGGTTACATTCAAAAAGTCAAAAGTATATCAAAAGTTGCTAGGGGGACCTAGATACATCGAAACGACTAGGTCAAGTAATATCAAAAGCACTAGACTTGTCTTCCTACTATCTCCCTAACTTTTAGTTGCTAGCACTATCTGAAGTTGCTACATCTTCCAAGGGAAACCAATCTTCCATCTTAGTCCCTTCAGATCTTGAGCTAATCTCTACTACTATAGGGGTATCTAGTATAACCACTACTTCATGCACCTCACTCCCATTATCCTATGCTCCATCTTCTAGTTCAACCTCCTTTTCTTTTGGATCCTCCTTAAGATCATTATCATTATCCAACCCGACATTTGGCTAAGCTTCTTAAGGTGGATTCTCAGGTGGTATCATAGGGGGTTCAGGCTCTTAAGGTTGCAATAGTACTTGTATACTTACAGTTTCATCTAAAGGGTATATAGGAAACCAATCAACTACACTTTGGGGATAGTTTCTAGAAATATGTGGAACACTTGAGGGTACCTGATAAAAACCTGGAGGGTAATCCTTATCTACCTTTACTAAAGCTAAAAAATATAGCATATGGATTATTACTGATAAAACTCCATTTTCTTTGAAATACTTTTTCTCATAGGCAACTATAGCAATATACTCATTATACATAAGCTCTTACTCATCCCTCATTATCCTTCAATCATCCTGCATACTACAGGACATCCCATGCTTATAATTTTTGATAATCTTATTGATAGTATAAAACATCCTCTAGTCAACCATATCAAGCAACAACTTCTACATCTGAATCCTATACTCGATAGGTATCTCATCCCTTTCCCATTCAAAATTTCACCATGCATGTAATAAACCATTCCTATGAATATGAAATAATCAAGTTAAAGCAGTTTATAACTCATTTTACAAATATAAGCTATATGTATAATCTTATGAATTTAAGTCTTTTATATTCATTATCAACCTTACTCTTAGTGATTCTATTGTCCACTTATTTTAATTAGATACTTCAAAGCTCGGTTCCTTTAGAACCATGTTCTAATACTAACTTAGAACTGTTACGCTCCGAATAGGAGAAGTTATAATAGTCCCATCATATAAACTGACTTAAGATAGAAGTTGTCCTCACAACTGCTATCAAAGATATAGTCTACACAAAGTGTACACGATTCAATCAACTTGAAGCATCTGTTCTAATACCTACGAATAATCAAACCTATAGTATAGTTTTACAAAGTACTTATTTTATATAACTTGTTGTCTCATAACACAACAATACTTATACAAACATTTCACATCCAGAGTTATAATTCACATCTAGAGTTTACCAAAAGCTACAGGTTTGAAGTCTAATTACAATAAGATAGGAAATTTTGGTGGGCATCCCAAAGAATTCCCAATTAAATTCGAAAGAAATGTTAAAAGCCTAGATTTAGTAGATTTCTCATTCCTTACTTTCCTAGCCAACAGCATACTAACTTGAGAGTGATGGTATCTGAACATACTGATCTTCACTTGTCACCTGTAAAAGAGTATGGGGAATGTGAGCACAACCAACTCAGTAAGTAGGATGGAGTCAAAAAAGTACTAAACAATCATAAGCAAGGTTGTTAATTATAATGAAATGCAATGTAATCAATCACTTGAAACATCATACAATGTTATCCGGTTCATTGTGAGGTTAAAGAAATTACATTCACTCTAACTTGGATTGAAGAGTTTTATCGCGACTCAAATTAGACTAAACCTGAGCTTTTGGAATAGAGAACACCCTTCTTCAATGACCACCTTCGAACCATGACCCTTACCCTCGCTGTGACCTCTTTACCTATCACTTAGTTCGACTAAGGATAGGGAAAGAACCATTTTAGTTATCCTCATCAAAGGGAGTCGATATTTGGCCTAACACTCCTAATTATTTCCCTTAACGACTGCTATGCATGTTTAGTTTTGTTGCAATCGAATCATTATTAGTTGTAATTAGGGGTGAACAAACAAGTTTACACAATACAAAAACAATGCAATCATGCAAAACAGTATTCCAAGGAGTTCAACTCTTGTCACAACCAGATACCAATCACATGCATGGTATGTGCACAAACAACTAATTACAATCACAAACAGAAGTACTCTTAAGTTTCCAAATACTCTAATATAGTATCTAAATAAGTGATAAAGCTACAATCCTAACTTACCTATTCAAGCGCTCACTATGGAAGACTTGTATCTTCAATGCCTTGATTATTAAGAGATCTTATAAATATAAAACACATATTTAGTTTTCGTAACAGTTAAAAAAAAATTAGAGTTCTATCTAAAAGTATTTTGTTAAATGGTTATATATATAAGTATATATAAGGTATATTATCATTATCCTTATCTATAAGTCAAGTTATTAAATATTAATAATATACATAGTTACATTATTACGTATAATATACTGTTTCGATCATATTGAAACATATTTTTAATTAGTTAAATCATGTTTCAATTATGGTAAGGTTATCAAAAAACATAAATTCTCGTAATATTATTGAGATATAGGTTATATTACTTAAGATTATTCGATTTTCGTAAAAGTAATATCATTAGGTTCGTATAGACCTAACGACACGTATTATGAGTTCTAATTCTAAAGATGACTTCTAAATGGTATTTCAAGATTCAGATATAGCTACACATATCTAAATAAATTTTATCATATTATACATATTTTATGTAATTAAACTATATTTTATGTAATTTATCAATATAACTCAATAATATAACTGTTACTGAGCCCTAGTATATATATAACATATCCCGGTTGTAAAATTATCATTAAATATATTAAAAACTTATTTTCACTAAATCTAACCAATACATATTTGTATAGTTTTAATTTCAATATTTATCATATTTTAGCCTATTATTACTAAGAATACGTCTCAGTTCGTAATTTAAGCTATTTTACTACATAAATTCATAATAAATAGCTCATGTCACCAAATAATTCCCCAAAAAATTTTATAGACTCCTCAAAATATGGGAAATTTAGTTGTCACTTAGTTTTGTGTTATCAATTTACCGCCTGTATACTCGAATTTATAATCTTACCCCTAAATTATACTTAATTACCCAAATATTATTATTTTTAGACAAAATTATTTTCAACCTATCCTAACATCATTATAATTCACCAAAAGTTAGTATATGTCAATTTTATCATTTAATTTCATAAAAACTATTTATTTTACATTTTTAACCTAATTTTTAGGACTAAAATTACATTAAATACTAAAAATACTCAAATAAAAAATCTAGCTACATAGAAATTATATGTATATCATACACAAAAATTTCAAGCTAGAAATTACATCAATTGATATATTTATTTTGAAAGTTAAAATTCAAATGAATAATGATTTTCTTAAGTAAGTGTATTAAATATTCCAAATTTTACAAAAATAAAAAAATCACATTAAAGCATGTACAAAATAACATAACTGAAAAATTTTCCAAAATTCTCTAGGTTGATATAATATTTTTTAAAAATAGAAGAAGAACTGGGGAGGAATTTGACTTGCTTGTTCTTTAGAGCCTCGGTGGCCAACAATGGAAGGGGTGGTGTTAGATAGTCTGGGCAGTAGGTGAATTGCTTGGGGATGGTGGGGCTTAATAGCAAAACACTAGGGGGTTAGGGAACTACCCTAGTACGATTTTGCCTTGTTTTTTGTAATTTTTTCTATTTTTTGTCAATTTTTTTTTTTAATTTTTCTTTGGAGATCCTAAACTTCTAAAATGTTCACTTGTAGGTCAGAAGCCATATTTATGAAGATCTAGGGTCATTTGATTTTTCCTTAGGAATTAAGTATTATTATTTTATTTTACTTTTTACTAGTTATCACGTAATGTAAGTAGGAGGTGGCCTTCATTTAATCCTTTCCCTTTTGATGCAGCTAGTTAGGAGTTTAAGGAGATGCTATAGCTAATTCCCAATTTTTATAGCTGGTTTTCTTAATTTTTAGATAGGCTTTAATTGATATTTTAGTTAAATATTAATAGTTTATATATATTATATTGATATTTAGTTTATTTACTTGTATAATGTACATATATATCCCATATATATTATATGAAGGGTGTAATTATACACATATAATTATATTCTAACATATCTTTTATTTTTATGATATATTTTCTACTTATTTTTTATGAATTTAGCTCATATTATATATAATTATGTAATTTCGAGTTAATTTATAGTTATAATTATTATATATACCAGATATACTCATAAAAATACGTGTAAACTTATATAATATGTTACACTATATTATTTCATTTTATAGCTTAATTAACTTATCTCTAAGTTCTTACCGCGTTCCAAGTTGGATTTTAAGGATTCCAAGTAATTTTGTACCATATTAAGTAATCAAACTTCTAGGAGTAATATTGAGATTTTGAGTCATTATTTTTGAAATATAACTTCTTTGAGTCACTTCAACTAACTTTTTAATCTTAGTCGTAAAGTTTGAATTCAATTAGATAACTTTTCCTTAAAGGCCCTAAATCTAGGTTCATTTATCCTAAATACAATTTTAAGGGCTCACAAATACCTCTCCACATTGCCATCGAACTTGTGTTTGATAATGAAAACCTACTTACTTCCTACAATCTTTTTGTCACTTGGTAAATCACAAAGATCTCAAGTGTAATTCTATTATAATGCTTGCATTTCTTCTAACACAGCCTTTCTCCATTCCTCTTTAACCAAGGCTTCATTAATGTTCATAGGAATCATCTCACAGTCCACATGTGTAATGAATGATCTAAAATTCAATGATAACTTTGAATAAGTTAAGAAGTTAAAGATGGGGTACCTTATACTTCTTATACTTGCTCTTTTCCCTTTTCGAAGTGCTATAGGTAGATCCAAATCTCCATTATGTAATTGATCATGCTGACTCTGATCATTCCGATCTCTATCCATATCAGACATATCACCTACTTGTTCCTATTCACATTCACCTACTAGTTCTTCTCTCAATTCAGACCTATCTTTAAAGTTGATTGATTGATCAATGTTAGTAAGTTTGGGGTGTCTTGAGTAAACCTTCAATTCAGGATAGTATTTGATAGGTTCTTGCCCTCCATTTTGTTGATGTTCAGGAACATTTGCTGGGCTGTGTATTATGACAAACTTAAGACTAATGTCAAGGAATAACGGCAAGCAAACACCATCAACTATGTTAATACTATATAGCTTATTGGTAGACAAATAGTATGGCTCATGCTTAAAAGATGCGACATCAACTGATACTAAGGCACACTTGGAAGGAGGGTGATAACACTTATAACCTCTTTGGAATGGAGAATATCCAATAAAAATGCACTTAAGTGCTTTCCCTTCTAGTTTATGCCTTGTAAGGTAATGATGCAGTACATAGGTTGTACACCCAAATACTTTAGGGGGTAAGATATTGAATAAGTTTTTAAGAGGAAAACTTGTTCTAAGAACACTTAATGGAGTTTGAAAGTACAAGACCTTTGAAGGTATTCAATTTATAAGATAAGTTGCAATTAGAACTACTTCCACCCAAAGATGCTATGGTATAGAACTAATGATCATAAGAGATTGAGCGATTTCAAGTAAATGGCTATTTTTCCATTTGGACACTCCATTTTGCTGTGGAGTATACGGATAAGAACTTTGATGAATAATTCCATGCTCATTTAAATAGTCATCAAACTCCTTAGAAAAGAACTCCTTTGCATTATCTAATCTTGGAATTTGTATTTAGGTTTGGAATATGTTTGTCACATGTTTATTAAAGTGTTTGAAGATCATACATACTTCTAATTTTTCTTTTAATAAGAACACCCAACAAACTCTGGAATGATCTTCAATAAAGTTTATGAACCATCTGTACCCATTTAACACGATGACTTAGGACAGTCCCCAAATATCGGTATGAATGAGATGAAAGGGTTTCGAGGAAGTGTATGGTTGGGGTGAATAAGACTTTCTTGCAAATTTTGAAACTACACAATGCTCACATCTTAAATCACATAACTTGTTATTCAAGAAAAGCTTTAGGTACAAATGATGCATATAATCAAAATTAGGATGTCCAAAGTGTTTGTGCCATAACATAACATCACTTTTATTCGAAATAGAAAGAAATGACCTAGACTAAAAAATAGGAAATCTAAACTCCACTAGATCCTTCAAGTAATATAGCCCCTTCACTTCCTCGACATTGCCAATTGTCCTCTCCAAAGCTTGGTCTTGAAATACACAATGAGATGTAAAAATTGCATTACACTTCATATCTTTAGTCAGTTTATAGACTAATAACAAACTATGTTTCAATTCTGGAACATATAAAGTTTCATATAGGCATAAATCAACAAACTAGACAAACCCTTTACTAATAGATATTACACAGTTGCTATTTGTTATCATCACCTTATTCTTTTCAAAATAAAAATCCTTGAACTTAGCTAAGGAATTGCATATGTGGTCCGTAGCCCTTATATCAATTATCCATTGACAATTCTCTAAACTTTTAGAACAAGACAAATCTTTACCTTTATGAGCTGTAGCAACAAGAGGAGTTTGAGTTATCTTAACCTCTTGCTCACACTCGTCATCAACCTGTGTTGAACCTAAAATCTATTTAATAATTTTAATTTGATCAAGAGTTAAACTTGTACCTAATGGAAGGCTCTCATTACTAGTTACATTAGCCATTAGTGCCATCTTAGATACTCCTTTGAACTTTCTTTGCCTATTATTTTCAGGTTTTCCATGAATCTTCCAACATGTTTCTCGAGTATAGTATGGCTTTCAATAGTGGTCACACCATATTTTTTAATGAGTAGTGTCTTTCCTGGTCACCAACGCTGATGTGGTTGTGTTTTGATTAGGAGTAAGCATTGTGATCATCGCACGCCTTCTAGTCTCTTCCCTCCGTACCTTAGTGAAAGCTTCCTTTAGAGTTGGAAAAGGCTTTCAGCCTAAAAGTTTACCTTTGACCTTATCCAATTTCAAATTCAAGCCTTGTAGAAATTCAAGCATATGATCCTTCTCCTACATCTTATGGAACTTGATATTATCCTTAAAGCATGACCAATCAGCATCATAGAATAAGTCTAATTCTTGCCATAACTCCATTAAAGCATTATAATCTTCAGTTACAGTATGAGTACCTTGATTAGTGAGTCGTAGCTTTGCCTTGATCTCAAAGCACTGTGACGCATTTTCTATGTCTGAATACATTTCTTGTACAAGATCCCATATCCCCTTAGCCGTATTACAGAAAATATAAAGCTTTCCAATTTTTTGCTCCATGGAATAAATAAGCCATAACATAACCATTGCGTTTTTTGTTTCCCATGAGTTGTACTCATTAGACTCTCTTGATGGAGCTTGACGTAAACCTATCAAATACCCCATCTTGCCCTGTCTACAAACTACAAGCTTGATGGATTGGTACCATTCTTTGAAATTCATCCTCTTGAGCATGTATTAGGTTATCTAAAGAGATTGATTACTCATTGATGCAATCCTATCAACTTGAATTGGGTAAGTTAAGGCTACAGGTGGAATCTTCAATAGCTTCACATCGATGGGATTCAATGTCCTAAATTTATAGCTTGAATCTGGGGTTTTTATTGAATTGGTTAGTATGTCTCCTATCCTGGTCAAAACACTTAGTTCCTTTTCAAGATCAATTTTTCTCTAATAGCATGTTAGAAAAAAAAAAAAAAAAAAAAAAGCGGGGCAAGGGAGGGGGGAGCAAGAAAATTTTGGAGAACTCATATTTTTATTATTGATTCATAGCAATATATATACACATCAATGCTGGAATAAGAAAGATTTATTTGTTAAGGACTTAATCTCCTAAAGATAAGTTTCTCTCTCAAATCTTAACCTCCAACCTTACCAACAATATGACTAAGGGAATAGTAAGCAATACAACATGAAAAACATAAATTATACCAAACATATCTACTACTAACAACTATTATTTCCTATACTAATCAAGCTACTCTAGAAACCCTCCTTGCACATATAAGCAAATAAACTCCTAGCAAAACTCCTACATAAGATGGAGTGAATTATAAGGAGTTTCTTATGGAATGAAAATGAAGCACGTAAGAAAGCCCATTAGGTAGAATGGAGTAACATTGCAAGACCAATGGAATTTGGAGGTCTTAGTGCTCTTGTTATGTCACTAAGGATTAGAGCTTGTGCACATAAAAGAGCATTCACCTTAAAGACAAGAAAGACCTTATGGATAGAAATGTTTAAAGCTAAATATAAAAGGAAAATTAAACTTAAAGAGATCATTTCTTTAGATAACTTCTCACCTTTGTGGATGGAAATAGTAGATGCACTCAATTGGATTTCAAATAAGATACAAGATTGTAGGAAATAGTGAAGAAAAATTTTTTGGTTTGATTTCTAGGGTGGCACAAAGTCTATGCAAGATTCTTCTCAAAGTACAATACACCACAGATCAATGAACCTAATTGTGAAGGATTAGTACCTTATAAAATAAGGTTAGAATGAGAAAAAAAAAAAAAAGAATCAGGATTTACAATTTCAAGCTTAATAGTGAGGAAATTAGCTTAATAGTTTTAACACAGCTAATATTGGATATGGAAATCACCTTTAATCTAAAAGTCAAGCCATTCATTTAAGGGATACGTCATAATGGATTTTCAACAGGTGTTGACCTAGATATTTTTAACCCAAATCAAAATCTTCCTTGCCATGAATGTCTTCATCTCTAAGAGAACATTAAACATACCCTTAGAAAATGTCTAACAAACTTAGAGATATTGAATTGATTACAAATAAGCATTGTAAGTGAGATTTAGACCAATTTGCCTTTCATTAACTAGTTAGTGCTTAACTATAAGCAACGCAAGAAGGATTCACTTTCAGTCTCCTAAATTAGTTCTTATTGCATTTTTTTCTCTAGTTAATTTAGATAGATTGAAACTCGATGATTTTCAATTATTAGCAAGAAGATCTAATATTAATTTAGAGAATAAGACTTAAGGAAAATGAAATCTAGATGTGTAGCAAGAAAAGGGGGGAACTATGCAAAATATCAAGAGAGCTTACAAGATGAAACACACCAAAGGGGGGATTGATCAAATGGAACAGTTATACAACATAAGGTAATAAGTAAACAATAAAGGAGGCAACCATATGAAGTATTTTAAAGGACAAAAGATGACATTGGGTTATAGGCTTAGGAAAGAAGACACGGAAGATGGATATCGATATAGCTAAATTATGGGGAATCTATTAGCAATTAAAATATCACGGAGCTCTAGCCTTTAAAAAAATTGGATCAACTTTGAATAATTTGTAAGCCTCGCAATTAAGTATTCAGAGTTCGATCCATGAAATTTAGGATAGTTGGGTAAGTTGTCTAATCGAGCTCAAATTTTATAACTAAGCTAAGAATATTAATAAAAGTGATCCCGTGAGTTTAGATTTAAGAAAATAAAGAATAAAATAATTTATTATTATAATATTGAATTATATATAAATTTCTCGTTATTTATCGAAAACATGTAAAATAAGTTCTGATAACTAACGAATTGATAAAGATAAATTATATGTATACTAAAAATCATAAAATAACTTAAATAATATTTAGGAGTATTTATTTGTACCATATATGTATTTATGTGTAAGTAAAAATACGCAAAATTACTTAAAATACCAAAAATATGCTAAAATAATACTAAATAATTAAAGAAAATTCATAAATAATTAAATAAAAATCAATAAAAATATGAAAAATGAGGAAATTCCAGAAGTGAGTCATGGAAAGCTGGAAACTAAAGAAGAAAATCAGCTAATTAAAAATAACCAACTAGAAAGCAAGAAGAAGAAAAGATAAGGGATAAATGGCACCAATTAATTCACCAAATAATCAAGGCAGCCCTATAAATTCAGAAACCCACTATCAAAACTCATTTTAGTTAGTTTAGAATTAGGAAAATTTAGGAAAAGGAGAGAAGAGAGAAAAAACTAAATTTACAAAAAAAAAAAAAATAGAAAATTATAGTGCAAATAGAGCATATAAGGGGAACCCACATCCAACAACCACCTGAAGAGAAACGGCTACCATCACCAGATAGTAGACCCTCCTCTTAGATCTCTAGTCAATGGTTGAGCCACTGTTAGTGGCTAGAAGCTTGTCAATTGGCGAGTTCCGATTTCCTTTATAAATTTGTTTAATTTAGTAAAAATATAAAATATACATGAAAAATTATGAAATTTGGTTTCCCAAGGTATTTTTATATGTAAAATTAGAATATCAAACCATATTTTTAAAATTATAAGTTCTTATATAGGTTCCTTAAGAACATGTTTAATTCTAACAAATTTTGTATGAATTTTTAAAAATAGTAAATAATATTATTTCAAGCTAATTTTTGGTGCATATATTCCTCATATGATATATTTAATTTACATAAAAATAATTTTTGATAAAATATAATTTTAGTATTTATTAAAATTACTTTTTTTTTTTAATTTGCCATGTTTTTCATATGAAAGAAATAATATGTTTTGAATTAAATTCTTTAATGAATCTAATTTTTAATGACTTCTAAAGCTTAGTTATAATTTTGGGAATATTTGATTTAAATCTTATAATTTTATTTGGTCATTTACTTAATTTAAGCTAATTTTTAACAAAATCGGACCTAAAATTGATATTTTAGAAAATAATTATATTAAAATATTTTAGTACTTTTCATGAACATAATATAACAATCATAATTTTACTGAGTATAATATATTTTCCATAGCTTTAATAGAGCTTAGATACTAATTAATATATATTTACCTAATGTTTATGCATAACATATACTAAATATGTAGGTAAAGGGGCACATTTAAGTTAAATTTGTGATTTAGGGTTAATTAGATATAAATTCTAATTTAAAATATAATTAGACATCTTAAGATATTATTGGTAGTGAAGAATGATATATGTAGTGTTAGAAGTGTTAAAGAGATAAAATAAATGAATAATATGTAATAATACATAATATGTGAAATTAGAAATATGATAAATAGAAAATATTAGAGTAAAATTGATAATATAATGATAATAGAATTATGTAATAAATCTAGTAGGAAACTCAAATTAGGGTAATTATATGAAAAATGTCAAATTTTTTCACATTAGAAGTAAATTTGATAGTTAAATTAAGATTAAGATATATCGTATGGACTAAAACATTGGTTAAAGACTAAAAGCAATATTTAGAATACTTCAAAATAATGTGATTAATTTCACATTATGGGTCAGAATGATTTCCTAGGATTCACGTATAAAATCGTAATAAAAAACTAAATTAAAGTCTAATTTAGAAACCAATTTGAAAATTGCCCTAGAACTTAGCCTAAATTAGGAATACTTGTAAAAGACTTAATTTTAAAAAACTTAGCCTAAACCGATTCAAAAACTGAATAGTTAGGTATAATAAAACCTTCAACTGAAGATAACAATAAGAATTTTAGAACAAAACCTAACTATAATAGTTATGTAGAAACTAAAACAATATCTGTATTATATATATTACTGATAATGACTTGTGTAAGTCGCACTTTAAGTGAGCAAGTAGAAAGTCCAGATAAGTTGGGATTGATACGTTGCTATACTTATTTAAACTTTTTGAAACCATGATGCTTTATTTAAATTTATCTTCAAACATTGATTACCTCTGGTGTAATTTTCTCAATTATAAATATATGCACCTAAACTATACATGTGTATAATATTTTTATCTTTATGTAAGAAATTATTGTGATTTGTAATCAAGGAGGAGTTAACTCTCTCTCTTATGACAAGTTAAACCTATGAAAAATCAAATAATAGAAACACATATACATCAATTCAGATGTTAAAATAGCAAAATTCTTTGTATATTTTCCTTGTAAACACCAACATATTTTATTATTATTTATCTATTACTCATAAAACACATGATGTGTTAATGCCACGAAGCATTTCTCCTTGATGTATAAGAGAAGGCCCTAAAAATTTATGGCCACAAACCTACATTATTATTCTCAATAATTACCTAAAACCTAGTAGATTGAGTAATAGGAAAGGGGTTTGTTCGACTCACTAAGTGACTATTGTAACCCATTACAAACTTATAGCAGTTCTAACCACCCCCTATCCTTAAGGTAGTAGGAGCAGTCTTTTCTCTATTTTTTAATTTTTTTTTTATTTTTTCATTCTAATTTTCAAGTTTTTTTTATTTTTTATTTTTTATTTTATAGCTTATTATATGCATATTATATACATGTTATATTTAATTAAATATTTTTCTTTTTTTTTTGTCTTAATTTTCCTTAAATTTTCTGTTTTTTTTATTCTATACTTAAATATGCACATATTAGACTTAATTATAGAATTTCATTATACTTAGTATATCTAAGTATAATATTATATATATATAATATTTCTAATTTTTCTTTTTTCTTAATTTTTTATTAATTTTATATATTTTTTATTTTTCTATTTATTTGTTTTTTAATTATATATAAGTGACACATAAGCATCACATAAGCACCATGTGAACATCACATAACATATTACCATGTTAGTTAGAGTTAGTAGTATTATATATTTCATCCCTTATTTTAAACATCGATTGAAACGTTAATCCTTTATTTAAACATTTTAAAATGTTGATAGCTTATTTAAATTTATTCTCGAACATTCATTACCTCTAGTGTAATTTTCTCAATTATAAATATAGGCAACTCAACCATACATGTGCATAATATTTTATTTATATATAAGAAATTATTGAGAATTGTAATCAAGGAGAATGAGTCGACTCACCCTTATGACAACTTAAAACCACAAAAAATCAAATAATAGAAACAAATAAACATCAACTCAAATGTTAAAGTAGCAGAGTTCTTAGTATATTTTTCTGGCAAACACTAACATATTTTATTATTATTCATCTGCTGCTCATAAAACACATAATATGCTAATACCGTCCTCCTTAATGTATAAGATAAGGCCCTAAAAAGTTAGGGCCATAAACCTACATTATTATTCTCAATAATTACTAGAAACCTAGTAGATTGAGTAGATATAGGCTCCAAGCACTTGCCGAATGCCCTCTACAACAGCTTTACTACTCACCTTTAAATGGCAGGACTTCTCCACGTATTTTCTAGTCTAAAATAAACCTTGGAGAGTACGAGTGTTTCAAAAA
>JAMXBB010000001.1:1814379-1870927 GCA_024138015.1 Lumnitzera littorea | reverse complement strand
CCCCTACCATACCCCTTCCCTCTTGCCTAACCAGCCATGCTAAGTCTTAAGGGTATGGGTTTGTCACATCACATGTTTTAAAATTAAGTAGATAAGGTAGTTGTATAGCTTATCCATGTGTAGTATAGCTTATGGTGAGATAAGGAAATTATCTTATCATAAGCTTTTGAAAGGTTATCAAATGATATGTAAATCTAATTCTCATTTGATAGATTATTTAATGTGATTAGTTGATTTGCCTATCCATAAGTGACATAGTTATAAGGAAAATAATGAAGTTGCCTCATATGTGTGATGATTTTAGGGTTTAGCTCTTATATTAATTTATATATTATGATTTTCTTCCTAAGGAATTTATAGCTTTCTAGAGTTGAATAAAATTGTTCGAGTAAGGTCTTAAAATCCTTAATTGTCCATAGTTATCCTAAGGTTTAAGGTTTTAGATGATTTAAGGTTCATTATTCTTGTATTCAAGTTTTTATCGACAATGAACTTTTGAATTGAAAGACTAGGTTCATTTTCTAAATGTAGACTTTAGTTCTTAGTTTAGTTGATTATTGGGAATGATTGAGAAGTGCTTTTAGTTAATTACATGTCCCTTAAAGTAGCAAGGTTTACATAAACACCTTATAAACTTATCAAAATGTACTTTAAAACTCCCTAAACTTTTACCATAATAAACTTTATCAATTCCTACACTTAAGTCAAAGTTTATGGCACACAAACACTCTATAAACTTATCAAAACGTGTTTTCAAACACCCAAAACTTTTACCATAATGTGACTTTTTTTAACTTAAAAAAGGAAATATCCTTTGTGTTACCAATTCATTAAAATTTAAGGGGTTTTTAAGCATACTTTGAAAATTCGAGGGAGCAATTTGCTACCAAGTCAATATTTAGGCGAATTATTTGCAATTTCCCCAAAAAACTTATTGCTGACTAAATAACACCTAACATAAAAATTGGTTAAAACAATAAAAACTTATTAGTGACTAAAATAACACTTAAGATTAAATAAAAATATGGTGAAAAAAACTAATTATCAAAATAATTATGATATATGGGTCAATGGTGCTAGCTCAAACTCCTCCACATAGGTCGATGGCCCCTATCATTTGTCTCTAGCTTAGGAAGACTCACCTTTAGTAAATTAAAACTCATGTATTGCTCACAAAAGTTTGCACTAATTTTCTGAAGCTTTAACTCACTAGTCTATGTAGCACTTGAAAGTGAACAATTTACCTATTTGATAAGAAAGTGTCCATCATCTCTCATGATTTGATCCTAATAATATCTTCTACATCTTCTTTCTTTCAACATATGGAACTTATGAAACTAGATTAATAGAAAACGTTGTCTCCAACTTACATGAAGAATTAGATGTCTTTGTCAGCTCATAGTAGGTCAAAAGGTCCCCAATATTACCACATGATTTTTTTTGCAAGAACCTTGAGCAAATCCCGTTAGTGTAATCCCAACAATCATCGAATCCTTCCTACAATTCTTGATACTTGTGATGAACATGTGCAACAAACTTATGCAATTCATTTCTTAAGTTAATTTTCTTTCTAATTTCTACATGCAAGTCATGAATATGGATAGCAAATGATTAGTGATTTTAGAAGGTTTAAATGTAAGTGGGAAACATATAAGATCAACAGGTCCTATGGTTGATAAGTTAGTACAACTTTAAAGGAACTCAATGTAATAAACCTATTTATCAAACTATTGTAAGCAAATTTACAATAGGTAAGATACAATCCCAAGTAGACATATGGTCACCAAACAAAGAGCTTAATAAATCACCTAAACTTCAATTGACTACTTCAATCTAACCGTTAGTTTAAGGATACAATGAAGAAGAAAATTGCAATGTAATATATAGTATTCTCTACGATGTCTTCCAAAAGTAATGAACAAATTCGACATCCCTGGTTTTAAGCTACCCATGTAACCTAATAATCTCATTATAGAAAAAATTGGCTATATAGGGCGCATTTACAATCTTACCATAAGGTATAACATATGCCATCTAAAAGAAACTATCTACCACCATAAACATCGAATGATGTTTTTCAAGGTATCATAAGTAAACCTAACACAATTAGTTATTATGATATATTAGCACAGCTAAATATAGAGGCTGGGCTAACCTAATTAATACGAGAGCTTTTATGGTCTCGTCCTCCATTTTGACAGGACTAGTCCAGCACTCTATCCCACCATTGCTTTATATTCTTTTAAATATGGATCATCAAATTCATAATTAGTTCAATGGTTTACATTTAAAGAAATATAAATCAAGTATGGATGATGGATTAGATCGATCCTATAAAAAATAAGGATGGAACCCTAAAAAAATAATAGAATGGCAAAATATGAAATGTGTGAAAGGAAAAGTAAGAGATGAATGGGCTTGTAAGTGCAAATATAAAACTTGGGTTAGCCTAATCAATACGAGGCCCAACTACATAAATAAGCAAACACTCTCTCTATTTTGACCCAATTAGTAATCATGATACATTAGACACATTAGTACATAATAGTAGAATAGCTAAATATCAAAATATCTATATTGTTATTACTATTGTCATTGATTTGCTAGCGTATCCTTATGAGACATGTATTAAGGAATATTCCAATAACCAAATGGGAGAGATATAACAAATTACTTCATCATTATAAGGAAAAAGTATCACGGAAATCAAATACAACATTGATTCTCACAAAATTGCTTACATTCAAGCAACAAATCATAGTTTATTGGAAATACTTTCTATTTTATCTCCAATTTTTTTATTCAATCATTAATTTATTTTCACAATTATCTTGTCAAATCATAATATCTTTTCATATTTAATTTTCATTATTTCTATTATTTATTACTATAATGCCCTAAGACCCTATTATAAGGCATTATAACTTACCATGTGATCACTGCTAATCAGGGACATGTTAAGGCTCTAAGTCTACATATGCCAAAATCCTTCATTTAATAATCTTCTCATCATGATATTAATCAAAATAACACATCAACAAAACTACATATGAATCTACATCTCAAGTTCCAATATGAGTTACACCAAGCCATCTTAAAGGAGTCTAACAATCTCCTAAAGCGATAAGTACCAAATTTTGCAAAACAAGGAGTCTACAAGCTCCATAAACATACTCAACACAATGTAAACTAGCAAAGGAGTTTATCTCCATATCAAACATCACTAGGGTAGCAAAGCCTTCAATATATAACCTATCCTTAATCCCCAAAAATAACACTAAGTCTCTAATCATCATAATAGTATAAGAAGTCTACCCTATATTCTTTATGAAATCTATCAACAAAAGGCTCCTCGTATATCACATAATCATTATTACCTATGCCTAAAAAAGAAAAGAATGAAATGAATCCCAGTATGTATTATGTAAGCATAAACCAACACTAATCATTACATAATGCATATATTTATTGCAAAATAAGCAATCAATAGGTTAACATCTCATATATTAGTCGATCAACAACAAAGGGGTGCTTATAACCCCATCACATTCAGATCTCTTATACATGTAGGTAAATATAGTATAGTATAAGTCTTTTAATTATCTACGATATACTATAGTGAAGGCCATATGACCAACACCTAAGTACTAAGAACCACAAAACACTAAATCTAACTACATTGTCCCATTTACAAGTCTATTAGGGAATCTTCATATATGAGTAGAAACTTTCCTCTTGGGATCTACCAAGCCTCACCACTATAAGCCCTTGGAATAAGCGAGTCAAGCATAAGTAGCAACTAATGCGATCAAACCGATTATGGTTTAGTTTGATTAGTTCATTTCTATCCTAACAAGTACAACTGTACAAACATGTACTACATACCTAAGTCGTTGAATATACTAACCAACACAAAAGGAGACCTAAAAGCAAAAGAATCCAAGCAACTAACCCAAGAGATAATAGATTTTACTTGGTTCCTTTACCTATCAATCATGTGGACAATTGTAAGATTCTATTCCAACCAATTTCCAAAACTTAACTTGCTTACAAGTTTAGTCTCTCTTAAAGAAACATAAACCCACCTTCATATTACTTAATTAAATCCAACTTATAAATCACTTTAATAAGGTTCTCTTATTTCTCCCTTAAGTCTCTTAATTGGATAACTTGAAATTATTTCCACAACTTAAATTCTCAAGACAAAGTTTGAAGCTTTTGAAAGCGAAGAGGCTAAGCAAAGAGTTTATCAGATGATTAAAGGTTGGAAAGAACCTTGAAAAACAAAAGGATTTTGATCAGGGTATGGCATCCGAATGCTATAAAGCGTAGTGTATAGACGCTATAGAGTGTAGCATTTGGGTACCTTGCTTTTATTCTACAAATTGTAGGAGTAGCTCAACTTCGAATCCAAAAATCTTTTCAACCTACCCCTTTTCCAACTTTCATACACTTCCAAGCAAGATTTAAGACACATTATTGCAATGATAACTAATACTAAATCTTCACTATAAACTTAAATTCGAAGCCTTAACTTCAACAACCCCTTATAACACTCAAAACTAAGAGAGAAAACTTATAAAACTTACTTACAATAACTCAAACACTTAGTGAAGTTCGTTAATGTAGCTAAACACTACCAATAATTGCAAATAACCATTCGTTTCATATTTAACCCTTAACAAAAATTAGGTACAACTTCTCTAAATCAAAGTTTTTAGTTGAAAAACAAGTTAAAACTTGAGAAATCCCTCAAGAAACTTACCTTAAATGCTTAATTGAACTATTATTGGTGAAAACTAAGAATCTCTACTTGAAAAAACTTAAGAGTAAGCTGGAATCAACAAGAAGTGGAAGATTTTAGCATGCTAGGAGGCCTAATATGAATTTGCTTAAGAAAAATTTCCACAATCTTACCTTAGTCTCCTCTCGAGTTTCCTCTTATGGGTTGGGTTCAAGGTGGGTACTCTAAGTTTTTACATAAAGAGTGAAGATTAAGCTTTATTTGGTAAAGATTAAAGCTTTAAACAAAAGGAGACTACTTATGGGGGTAGGATTTTAGTAAGTCTTTGAAATGTCTAAAATACCCTTAATTTTGGAAACATTTTTTTTTTTTTTTGGTAGTGTTACATCTACATTCTATCTATATCTGTTTATTATCTATCTCTTATCCTTAAGGGAATAAGCACATGGATATGGCATTGGTTGTATCGTTGAAACTTCAACAACCATGAAAATCAAAGCATTTATCATCTCTTTTCTCTTACATATTCATGAAGAGAATTCATAGACATAGTTTCAATAATTCCAAGAAAGCTAATTATTCATAAGGATTGATATCTTGTCAATAATCACGCTTTTATGGAGTTAGTTCACTTATGCTCAAGGTTCAATGTAGAGTCTTGGTTTTCTAAAAACGTTTTGTATTTTTTAATTATTTTGATGAATTAGTTTCAGTTGTAAAATATTAAGTTTGCTTTTAAGGCAGTTTTTAGCCATAATAGAAAATAAGCAGTGGTTAATATTTTGTTATTATTGTAGTTGTAAAGAATTCCACCTTTATGGAGTAGGTTTATTTATGCTTATGGCTCAATTTAGAAGCTTGAACTTTTGAAATGTTTTGTGATTTTTACATGTCTTTCTAAATTAGTTTCAATTGAAAAATATTAAGTTCATTCACAAGAAAAGTTTTTTGCTATAATTGAATCTTTATATCCAACAAGAAATAAGCGGTATTTGGTATTTCGTTACTATTGCTTACATGTTGATATGACCATAGTCTCCTTCTCATAGAGACTATGATTCCAACTAATAGAAAAAAGAAGAAAAAAAGAAAAAATGGATAGGATGAGGGTTTGTTAATTTAATTGGAACAGGAAAAAAAATGTAATTTTTAGCTTTCTTGCTTTTACTTATGGGCAACAAAAAGAATCTTTCTTTTGTAGTTTTTAATTTATTTGAAAAAGATTGTTATTTAGAGAAGAAAAAAATACATGTAGAACAAAAGCTCATACTCAACACATTGTTGTATGTTGAACAAAAGTATAACTTTTCTTCCTAGATATTACTATTATCTTTCTTCTCCATTAGTTATTTTTTCTTTTTTCTTTATTATTATTATTTTTCCGTTTCTTATTTTTCAAGCCAAATGGCCAATGGTTGTCAAGGGTCTGATAGTCACTTAATTGTTTCTGTTATATATCGTGTGCACACACACATAGTTTTCTCTATTGTCTCCTTTTTGAGAAAATGATAAATGGTGTTTGTCTAAATAACAATAATCTTATTTACTTGCTTATTTGACATATATTTACTCAATTTTTATCCATTTGTGAAGATTTATTTATTTATTTATTTTTTTGCTTTTTATTGTGTTTGCTATTTAAAGTTTTATTGTAGTACTAATGTAATTGAATTTCAATCTACTATTTCAATGTATTTAGAGATTTTTTGATAAATTTTAATTCAAATTCCCAGAACTGTCCTACGTATTATCTGTAACTTTTTCTCTCTCTCTCTCTCTCTCTCTCTCTCTTTTTCTTTTAAAATCTTTATCTACAGGATTAGTTTGTTATTTCTTCAAAAAACGGTAGTTTTTCTTACAGCTTGTCATTGAAAAATAGCCCATATCATTTACCTTATAGTTTTGTTGAAAAACATAAAAAGGTAGAGGGCTTCACTTTTTAGGTATCTACATTTGCAATTGCGTTTCTTGCTAAGGCGGTGAGTGTAAATTTTAAAATGGGACCAAATGCCACGAACTCTGACACCCATAGATAAAAGATAAAATTGTAATAAAAAAGAGAAAAGTCAGTTATTAATAGCATCAAAAATTAAAGAATTAATTCATACTTACAAACTCTACATTTAAACAAGAAGCAATTCTGAAGCCCATGAAACTCGAAAAATAAGTTCAACAATATTGGCACCGGTATATAAGAGAAATTCCAAGATAAAAAAAAAGAAATTATTTATTTATTTTTTTGGTCATGTAGCATTAAACTATAATTAAATTACAAGTTTTTTTTTTTTTTAATTGGCAAAACCCAGTTATCGAGGGGTGTGGGGGGGTCGCCAGCCCCAATTTTATTAATAATTAAAGTTTTACAATGAAGAGGGGGGCTTATACCTGACCTCTTTTTTACATATTTGACCTGCATAAAAATATAAATAAGGATGTACTACATCCCTTACATTATTATATTTGCAGAAAGTAAACAAGGGAGTACTACTCCCCTTACAATGAGATTGGTAACTCGATAGAGCTAGCTATGAATTAAAACTACTACAATGCTACAAACCATCTAAATCTTTTTTGATGATTATTTTCAAATCAGGAGACAAGCCTTCAAAATGGAGTAATGTGAAATCCTCCTGCCTCCCTCAAGCATCCTTGGCTATCCAATCCGCAGCCTTATTCTTTTCCCTTCTGATGTGTGTTACCTGTGCTTTGACTTTCTTGATCATCTTCCTTGCCCATGAAATATCATTCCAGACATCCCACCTTGTTACTTCTGAGGAAAGCCATTTGGCCACAACCAGGGAGTCTGTCTCAATGCATATGTTCTTTACATTGTACTTCCTGCATAACTCTAGACCTTTTTTAAGAGCATGTAGTTCAATAATATCAATAGACTTAGATTCGGTTTTGAATCCAAATCCCCATAAAAATTTACCTTTGGAGTCTCTTAAGATACCACCTCCCCCCCCCTTTGCCTTTAGCGAGGCTGCCATCAACATTGAGTTTCACCACATTAGGGGGAGGAGCATTCCATGTAGTGATTTTACGAATTGCTTTGTTTCTACCATGAGTTATATTCTTAAAAATTAACTCGTCATCCTTGATTTGTTTCTTAGATAGTGGACATGCCTTCCCGAACATTAATAAATCATTAATAATATCATTAACAATCACATTTGCATTCTTCCTTAAATTTCTGTGTTTTCGATTATTTCTCTCACCCTAGATGTGCCATACTGTAATTGATGGCACAAATGTCCTAATGTGGTTTGAAATATTACCTGTCTTACTTTTCCAATATTTTAGCATTACATCTATATGATTAATATTAGGGAAAGGTAAAATTCCAAAAATTTTACCAATACCGTTCCAAACTTCCTTTGCATAATTACATTTTAAGAGTACATGTGCAATAGACTCACATTCAGAAAGACAGTTCACACATTGAGAAGCCATTGATCTTCCCTATGCGCATTGTTTATCATCCGTAGGAATGAAAGATCTCACAGTTCTCCACATGAAAAATGAAATCTTAGTTGGGAGAAATTTATTCCAGAAGAGAGGGCAGATAATCGATTCATTAACTCTCCTTCTAATCAAGTTCCAGGCATTGGAGACTGAAAAAAGACCATTTGGAGACTCTTTCCAAATGACTGTGTCCTTAGCACCATGGGTAATGGATAAGGACAACATCTCTTCTCTGTATTCACTGGGAAGAATCCTTTCTATTAAGTCCCTATCCCATTGGTTATTAATCCAAAGGTCTTTGACTAAAATCCTTGGATACGTTACTCGTGTTAGTTTAAATAGGTGACCTCGTGGGTGCCATTGATCATTCCAAAAACTTATTTCGCCCCTCCCCAAACCATGATAAATGTATTTCTCACCTAACTCCCTAGCCCTTAAAATCCTCTTCCAAAGAGGAGAAGAGACCCTTGAAGCCACCATTTCGTTTGGGTGTTTCCCTTTCAGATATTTGGAGCTGATGAACTCTGTGAAAATAGATGTCTCATTCCTTATTTTCCACCAAAGTTTAACTTCCAAGGCTTGTGAGAACTCTCTCATAGACCTAACTCCTATTCCACCTTCACTCGTGGGAAGACATAGTTTCCCCCAAGCAGCCCAATGCGTCGATTTGGATTCATTCGAGTCTCCCCAAAGAAAACTAGCAAACATGCCCTCTAATTTTTTAATAGCCCATATGGGGGGTTTAAAAGCTTGGAACAAGAATAAAGGGAGTGAAGTTAGTACACTTTTTATGAGACATATTCTACCCCCAGCAGATAACCATAGGGAGGACTAATGATT
The DNA here is from genome assembly GCA_024138015.1 of Lumnitzera littorea. Classification (NCBI taxonomy): domain Eukaryota; kingdom Viridiplantae; phylum Streptophyta; class Magnoliopsida; order Myrtales; family Combretaceae; genus Lumnitzera; species Lumnitzera littorea. Next base: position 1,861,878 of record JAMXBB010000001.1, on the reverse strand, counting down.
AATTTTATTAAAGACTTTTTCAAAAATGGCATCAAATACTTGTCGTTTTTTAGGGCCGACCACCAATGGACATCCAAGATATACCATTGGTGTATTTTGAGTTTTCATCCCAGTAATTGTTTTGAGCTTCCTTTTGTTAGCTGATTTAAATTTATCGGGAATTAAAATTGAGCTTTTCTGAATATTGATCTTTTGACCCGAGACTCTTTCATAATGTTTAAGGAATGTTATAACTTTTGTGACAGCAGGAGATGCACCATTCAAGAACAGAATACAGTCATCAGCAAAGCTGAGATGGGAAATCCACTGTTGAGATGATGTCCTGAACCTTATTGAGCTAAATCTATTATAGAGGGAGTCTAATCCCCTTGCTAGATATTCTGCAGCAATGATAAAGAGTGAAGGAGAAAGGGGATCCCCTTGCCTCAGACCCCTGGAGGATTGAAAGAAACCTGAACTTTTCCCATTGACCAGCACTGAAAACCAGCTATTGCACATAATCCTCTTAACCATGTATGTAAACTTCCAGTGAAATCCTAAGTTATCAAGCATTGAAAAAAGAAAGACCCAGTCAATCCTGTCATATGCCTTTTCCATATCAAGTTTCATGATAATGTTACCTCCCCTAACTCTTCTATTTAAATCATACAGTAGTTCTTGGGCCAGAAGAATGTTGTCGAGGATGTTTCTCCCTTTCACAAATCCTGATTGATTAGGAGTGATAATTCTAGGAAGGATATCACTAAGTCTGTTGCCTAGGATTTTTGAAAAAATTTTTGATGATGTATTACAAAGACTGATTGGCCTGAAGTCTTTCCATTGAGTAGGAGTGTTTGATTTCGGGATTAAGACTATGGTGGCTGCTGTATAAAATCTGGGAAGAGGGAATCTATCAAAAAACTCTATTGCTGCTTCATAGGAATCCTTCCCTATAACCTCCCAGCAGTGTTTATAAAACATCCCTCCGAAACCATCTAGCCCCGGCTCCGAATCAGTTTCCAATTCCATTATCACTTTAGAGACCTCTTCAAATGTAGGAGCGGACACCAGCTTCTTATTTTCCTCCTCACTAATAATCTTGGACACCCAACTGGGACAATTAAATGGCTCTACTTCACTGTCTTTAGATAACAGGTTTTTAAAAAAATTTGCAGCAGAAGGACCGAGGTCCTCCCCGACAATCCACGAACCACTGCTATCCTTTATTTTTGTGATTGCATTTTTGACTCTCCTTTCTTTAACAACAGCATGATAGTATTTTGTGTTTTTGTCCCCATCTCTCAACCACTTCACTTTGGCTCTTTGCTTCTAAAAAATATCTTCTTGTTCAATCAGTTCCACGAGTTCCTTTTTCGCTTTCTGTAAATTTATATATGATGCTTCCTGTCCATCAAGCATATTCTTTTTTTCTAGTTCATTAACACGTTCTTCAGCCTCCTTGACTTTTTTGTGTATGTTGCCAAACACCTCTCTATTCCACTTAGCTAGAGAATGACTTAATCTTTGTAATTTAATTTGGAATCTAATCAATCCTTTATAGTTGCAGTCAGCGTTCCATGATGACTCCACTAAATTGAGGAATGAGTGGTGCCTCGTCCACATATTCTGAAATCTGAACTTACAACCCCTTGCTCCAACTTTGTTTGAAAATTCCACGAAGAGAGGCGCATGGTCCGAGCATGTTCTATTGAGGTGAGTTACATTAAAACTTTCAAATTTGACAGTCCATTCATTGTTAACCAGAGCTCTATCTAATCTAACATGGCTTTTCTTTCTAGACCAGGTGAATGGACATCCCTTAAATCCAGTATCCGTTAATTGGGATATATTAATACAATTCTTAAAATCTAAGCTTGATCCTTCATCATTTTTTTAGCAGCCTTTTCTCTCATGTGGAGATAGAACAGCATTGAAGTCACCTAAAACTAACCAAGGACAGTTATTCTGATCAGATATGGACTCCAAACCTTCCCACAGATCTTTACGACTTGATCTTGAGCATTTCGCATATACCGCAGTAATTTGAAAACAAAATGAGTTATTTAATCGACATGACAGGTGGACAAATTGTTCAGCATCATATAAACAATTGCATTCTAGATTATCATGCCAAAAAATCCAGATTTTCGAGTTTAAATTAGATCTAAAATTTTTAAAGTTTAGTGATTTTGCCACTTTTTCTATGTTACAGCTGGGGGTCATTGGTTCACTAATCATAACCAGCTGCAACTTATTTAATATGATCAATCTGTGTAGTCTCTTCAAAGACCTACCATTCGCTATGCCCCTTATGTTCCAATACATGCAATTCATGGTAAATCATTAATTGAGGTAAAGTAGATTCCACCTACCTCGCGGTGACTGGGAGAAGAGGGAGCAGAATGTGCACCTTTGTTCTTGGCTATGGCAACAGCTGAAGAACTTACATATAAGTCGTCCATTGCTCTTCCTTTTAGCACTTTTGGTGTTGGGTCATAATCTGAGTCATACTCAGCTTCAGACGATTCGTCAGTTTCTATCAGCTCACCCTCCTTGCCTTGGTTTTCTAACGATCCGTTGCTTGAGATGTCATCTGAAATACCATTTAAGGAGCATTGATAATCATTTAACTTACCTTTGTCCTGAGCATCCCTAGAACCGGAGGAAGGAGCATCATGGGACTCCTCCCGCAGTATTAGCTTCCACTGGAATAACCGTGCTGGATACTTTATTTGGATCTGATACAATCACAGAAGCAACAACCTCTCTCTAGGAAGGCTGATCTTTAGCATTATCATTTGTCTTACTGTGAACATCATCCCCAACAGTATTGGAAGGATACTCTTTTCCATCCCTGACGTTCACCTCAGCTTTCTCATAATCTTTGTTCGTTTTGGAACACTGACCCTCTTTGACATTTTCCTCTTTTCCCTGCTTCTCAATAGACAGTTTAGGTACATATATTTGCTTAGTTTTGCCTCTATTTTCCTTCTGAGAATTCTTGCTGTCTCCCTTTTCTGTTTTGTCATTTTCAATTTCTTTTTCCTTACCTTTATTAGCACCAGATTTACACCACTCTATGGCGTGTCCCATTTTAAAACATCCTAAACAGTAATCTAAGGAATTTTCAAACACCACATGCTGAAAATATCCTTCTTTTTCCGTCCCAATCCATATTCTTTCATTTCTTTTTTTTTATACATCCATTTCGACCAGAATTCTAGCCACAGATGGCCTTGTTAAGTTTGCAGTAGGTTCATCTAACTTTAGTGGAGTACCAAATGCTGATGCTAATGCAAAAAGCATGGATTTGTCATAATAATGAATTGGAAGATTAGGGAATGCTATCCATACCGGAGCAATTGGGCTTTCCTTGTTAAAGTGAGCATTCGTAGACCATTTGATCACCCTCATCCGAGAGGAATTGATCATCCATGTCCGCCTCTCCCAGATTCTGATGTAGTCCTCTTGTAGAGATGGCCGAATGAGGATTTGTCGCTGATTAATAAGGCCAAATTCAACCGTTCCTTTTAATCCCCTAGCGATGAAGAAATCCCTGATTGCTTGCATTGAAGATCTAGAGTATGTGAATGAACCAATCAACACGTATCTCAAGGGGGAGCAGAGTTTATCAATTTCCTCATCCTTAAGTAGTACTGCAGGTTCCCCCTTGAACGTAGTGGCTTTCTTCACTCCTAGGATAGTTCCTTGTTGGGTGATCGATTCGCCCACCACCTCCACACAGGACTTCTTGAGACTGCGTGGGGATCTAGCAATCTCATTAGCCCCTTCCTGATTATCACTAGTTCTGACTTCTGCCATGAAGTCAGAGAAATCCTGACAGCATCCACGAAATTCCAGAAGAAGCACTAGAAATCGCCAAACCCTACTGCTGTTGCCTTCCTGGAACTAAGTCTATCTTAGTAATATTCTTTATTGAAAACTCTCAATATTTAAAGGTATGCTCTATAGCATTTTGAAAAGGGCAACGATACATGACCTAAGGGCTAAGTCTTTTTGTTGCAAAAGAGCATGCTGATCCACTCATCCTATGTGCTTTTATTCATTGAGTATTATTGTCTTGCACTTGGTTTGTATATACAGGAACATGTTAATCAACAATTATTTTGGCAAGCTGGATTTATGGCTTTAAACATTTTTCTTTCGAAAAATATTAGAGGGAGCAAAAATTACTTGCAGGCCTTGGTTAGGACAGAAATCTTTTCAAACTTTCCCTAACTAACTATTGTTAAAAGATGGTTGGTCTTTCTTACATTATTCTTTTAAGCTTACGGCAAGATATGCTATGAAATAGTAAAATATAATTATCATAAATTAATAGTTTTTATTATTGTCCTAAATATTTCATAAATCACAAGCTTTCAATCATTTGTTATTAGAAATCATTTTCCCTTTATGTTCTTAATTCTTTTACTTTTTTTCTTTTTGGCCATCAACAATTCTTTTACTTTATATAATTAAACTTTATAGTTTCTTACAATTAGTACTTCATATATCTGATATTTTATTTTGGATTCACTATTTTGATAGTCTTTACTATTTTTTTATCGTTTGTTATTTCATGCTCCTTTTCCATCAAAGTGTGGTTTATTTGTTTATGAATTTTTACGTGTTTACTAAATCTGCAATTAGCTTGAGTACAATCGACTCTAAGGCACTTAATAGTATATAATAATAAAAAAAAATCAAATTTACTTGCTAAGCCATTAATTATAAAAATTATGTTACTATTTGAATAAAATTTACATGTCTTACTTAAAAAAAGAGGCATGTTTTAACCAAAAATAATAAAATTCAGAAAGCAAAAAAAAAAAAAAAAAAAGAAGTCTCTCTCTCTCTCACATAAAATTATTTCAAGGATTTGAGTATAAAAGAATACTTACATGGGTCAAAATAAAATGTAATTAATATTATAAATGTTTGACTTTAAATATTATGAAATTAATATTTGAGTATCAGGTATTTGCTTACATATAAAGGGATCAAAATAAAATATAATTAATGTTATGAGTATATGACTTTGAATATTGTGAAACTAACATTATGAATGTTTGAAATATTTCAAGTAAAAGGGGTATATTATGAATGTTTGAAGTATTTAGTAATTTCTCACTTAAATAAGGTATTAATTAAAGGAATACTTTCATATAATAGGTAGTTACTAGTATTTCAACTATTTGGATATTAAATTGATTTATTAAGAAATTAATACCATCTTTAATGAGAATCAAATAGTATCAACGTTTGAATAAAATATTATAATATATCATTGATATGGTTCTCATTATCATCCAATAAGTTATTGGAGTTAAGGACCATTAAAGCTAGAGATATAATGCAATTTATACATAGTTAAGGAATTGAGGTTATTAACGGACATTAAGACATATTAACAATGTTTTCGTCTTTCTTTTAAAGTTTTAGATGTTCTTATCTCATTTTATATTATATATATTTTGCCCAAAAAAAAAAAATAAAGAGAGAACAGTCGACTAAAATGAACTTACAAAGAAATTCAAATTCAAATATACTACAAAAATCATATTATAACAATAGCATATTCTATAATGTACACATTATATATGAAATATTATGTAATACATATTATATTGACATGCACATATTATATAATAAGAAAAATTAAATTTTCATGTTTACATGCCATTTAATAAATATAGAGTATATGATACTATATGCCATATAGTATAGAAAGACTGATACAATTATTATGTATGAGAAAAAAAGTACATACACATCTTTGCGATTTCTCATACTATTTTAAGAATTAAGAAAAAAAATATTATAATATGTAGTTTCTAAAAATCTTTCCTTTTATACACGTAATCAGCCCTGCTGTGAGTTTCCTGGCAGCCTGGCCAGTCCCACTAGATAAGATCACAATCACAATAGCAAACTTCAACCTACACCTACAAGGTTGGTGCACCTGATGGTGTTGATCTCATAGTTTCGCCTTCACAGCTTACATTCACAGAAGCACAACAGACAGCAACATATATAGTCACTTTTAGCAAAAGTGCAAGTGCAAAGATCACTAAGTCATTTTCACAGGGATCATTGGCATGGTTTAATTCAAAGCATTCTGTTAGGAGTGCTATTGCCGTGGTCTTTCAATAGGAAATACGATTTTTCAGTTGCAGCCGCTGCTGGATTGGAATAATTGGGCTAAAATATAACATCTATCGATACAAAAGTTGAAGACATGGGTTACAGAGATTTGAGGTGGTATCATAGATTCGTGCTATATAGTTTATATTTTATTTCTGTTAAATGACTTTAATCAAATAATATAAGTTGGTGAAGAATTATGGTATGTGATTAGTAGAATACAATAAATAAATAGAAAATGAAGGTCAAAATTTAAATACCCATACATGTGTAATTGTTGTCCTTAACACTATGTTTGGAATGACGAAAAGTAGGGGAAAGGAATGTGAAGGGAACGAATTAGGAAGATTGGATTGGTTTTCCCTTGTTTTGAAAGAAGGGAAATTGGAAAGGAATAAATGTGGTGGAGGAAATAAATCCATAAGGCCCTACCATAATTTAATCTCTCCCAAAATGAAGAAAAAAGGGAGGGAATATGGAAATTTGAAGAAATTTTTCATTTTACCTTCTATAGTTAATTAGATTGTTAATTAGTATGCATATTTTAGTAATTTAGTGCTATATTTTTTATATCTTTAATAATAATTAGTTTTTCCTTCCTTTTCTTTCGCTCCTCTAAACAAACATGTGTAAAGAAATTAAATCCCTCCATATTTTCCATCTTTCTAATTCTTTCCTTCTTATTTCCATCCTTCCTTATTCCTTCCCTCTTCCTAAACATAGTGTAAAAAGTTTAGATTTCTTGCACTGAAGTTGCTAAAGGAATAATAGGCAAATCTCCCTTAGATTCAATTAGTCATGTTTTATATTGGTTTGATTTTGAGAGTGAAGATTCGAGAAAGTAAAAACCTATGCAGATAACTCAAAAGAGATACAAGTGTAAGGCATTAATCTAAGAGACACAATCTTTAATGTTCAATTTACTCTTTGAAGCATGTCTTTAAGAGTTAGACAAAGCATGGAACATGCATGATTATTAAAGTGATTAGATACATCAGCAACACCTAAATAGATATGAGTTCTCAATCCAAGATTCATGCCCTTTCATATAGTGGCAATTGCTATCTTCATCTAAATGTCACCTAATGCATTAGGATAAAGTGGCTTGTGCCAAAAACTTTCAAACTTTTAATACAACTTCATTTGCATGGGGTACCTCTACTCAAGATGTAAAAATAATTTTAACTTTCATAGGGCAAAGGAAAGATCAACTTTATGATTTATTTTTGACGAATTAAGCTTAACCTATGCTTTCACTTATTTAAGCCACTACCTGATCTTGATAACAAAGATCAAATAACATGTTCCATGATAGATCCAAAATTCATTAACAATTTATAAATTAAACACCTAGCAAATAATTGGTAATTTAGATTGCTGATGGAAATACATTGTGGAAGAAAGGATTTAATTTTACAAGATCACAAACCATTTGAAGAAATAATTCATTAAAATGATGAGATAATAGTGATGAACCGATCCAACCAAAAAGAACACCAATTATATGTTTTGGAACTCAAACCAAGTTTTTAATGATAATTTTGAAATTATTGAGAGATTAATGATTAGCAAAAGTAATACCAATGCTAAGCATTAAGTTAGAAACACTCAATGCTACCAATCTCTAATATTAGCTAAAAGATCCAAGAAGAGATTGTTACTACTCCTGAATTCGATTTGGAATTAGATAATGGAGCTTAGTAAGATTCAAATCCTTTTTATTTATCTCTTCATCAATATCATCACCTTCGCAGAAAAAAAAAAAAAGAAAGGAAAAAACCTACTACTTTATAATAAATCCTATTCTATTAGGGTCACAAGAGGGTGTAGCTGATAGGCAAGTTTCTATTCTTATTAGGCCTCCTCAAGTTACATAAATTTTGCAAGCCTTAAACAGGCTTAATTTCTATCTAGCACCTAACAAAGATGGCTTATACGCTCTTTTCTTCGGGGAGTGTTGGAATAAAATAGGCAATTTCATTATCTACCTATCTTTTCAATATTTTAACTTAAAGCCAATTCTTGATTATCTCAAATCAAACATTCATTACGCTCATCCAAAAGTTTGTAGGAGTAGATAGATAACTCAATTTTGTCCCATCAGCCTCTATAATACAGTTTGCAAGATCATCACAAAGATCCTTTTGAATCAACATCATCCTTTTCCAAACTCCCTAATCCATCCCACACAAAGTAGCTTTATTCTTGGTGTAAAGCATTAATAACATCATCCTTATGAGGGAAATCCTTCATATTTTCAAATCAAAAAAGGGAGACAATGGATGGATGGCAATTAAGATTGATCTTGAGAAAGCTTTTGCCAAGTTAGAGTTAGACTTCATCTATCGGTCTCTAATTAGTCTATACTTCCAAAATATTAGATAGACTTAACAATCAATTGTCTCTCCTCTAGTACATTTGAAGTTTTGCTAAATACTCTATCTAAGGAGTTTGCTCTTAGTAGAGGTACAAGGCAAGGGGATTCGATCTCTCCATACATATTCATTATAGCTATGAAATGCTTCAGCAATCTCATCAATAGATAAGTTAATTCCAAAGCATGGGATTCAATCAAACTCTTAAGGACTATTATCTTATCTTATCCTCTCATCTCTTTTTTGCCAATGGCATCATTCTCCTTTCAAAGGCTTCATTATAATCAGCCATTATAGTAAAAGTACTCTTGAAACTATCAAGTGTCAAAGGTAACCCATTTATCTTCAATCTTCTTCATTCTAGATACACTTGATTTGTCCAAGAACTCCATAGCACAAATACTTTGATTTAAAGAAACTTCATTATTAGGTAAATATTTGGGATTTCCATTAGGCACGTGCCTAAAACCAAAGACCTTATAATTCCAATTAATTTTAGATAAAGAAAAAGAGATTGTTAAAAGGACAAGCTTCTAAATATGTTAGAAATGTTAGTGCTAATTGTTCAAAAAAAAAAAGGGAGGGGATGGGAGTGGGGGTTCGAGGGGAGGGGGAGATTAGGGGGAGCAAGAAAGTTTTGGAGAACTTATATTTTTATTATTGATTCACAGCAATATATATGTACATCAGTGCTAGAACAAGAAAGATTTATTTGAAAAGGACTTAATCTCCTAAAGATAAGTCTCTCTTTCAAATCCTAACCTCCAACCTTTTCAACATTATGATTAAGGAAACAATAAGCAATACAACATTAAAAACATAAATTATACCAAACATACTTACTACTAACAACTATTATTTCCTACACCCCTCCTCAAGTTAAGGAATAGATATCTATCATTCCTAGCTTGCACAACATTTTATGAAACATTTTCCTCGGTAGGGCCTTCATTAGTAGATGAGCTTCTTATCTTCTCGTAAGAATATATTCAAGCTTGACATCCCTATTCTCTATTTCATATTTAATAAAATTCCTATCAATGTGTACATGTTTCATTCTTTCATGTTGAATAGGATTTCGGATCACACTTATTGCAGATTTGCTGTCATTGAGAATTGATGTCTAATTCTAGCTTATTCCTAAGTGTGTCAATAATCTTTATAACCAAATCACTTCACACAAAACTTGAGCAATGGCTCTATATTTAGGTTTAGCACTACTATGGGTAACCACTTGTTTTTTGCTCCCTTGTGTTATAAGATTACCCCATACGTTTGTATAGATGCCAATAGTAGATTTTAAGTCCATCTAATCACCACCCTAATCTGTGTCTACATAAGCTTATATATTCCTATTCTTAGACTTCTTAAAGAGAATACCTTTCCCTAGAGTCCTTTTCAAATACTTTAGAACATGATTTACAACATCTAAGTGATGAATGGTAGGTGCATGCATTACTTAGCTTATTATGCTTATCACAAAAGCTAAGTCAGGCCTTGACAGGGATAGATAGATCAACTGACCCATAATTTTTTGGTACCTGTCTTTATCAACTTGTTCATCACGATCCTTCAACTAGATTTTTCCAATTTAGTAATAAAGGAGTTTCCATCAGTTTACAACCAAGTTTCCTTATCTCCTTCAACCAGTCCAATATGTATGTGTAGACAAATGTAGATACCTTTATGTGTTTGCACAACTTCCATTCCTAAGAAGTATTTCAAGTGTCCTAGACCTTTGTTTCAAATTTTTCTTTAATTTTCAACTTCAAATTAGCAATTTCAACCATGTCATCCCCCATAATGATAATATCATCAACATAACTATGAGAACAAATTTTAACCCATTCTCTCTAATTTTCACAAACATAGTATGCTCAGATTGGCTTTGCTTGTATCTTAGCTCCAACATGTCACTAAACTTCTTAAACCAATCTCTTGGTGATTGCTTTAGCCCATATAGAAACTTTCTTAATTTGCATACTTTTCCTTTTGTTTCCTCTGATTCAAAACTAAGTATAACCTCCATATAAATCTCTTCCTCCAAATCTCCATTGAGGAATGCGTTCTTTACATCTAGTTGGTATAAGGGCCAATCGGGGTTGGTTGCTAATGATAAAATGACTCTTATTGAGTTCAATTTTGCAATAAGAGAAAATGTTTCGTCATAATCCAACCCATAGGTTTGTCTATATCCTTATGCGACCAATTGGGCTTTATACCTGTGATGCCCCAAACAGGAGAAGTTATAACAGTCTCATCATGTAAATTAATCTAAGATAAAAGCTGCCCTCAAAATTACTATCATAGATATAGTCCACACAAAGCGTATACGACTCAACCAACTTAAAGCATCCGTTATGATATTTATGAAGAATCAAACCTGTAGTATAGCTTTATAAAGTACCTATTATATATAACATGTTGTCTTATAACACAATAGTACTTACATAAACATTTTGCATCCAGAGTTATAATTTACATTCAGAATTTACCAAAAGCTACAAGTTTAAAGTATAATTACAATAAGATAAGAAATTAGTGGGCATCCTTAAAATTCCCAGTTAGTTTCCTCAAAACTTAAAAGCCTAGATTTAATGGATTCCTCATTCCTCACTTTCCTAACTAATAGCACATTAACTTGAGGGTGATGGTATTTGAACACACTAATCTTAACTCATCACCTCCAAAAGAATCTATTGGGATGTGAGTACAACTAGCTTAATAAGTGGATGGAGTTAGAAGAGTACTAAACAACCACAAGTAAGGTTATTAATTATAATAAAATGCAGTACAATCAATTACTTGATACATCATATAATGTTATATGGTCCATTGTGAGGTTAGATAAATTACATTCGCTCTAACCCAGATTGAGAAGTTTTTCGGCTACTCAAATTAGACCAAACTTATGCTTCTACAATAGAGAACACTCTCCTTCCGTAACTACCTTCGAATTACAACCTCCACCTTCTCTACGACCTTCTCGTTTGTCACTTAGTTCGACTAAGGATGGAGAAATGATCATTTCAGCTATCCTCATAAAAAAGAGTTGATATTTGGCCTAACATTCCTAATTGTTTCTCCTAAAAGTTGCTATACATGTCTAGTTTCATTGCAGTTGAAACATTATTAGTTGTAATTAGGGATGACCAAATAAGTTTAAACAATACAGAAATGATGCAATGATGCAGAACAACATGCCAAAGAGTTCAACTCCTGTCACAGCTGAATACCAATCAAGTGTATGGCATGCACACAAACAACTAATTACAATTACAAATAGAAATACTCTTAAGTCTCCAAATACTCTAATACAATATCTTAACAAGCAGTAAAGCTATGATCTCAACTTACCTGTTCAGGTGCTCACTGCGAAAGACTCATATCATCGACACCTTGATCACCAAGAGATCCTGTAGATGCAAAACCCACATTTAGTTTTCGTAAGGATTACGAAAACATTAGAGTTCTATATAAAAGTATTTTGTTAAACGGTTATATATATAAGTATATATAAAGTATAGTATTGTTCTCCTTATGTGTAGTTTTATTCTATAAGTCAAGTTAAGTTATTAAATATTAATAATATATGTAGTTACACTATTATGTATAATATATTGTTTCAATTGTATCGAAACGTACTTTTAATCAGTTAAATCACATTTCAATTACGGTAAGGTTATCGTAATATATAAATTCTTATAATATTATTAAGATATAGGTTATATTACTAAGATTATTCGATTTTTGTAAAAGTAGTGTTATTGGGTTTGTATAGACTTAATGAAACGTATTATAGGTTCTAATTCTAAAGATAGCTTGTAAGGGTATTTCAAGGTTTTGATATACCTATACGCTAACTGAATTTTATTGTATTATACTTATTTTATGTAATTTACCAATATAACTCAATAATACAAGTGTTATCGGACCCTATTATGTATATAACATATCCTAGCTGTACAATTATCATTAAATATATTAAAATTTTATTTTCACTAAATCTAACCGGTACATATTTGTATAGTTTTAATTTGAATATTTATCATATTTTAGCTTATTATTACTAAAAATACGTCCTAATTTGTAATTTAAACTATTTTACCATGTAAATTCATAATAAATAACTCAGGTCACCAAATAGTTTCTTGAAAATTTCTATAGACTCTTAAAAATATAAAGAATTTAGTCATCACTTAGTTTTGTGTTATTGATTGATTGCCTATATACTCGAATTTACAATTTTACCCCTAAATAATACTTATTTACCCAAATATTATTATTTTTACACAAAATTATTTTCAACCTATCCTAACATCATTATAATTCACCAAAAGTCAATATATGTCAATTTTATCATTTGATTTCATAAAACCTTGTTATTTCTCATTTTTACCCTAATTTCTAGCTATTTTTAGGCCTAAAATTACATTAAAGACTAAAAATACTCAAATAAAAAAATCTGGCTACATAGAAATTATATGTATATTATGTATATCGTACACAAAAATTTCAGGCTAGAAACTACATCAATTGATATATTTATTTTGAACATCAAAATTCGAATAAATAGTGACTTTCTTAAGTAAGTGTATAAAATATTCCAAATTTTAATATACATGCTTTCATGTATATCATATAGAAAAATTTCGGGCTACAAACTACATCAATTGATATATTTATTTTGAAATTCAAAATTCAAATAAATAATAACTTTCTTAAGCAAGTGTATTAAATATTCCAAGTTTTACAAAAATAAAAATATCAGATGAAAGCATATAGAAAATAACATAACTATAAATTTTTCCAAAATTTTCTAGGTAGATTTAATATTTTTTTAAAAATAAAAGAAGAATGAGGTAGGAATTTGACCTATTTATTCTTTGGAGCTTTGGTGGTCAATGGTGGAGGGAGTGGTGTCGAATGGCTTGGGTGCTGGGTGGATTGCTTAAGGACAATGGAGCTTGATAGCAAAACAACAAGGGGTTAGGGAACTACCTAAGTATGGTTTTGGCCTTGTTTTTTGTAATTGTTTTCTATTTTTTGTTAATTTTTTTCCAATTTTTCTTTAGAGATCCTAAACTTCTAAAATTTTGACTTATAGGTCAAAAGCCATATTTATGAAGATCTATGGTTGGTTGATTTTTCCTTAGGAATAAAGTATTATTATTTTATTTTATTTTTTTTAATTAGTTATCACTTAATGTAAGTAAGAGGTGGCCTTCTTTTGATCCTTTCCCTTTTGATGCAACTAGTTAGGAGTTTGAGGAGATGTCATGGCTGATTCCCAATTTTTCTAACTAGTTTTCTTAAGTTTTAGAAAGGCTTTAATTGATATTTTAGTTAAATATTAATGGTTTATATATATTATAATGATATTCAGTTTATTTACTTGTATAATGTACATATATATCCCATATATATTATACATAGGGTGTAATTATACACATATAATTATATTTCTAACATATCTTTTACTTTTATGATATATTCTCTACTTATTTTTTATGAATTTAGCACATAGTACATATAATTATGTAATTTCAAGTTAATTTACGGTTATAATTATTATATATACCAAGTATACACATAAAAATACATGTAAACTTATATAGTATGTTATACTATATTATTTTATTTTATAGCTTAATTAACTTATCTTTAAGTCCCGATTGCATTCTAAGCTCAATTTTAGAGATTCCAAGCAATTTTATACTATATTAAGTAATCATACTTCTAAAGGAAAAATTGGGATTTTAGGTTANTAAGTCTCTCTTTCAAATCCTAACCTCCAACCTTTTCAACATTATGAGTAAGGGAACAGTAAGCAATACAACATTAAAAACATAAATCATACCAAACATATTTCCTACTAACAACTATTATTTCCTACACCCCTCCTCAAGTTAAGGAATAGATATCTATCATTCCTAGCTTACATAACATTTTATAGAACATTTTCCTCAGTAGGGCCTTCATTAGCAGATGAGCTTCTTGTCTTCTCATAGGAATTTATTCAAGCTTGACATCCCTATTCTTTATTTCATATTTAATAAAATTCCTATCAATGTGTACATGTTTCATTCTCTCATGTTGAATAGGATTTCATATCATACTTATTATAGATTTGCTATCATTGAAAATTGATGTCTGATTCCAGCTTACTCTTAAGTATGTAAATAATCTTTGTAACTAAATCACTTCACACAAACCTTGAGCAATGGCTCTATATTTAGCTTCATCATTACTATGGGCAACCACTTGTTTTTTGCTCCTCCATGTTATAAGATTACCCCATACTTTTGTACATAAGCCAATAGTAGATTTTGAGTCCATCTAATCACTACCCCAATCTATATCCACACAGGCTTCTATATTCCTATTCTCAGACTTCTTAATGAGAATAACTTTCCCTAGAGTCCCTTTCAAATACCTTAGAACATGATTTACAACATCTAAGTGATGAATGGTAGGTACATGCATTGCTTGGCTTACCATGCTTATTGCAAAAGTTAAGTTAAGCCTTGATAGGGACAAACAAATCAATTAACCCACAATTTTTTGGTACTTGTCTTTATCGACTTATTCATCACGATCCTTCAACTAGATTTTTCTAATTTGGTAGTGAAGCAGTTTCCATTAGTTTACAACCAAGTTTCCTCGTTTCCTTCAACCGATCCAATATGTATTTGCGTGGGCAAATATAGATACCTTTATGTATTCGTGCAACTTCTGTTCCTAAGAAGTATTTCAAGTGTCCTAGACCTTTGTTTCAAATTTTTCTTTAATTTTCAACTTCAAATTAGCAATTTCAGCCATGTCATCCCCCGTGATAATAATATCATCAACATAAACTATGAGAATAGATTTTAACCCATTCTCTCCAATTTTCACAAACATAGTATGCTCAGATTAGCTTTGCTTGTATCTTAGCACCAACAGCGTGTCACTAAACTTCTTATACCAAGCTCTTGGTGATTGCTTTAGCCCATATAGAAACTTTCTTAATTTGCAAATTTTTCCTTTTGTTTCCTCTAATTCAAAACCAAGTAGAACCTCTATAAAAATCTCTTCCTCCAAATCTCCATTAAGGAATGCATTCTTTACGTCTAGTTGGAATAAGGGCCAATCAAGGTTGTTTGCTAATGTTAAAATGACTCTTATTGAGTTTAACTTTGCAATCAGAGAAAATGTTTCCTCATAATCCAACCCATAGGTTTGTCCATATCCTTATGCCACTAATCAAGCTTTATACCTGCATGTTTCAAACAAGAGAAGTCGTAACAGTCTCACCGTATAAACTAACCTAAGATTGAAACTGCCCTCACAATTACTATTGTAGATATAGTCCATAGAGAGCATAAACGACTTAACCAACTTAAAGCATTCGTTCTGATACTTATGAAGAATCAAACTTGTAGTATAGCTTTATAAAGTACCTATTATATATAACATGTTGTCTCATAATACAACAGTACTTATATAAACATTTTACATCTAGAGTGTAGACGCCTCATTTTTTATGATTTTTTTATTTCAATTAATTGAGCCAAGTTAATAAAAAAAAAAGTAAAAGAAATATGAAAAAAAAAAAGAAAAGAAGAAAGAAGAAAATTAAGTTAGGTCATAGCAAGTTGAGTCATGAGTCGTATCGTATTAAGTTTGAGAAAGTTGAGTTGTTGGATCAAGTAGTGAGATAGGATGAATTAATTAACTTGTTTAATTTAAGGACTGAAATCAAATTGGGAAATTATTGAGCTAAATTAGAATCAAGTTGGGCCTAGAAAGAAAAACCCAAAATAACTAGGGTTTCCAAAAGCTAGAGTAAATCTTAGAAGAATCGTAATCGTAATCGATATATTCAATTTTGAAGCTTATAAATAACACGTTAGCAAGAGATTTAGGGATGGTTTATTTGGTTTTTAATTACATTCTTACCCAAAACACCACCGCACACACTTAATGCAACTCCATGCACCACCACTTGCTACCATGTGCTACCACTCACCGCCATGTGCCACCACACGCTACCATTCACACCCTATACGTTACCACTACAAAAACACCACACTACCACTGCATAACGACCACATCACTACTCTAGTGCCACTAGAGTCACCACTTAGATCACTTCCCATAGCATTACCATTTCATTGCCCACTATCACCTAGCTTCTCCTAGATCATCGCCCACAGCATCACCACTCCATCGCATAGTGTCGCCCGAGCCATTGCCTACAATACCTCCACTCCATCGCCCTTGCTATTGTCCAGTGTTGCCCATCATGTCGCTTAGTGCTGCCCATTGCCATCGCCTACTATCACCCTTGCTGTCGTCTACAATATCACCCGAGCCATTGCCTACTCTCGCCCATTGTGTCACCCAGCGTCACCCGAGCCATCACCTACTGTCGCCTTTATTGTTGCTCACAGTATCGTTCAAGCCATCACCCATTTGCTCACCCAGTGTCACCAATGCACTCGTCCGTGCGCACGCCTAATACCACCCAAGCACTCACTAGTACATGCCTAGTCCATCACTCACGCTCGCCTACAGTATCACTTATACACGCCCAAATCACTACCTAACACTGATGATCCGACGCTATGTAAAATTTCTAGTATTTTTTTATTTATTTATTTTAGGAGTTTTTTATTAATTTTCTTTATTGGTTATTTATCTTTACTATTAATTAATTTTTCTATTTAAGTGCATGTGTTTTTTTTTGTTATTAATTTTGCAATTTGTTAAGTTAGGTCTTTTTTGAAAAAAATCATTTTTGCAATTTGTTAAGTTAGGTCTTTCTTGAAAAAAATCATTTTTTAATAAAAATATATTTTTGACACTTAGTGGTTTTTTTAAAAAAATCTAAATTGAGTTTTTTTTTAAAAAAAAAAAAGAGAGAAAGGATAGTCAATTAGGGTTTTCGTTTAACTTAGGAAAATTAGGTTTTTTATGGTTTTTCTTCAAATAATTAATTGATAAAAATTTAAACTTGGCTCGGTTTTTGAAATAAAAATAACACACCTACTAAATATTTTATAAAAAAAGAACTATGGCTTGTTTGATCCTAATTAGTGGGTACGTTGATATTTTCGGGGCAACTGTTAAAAAAATAAAAAAGCTTTTTTCCCTTTTCTTAGAAATTCGTAATAAAAAATTATTTTTAGTTACATTTTATGAACTTAGGTATATTTTTAACATTTTTAGAAAAATTATAAAAATAAAGCTCATCAATTTTTTTTATTTTTACATGGTGACTTAGTTTTAATAGGTTAGCCCCCGAGCCTAATTTTCTGGTTCAATTTTTTTTAAATTATTTTTTTTAGAATATTTGCAAACTAGTGTTCAAATTAAGGTTTCTCACCCGAAAACCCTAATTTTATTTTATTTTTTGCTAGTTGAACTAGTTGGTAACTCTATTTTTTTATAAAAATAATTTTTTTTCCTTTTCCTCAGTTTAATGTCGAGTAATTTATATTTAGCAAGCTAGAATTGATATAGATTAAATTAAAGAAATCAAAATAGGGCGCAACAGAATTGACGACTTCACTAGGGACCTTTAATGGGCTAACCATGTGAAAGTTAAAAAAATTTAATGGGTTTTTGTATTTTTTTTTAATTAAATTATAGTTGTACTAATTGTTTTTTAGTGATGCAAACTTTAAAAAAAAAAAAAAAAAAAAAAAAAAAGGAAGCCTTGCCCAATAAGCCTTTACGGGGATAGGGGGTTTTTATTTTTCAAGGAACCATCTGTGTATTTAGATATAGTCAAACCTGAGCCATCTTAGGAACCTAAGATGAGCTACCATTATATAACCTTCAGGTCATTGGGGTTATTACTCCCGCCTGGCGATGATAGGCGAACCTATTCAAACTTCGATGTAGCCCACCAAGTTTCTCTTCAAAAAGCTTTGAAACTATAGAGCCTAAGACCTATAGACCCTATCCTCTTGCATCATCCTTTTCAAAAAGGGTTAGTTTTTTTAAAATTATAGGAAAAGCCCAATTAATTTGCAGTCAGTTCAACATTCTTTTTCCAAAAAAAAAAATAAAATAAAATTTAAAGAAAAACCAGTGACTCTTATATATAAGTATTCACGAACTTCGTTCTAAGAAATCCTATTTCACACTTGCTCATATATAAGAGTATTTCCTAACTACGAATTTGTCGTATTTCGTATATTTTATTAATCACCTACCTTTACTGCATTGCATCTATGTGTAACATATTGCATTCTTTTATATGTTTGATTATGCTCATGTCTCTATAAATGTTTTATTTTCTTATGTTATATGTATATTATTTTGGTTTTTCTTTTTATCATTCCTTAGTGAGAGGCTACACAATATCTAAGAAAATCTTTGAAAAAGCTGTAAAATTATTAATATCATATCCAACTTTATTCTAAATTTAGTGGCCTTGTAAATAATCATTGCCTTTTATTTCGTTTACATGTTTTTGTGCTATAGTTATGAAGAGTCAGGATAGTGTCAATCAAGAGCTCGTCNATATATTATCATTCCTTAGTCAGTGAAGGCTGCGTAATTTTTAAGAAAATCTTTGAAAAAGCTACAAAATTATCGACATCATATCCAACTTTATTCTAAATTTAGTAGCCTTATTGTAAATAATCATTGCCTTTTATTTCGTTTGCATCTTTTTATGCTATAGATATGGAGAGTCAACATATTGTCAGTCCAGAGCTTGTCTGTGAAGTCCAATTGGATAAGTACTCCCTCCCCAAGGCCGCCCTAAATAATTAGTTAAACGAACTTTCTCTTGCCAAGTAAGATCACATTAGCAAGAAGATCAAGCTAATTGTATCCCTTATGTATGCAAGTCTAGCTCCATTGGCCTTTAATTTAGGCCCTTATCCATTACTGGAATCCAAAATCTACAACTTTCAACTTCGGCCTACACGTATTGGCACCCACTATAGAAGAATACTTGTAGCTACTTAATACCCCGCCCCTCGAAGCAAGCATAGCTATCCCTAATCTTAAAGTCCAGCCAGAGAAAACTTTCATGACATTATTGGGAGTCAAAAAGTCAGCCTTAGCACCATTCTTATCTTTAGAAGGCTAGAAATGTCTCAGAATCCTAAGATTAGTGGATTCGTTTTCAAGCCAAAATGCCTATCAATGATATCACCGAATCTTCTGTGGGGGATATGAATTGTGGGCCGAGAAGAGGGTCAACGCATTTATTGTTGTAGTGTTTGGAATGATGCTGTTTCCCTTCGAATATGGTCAAGTCCACTATAGGGTTACCGAACTAGTGACTCAATTCCTAGCTGGTAAATCCTATACACCAACATTATTGGTATAATAGTTCAGGACACTTATCTACCAAAAGAAGCAGGGGCACGGTTATTTCACAGCTAACCCTATAATCCTTGCCATGTGGTTTCTCAATCACATGCAAGGGTATGGAGAGAATCTTCTAAGAGGCTCCCTAACAGAAAATATGAATTTGATTGATGACTTTGTCCACTACCTCAAGGTACCAGATGAAGCTCAGTTTAATGGATTAGTGTCAGTTATTAGCAAAATGTAGCCAGTAGACTTCATGTGGATAGGTAAATGGAGCCATTGCACTTAAGCAATTATGGGGCGCATCAATTATGCAGGAGTCCCCTTTATCGGTATTACAGGCTATACCGGGTATTTCCTAGCTTATGTCACCAGACAATTGGGTCTACTTCAAGAGATAGCCTATAAAGACTCCTTGGACGTTGTCACAATAAATTATCAAGGTCCTTGTTTACCCACAGCTGCTCTAATCCAACAATTAGTAGAACTCGTGAAATTGTGGGAACAAAGGGAAGTCAAGAAGATAGTTAATGTAGGAACTTTGAGGGGCAAAGTAAGGTCCTTCAATGTTACAACAATGACGTCAAGGGGACAAGCAAATGAACCTCTAACTGATGATGATGGACATGGCACACATACTACAAGCACAGCTGCCGGTGCATTCGAGAGGCAAGCTAATGCACTCGGACAAGCCAAAGTCATTGCCATTGGGATGGCTCCCCTTGCACATCTAGTAATTTACAAAGTTTGCTTTGGAGAAGATTGTCCTAATGCTAATATACTTGCTGGACTTGATGTTGCTGTTGCTGTTGCAGACGGTGTCGATGTGCTCTCTTTTTCACTTGGCAGCCTCTAATTAGTTCCATTTTGGAATGAAACGATCGCAGTAGGTAGATTTGTAGCTATTTAGAAGGGGATATTTATGAGCTGTTCTGCTATGAACGCTTATCTAATGAAGCTCCATGGATCCTTACCGTTGGTGCAAGCACCATTGACAGAAGCATTATAGCTACAGTAAAGCTTGGGAATGGAATGGAACTCAATGGCGAATCCTTATTCCAACCATACTTCCCTCAACACAACTGCCTTTAGTGTACACAGGGATGAATGGTAAAAGAGAGTCTAAATTGTGCATGAAAGGCTCCTTGAATGGCGTTGATGTTAAGGGAAAAGTTGTTATATGCGAGAGAGGTGTGATAACAAGAATCGCGAAAGGGCAAGAAGTCAAAGATGCAGGGATGAATGGTAAAAGAGAGTCTGAATTGTGCATGAAAGGCTCCTTGAAAGGCGTGGATGTTAAGGGAAAAGTTGTTATATGCGAGAGAGGTGTAATAACAAACCAACGGTTATAGCACTGATGCTGATGCTTATGTCCTCCCTGCATCACACGTTAGCTTTGATGCAAGAAAAAAGATAAAAGCTTACGTAAATTCAATTTAAAGACCCACCGCAACAATTTTGTTCAAGGGGCCCTAACCTAGCTAGTCCTGGCGTCCGGAAACCAGATATTATTGGTCCTGGTGTGAGCATCTTAGCCGCATGGCCTTTCCCTCTTGACAACAGCACAAAGTCCAAATCAACCTTCAATACGATGTCTGGGACCACAATGTCTTGCCCACACCTCAGTGGCATAGCAGCTTTGATCAGGAGTGCTCATCCAAATTGGTCTCCAGCTGCCATGAAATCTGCCATCATGACTACTGCTGATCAACTTAATCTAGCGGGAAATCCGATATTGGATGAGCAACACAAGCCTGCAGGTATATTTGCTCTTGGAGCTGGACATGTTAATCCCACAAAAGCTCTTAACCCCGGATTGGTTTATGACATTCAGCCCAATGATTACATTCCTTACCTTTGTGGTCTGGGCTACACAAATGGGGAAGTATCATCTTGCACAGGCCAGTGGATTGTGCCAAAGTGAAAAGCATACCAGAAGGAGAGCTTAATTATCCTTCTTTTTCGGTATCATTGAGCCCAAAACAGACATTTTCTGGGACTCTGACGAATGTGGGAGAAGCTTATTCATCTTATGTCGTCAAAGTTTTTCCCCCACCGGGATTCTATGTGAGTGTAACACCCAATAAGCTTTACTTCTCTAAGATAGATGAGAAGGTGACATACACTGTGACCTTCAGCGGCTATGGATCTGCCCATAAGGCTGGCGAATACACTCAAGGGTATCTGAAATGGTATTCTGGAAAATATTCCGTCAGGAGTCCAATTTCTGCTGGGTTTAAGTGAAAGGCTCAAGCTTAATCAAGTGGTTAGGTGTTTTACATTACATGTGACAACCATACATTTGCCTCGTCCATGCAATTTCTCTATGTATTCTTAAAGAGTGAAATGAAATGGGTTGAAACAGAAATTAGTTTTCTTCCTTTTCTTTCTTTCTTTCAGTAAGTATTGCTATTTGCCAAAATACCTAGTCCTATGAGTTAGAGCAGAGACAACCTGGCACCGGATCGCATGGCTAGTAGCAATACTGAGACTATTTTCTTTTCCTTTCCACGGCCTTCCTTCAATTTCTTCTATCTATAAAATTCCCAAATATAGTGTTAATATAACAACCAAAAACATTAAATGTTAAATCCATCGGCAACAAAAATTAATGAACCATTTAACAATTCCCATACTCGCCCCTCAAGCGGAAGAAGTGATATAAATCATTTCCTTTTCCTTTTTTTTTTTTTTTTTTTCCAACAAGACAAAGTGATATCAATCATTTCTAACTTAGATCTCCATGAATGATTGCATTGATAAAGATTTTATCAAGATATCAGCATCATGGCCATAAGTTGAAACATATTGCAACTTGAATCCTCCCTCCTCAATCTTTGACTTGATAAATTTACAATTTAGCTGTATGTATTTCATGTGATCATATTGTACCAGATTTACTATCACTAAAAACCAATATAGATTGTTTCTTACTTACCTTCTAGGAAAATTACTTATATTATTGAGAATTGAAAGTTGAAAGTTTTTTACAGTTTATTTTTGTTTTTTCTTGAACTATATTTATTTTTAGAGTAAATTGGTATACTTTCTACAAAATACAAAAGAAATAATATATTTTGACTTAAAAAAACTTATGGACTCTTATAAGAACTACTTTAAACCAATCGGTTTAACTCGGTTGAATTCACTATCAATAAAGGTTTAAAGGATGATTCGAACTAATTTTTTGGAGAGTTCAAGTCAAGCTGGGTTGAACTAAATGGATTAACTTAGATCTAACAACATTGATACTTTATGGTTTACATCTGACCTACTTATCTTCTAGGAAAATCCAGGACATGCTTCCTCTTACTGAAAAATATCCCTTTCCAACTCATAAACACTTCCATTAATAGTAAAAAATTCAAATCTCCAAGCTCTTTTGTCTTAAATTCTTACTTAATCTTCATCTTTAGCTATGTAATCTAGTCCCAGTCATCACTTATAATTAACTCTGGCTTATTATTAGATGGCTCATTCAAACAATCTAAACTTGAATTATTAGATGGTTGTACTGGATTAGTGAACAAAGGCAACAAATCAAGAATGAGACATAACTCTAGTTTTCTCTTTCTCCCCTTGGACTCTTATATGATAAGACAACAATAACTATAACATATACTTTCTTTGATGAGAGATGATAACACTATTACCCTGTTTGTGTTAGGGAATAGCCAATAAATACACACTTGATTGCATTAGGCTCTTGGCATGTATATTGTTAACAACGAAAGCAAGACAACCAAAAGCTTTTAGGAGGAAGTGTGTTTAGAAGTCTTACAAGAGGAATTGATTCAACCAAAAGACCGATCAAACTCTAAAAATTAAGAACTTTGGATGGAAGTCAATTGACATGATAAGTAGCTATTAAAACAACTTTTAAGGGATTCGGAGTCATAGTTGCGAAGATCATGAATCTAGTAAATTCAAACTGTCGCGACCCGAGGGGGCTAGTCATGGCAATCGTCGTATACCGTACAAAGGATTGTAGATTGAGTTCCCTTACAATCGACAATCCTTTTATACGATACACAAGGCTACAACTACTATTAACAACTAAGAGTGCGCAAGCTTAAGCAATAGCATTACATGACAAATAAGAATATAGAAAACATAATACATAATTTATGTGTATAAAAGTTTACAGATATAGCGTTTGAAACATGTCTAAAGTCAAACTAATATAAAAATTACATATTCAACTCTACATTTAGTCAAAAGTACTCTCTGTCCTCAAACAGCTCCCACATTGATCCCGTATAGAAAGCTAACCTTGGGTATACGACGGCCTGACTCCACGAATAAGTCGGCCTACAAGAGAAGTCTACGAGAGTATAAGCTTACTAGCTTAGTGAGATATTTTCCCTCAATCATACAGCAATTAAGTTATATCACAGTTAAGTTCAACCAAATGAATGCATGAACGAGCAGTATGCCAAACAAATACATGCAGGTGACCAGGTACTGCATGTAACTCAGATTTAACGCCCTCCGAAGTCAGGGTTGGAGATTCTTCGGTACAGTCAGATCCGGGTATCATATTAGAACTTATTTCATAACGAAACTCCGCATTTCGTATTTAATACGTAATGGTACATCCATTACCAGCTTTATCAAAACGAGTTCTACATATGATTGTGAGTAGGTTCACGCAGCCCTCACTCGCCCTTAAGCAAAGGCCTCTAGACTCGACCCATAGCCAAGCGGTTGACGCCTCCAACGCCTAGTCATCCCGCGGGCAAGGGTAAGGTCATATCACACGTGTATACCGTACGAAATCAATAACATTCAATAATCAATCCAAGTATGGCCTCTCGCTACCTCCGTGTAATGTGACTGCCCGGAAATAGTTATGCAGTGCATGATTTATGAATGATCCAGGTTAACTTTTCTAGTCGAATAAAAGTTAAGTCATATTTAATCAATGATCATTCCAAGTCACAAACAATCAATCTATTGAATCTATTATGCATCAAACATTATATTATTGAACTTTAAAGTAGATTCACAATCCACAACAATTATCATGCACAAGCATAACCTAACTCCATACACATTTATTTATACATCATAATTTTGATTCACTACCTACAAGCACAAATAAGTATGGAATCATAAGGAAAAACTCACTCAGCCATAACTAGCTCAGGGATCGTAATAGTCGGTGGACAGCTCAGGGTTGATATTGAGATCACTTGAGAATAAAGAAAATATGTAAGATGGGGAATTTAAAACTAACTAGAGTTATAACGTGTAAGGTTTATTTCATTTAGTTACGTAAAATTGTCGATTCGAGCTTTTTATCGAATCGCGTATAACTTTTTCGTTTAAGCTCGAATCGTTATGAACTTATAGTCCATTTTGATCATTTTCAAGCGTATTTTCCCTTAATGAGGTCCGTTTTGGACATTGTGACTCGTAACTTAAATTGTGATACAAAAATATCACAAAAATTATTATTTAAATTTAAAAATTATAAAATATTGATTTTCGCTTTTTCGTAACATATTTATAAGTTACTAATTATTTAAATCATATATTTGTTATTTTGGGTATATTTCCTATTTTTCTCCTTTTCTTATTTTCTTCTTATGTACCTTATGATTATATATATATATATATATATATATATATTCCAATACTTATAATATATAGTTTATAGTTTATGTTATTGTAAAATCGTAAATTACGGTATTATATATACATATATACACTATATATATTATACGTACGATATATGTATATGTATTTATTTCAAACATACTCTTATACACATATTCATTTATCTATATATATAAATATATATATTCGACATACATTCATATAAATACATACATATATATATTCGGCCTACATACCTATAAATACATATATATATATGTTCGATATACATATGCTTATATAGTATTTATCATTTATCATAAAATAAATATATATATATATATATATACAATACATTTCATACATAATATACCATATACTATAATACTTATACCTTATATATTATATATATTTATGTGTCTCATACTACTACTTATGGAAGTATGTTAATATATGTATATATGTACTATACTATACGATTATATATGTATATATATACTAAAATAATTATACAAGAATAACCACATATATATAATTTGGGTATAAATCATACATGTGTACTATAGTATAAAATACATAATACTCATCATATGTATTCCGACAAATATACATAACACATCTACTCATGTATAATATACCTATGTACATACATGTATACATATCTAATCTTATACATACATACACTATTTAATTTATGTATTAGTGTACATATACCATATTATATTTATAAAAAAATACTCTACAAATACTACCTTTATACATATGTATACTATATATAACATACATCTACAAATAAAATACTTACCTAGTCTTTTAATTTCCTTCCTTTTCTTTTCTTCTTCTTTTTCTTCCTTCTTCTCTCTTTTCTTCCTCTCTGTTTTTCTCACGGTTTCATTTGCTAAATGTGTCCAGAATGTTGTTTTCTTTTCTTTTTATTTTACTTATTGAGTAACTTAGATTTTACGCCATATCTTTGATATTAATTGTAAGAGTTTTGTTTGATTTAATTGTTCAACACCTGGTAAGATTATCCATTACGTGTGCTGCTTCTTTGAACTTTCATTTTGTTGGTTTTGCTTTGCTATGGAGGAAAGGAATTTGAAATGGGAAAGGGAAGAAGGAAATGAGATAAATTGAAATTAGTAGAGAAGGAAAATGATATTTATTAAAAATTATGTGTAATTTCTCGAATCATATAAATTATAACGAATTTCCTCGTAGATTAGTTTTCAAAATTCTGTGAAATTTTATCAATTTAACTGGTACCCGTTACAATTATAATTTTTACAAGTTATTATGGTAATTTCATTACAATGTCATACAAACAGGCGATTTAATCGAAAATTACATTCGACTATAATTTTATTGCTATTGTATAATATTTAACTATTTTATAGGTTTACTTTTATAATTTTTTGGGTCTCAAGCAATTTTTAGCTCGATTTCGATTAATGATGCATAAACGAATTTTAGGGTTTTAGTAAGCGATTTAGGGTTTTGATAAATTCCGAAGGTTTTGTTATCGGTGTTATATTTGATTTATTAAACTTCATTTTCTTTTTTTATTATTAGCCTTATCGACTTATTGTACCGTTTAGAACACTCGGACTCGAGTTAAGGTTTAACTAATGTTTTTCCTAGGGTTTACACAAACAATTGTCCATTTTTCACTCAACTACTCCAACTTTGCAATAGAGTGCAAGCACATAAACTTTGATGAACAATTCCATTCTCCTTTCAATATTTGCTCAAAAACATTGGAGAAATACTCCTTCCCATTTTCAACCTAAAGTATTTGAATTTTTTCATGGAACATATTAAAGATGAATTTATGAAACCGTTGATAGACGTGACATGTGTTAGATTTCTCCTTTAGGAGATGCACTTAGCAAACTTATGGGTGATCATCAATAAAAGTAGCAAAACTAATTATATGTAAAAGAAGTTTACACACGAGAAGGATTTTAGATATCACTATGAATCAAACGAAAGGGCTTAGATAAAATATTAGATTGAGCACAATATGAACTTTATGGTTATTTTGCCATGACGATTCCTAGGAGAAATCAATAGGTATTTTATTTCTGAATTAATTTGGGTGTAAATGACTTAAATAACCAAAGCTTCAATGATCAAGATGTTGATGCCATGGCATTGCTTTTGACTCTAGACACAGAAATTAATGACAGACTTAATATTGACTCTAGACTTAAAGACTCATCCCTATCCAGTAATAGAGGCCATTGCATCCTTTAGCACTGCCAATTGTCCTACCCAAAGATCGGTCTTGCAACAAACAGCCAGTTGAAGAGAAGGAAATATTTTAGTGTATTTGTCATATTGTTTTCCTGGCATTTGCAAAAGCCAAAAAGAATACCAAACAATATTGAAACGAAACAACAGCTAGCAAAAATATCCATACTCGAAAGAGAAGGAAATAGTAAATAGAATAATAAACCAACAAAGCATTCGTAACAAATATTAAAGAAGTGCTGCTTCTTTAGTTGATTGAACACCATTTTAGAGAATAGCCTTCAACT
This sequence comes from Lumnitzera littorea, assembly GCA_024138015.1. Lineage (NCBI taxonomy): Eukaryota > Viridiplantae > Streptophyta > Magnoliopsida > Myrtales > Combretaceae > Lumnitzera > Lumnitzera littorea. The sequence goes on along the minus strand of JAMXBB010000001.1, from coordinate 1,833,917 downwards.
TTCCCCTCACTGTTTGATACAACTATGAATCCTGGGAAGAAGAAAAGATTCAAGCTTACTTTGTTGCCATTTCGTTGCTACTTGCCATTGCTATAGATGAGAAGGTAGTATTTGGACAAGGGAGTGGGAGAGAGGATAGTAGCAAATTTAGTGGCAGGAGAGTCAACCGAAGAACTTCCTTAGGAGATGTTATTACATCTTGAAATCTCAAAGCTTGCATAGATGTCTCAAAGATAATACATACATCAAGAGTGAGCTCCCATAAGATGGTTGCCACATTTAACCACGTCCATGAGCATTTCCAACTGGCATAACGACATGTGACAATTACAACTATCTGACTACTGAATCCAAAAGCCCAAAGAGAGAGAGAAAGCTTTCAGTCTCCATGGGCAACGATCTGCATAGATCACCCAAAAGGAGTATGGATCTATCAGTATGGCACATCAGCATTGATTCATCACCAACTGTCAAGAACTATTATTAGATCATTATCCATTGCATCACTGATCTGGAGACGATAAAAGATAAGCCGGCCACAGCAGCAATCATAATTGTCAAGATAGAAGCACAAGGCACCATTGCAGTGATTGCACAATCCAACTACGCTGTGTAGGTGATCAACCAAAACCAGGAGGCACATCTGGGTCCTCATCACTACAGTATTTGGGCTTCTCATTCACAGAGACCACCGGAAACCGAGGTGAACAGCCTAGCTTACCATCATCTGATGCCCACACATTGTTTGGCTGGTGCATCTCCTGCAAAACCTTAGATGATTCTTTAGGATTTGGTGGTTCCATTGGCTCACTACTATAAGCCCTGCCATTCTCACCTTTCTGAAATAGTGCAGCATCACGCATGGAGGACTTGCTCTTACCACTCTCATTTGCATCTGGATTCAGTAATTTGTTGCATACTGATTGAACAGTATCCATAATTTCACCTTTCATGCCTTCAGGAGATCTTATTATGGGCCATCTGAGATGTGGTTCATGACTTCACTACTAATGTAACACGAGTGAGAAAGATGTCAAACCTAACATGATCATATCATCATTGACAATAAATACCAAACAAAATGACCAACTTTCCTATGCATCAATAAGTTCAAGTAAACTAGAAACCCAATTTCAAAAGAAGCTGAAAAAGAAGAAGATTTTGCTAAAAAGCAACTTACCCAACTTCTTGATATATAGCGTCAGAAAGTTGTCTAGGCTTCATGTTTTCAGAACCTGGATGATTAAGTGCTGCTGACTGCTTCACGACTGAAACAATCTTGCTCTGAAGTTTATCCTATAAAGAATCATCTAAATCAGGACTATCAACCATGATTTAAAGTATCCTGTTAATGGTTAGTTATTTATAGAGTATTATACATATATACATACATATTTATATATATACCACCTGTACAGACTTCTTTAGATTAATATACTCCTATATCAAGAATGAAACTCTGAATCCCATAATAGCTGGCATTATGTGACAAAAGATATTTCTATAGAGTGTTTCAAAAGGTTAGTAGAGCTAACATAAATGACTGGTCACCATGTCAGGTTAGACATGCAGAAAACAGAATGTCTCTAAGGTATTCAATGCAGGAAGCTATACATTAAAGATTTTCCAAATTTACAATATTTCCTTCCATACAGAACTATGGTATCAAAGAGTTACTTTTATGCAAAAATAGTTTTACACAGTCAAATTCCAACACTTAATTTCAGATAAATTAAACTCTGCTCTATTTATTTTGATATTCAATATACTGCTAAAAAATTGTGATCTTCATCAAACGAGCCTTAAGATTCGAAATATAATTAAGAAAAGCTTAAGTACAAAATAATGCCTCTGATGTTTCAATAATTTGCAATGTAGCTCCAATGAAAGAGATCATTGTGGTCACCAAAAATCTGGAGTTCTGTTATGAGCAGTCTGTTGTGTGTTTAGTCATGTAGTGTAAATTCCTCTATCTACTTTTGAATTATTAAAGTGCATCCAGGCATCAAGTTTAGTGTGTATTTGTGGGTGTGGCATGTTGGTGTGACGCACAGGTGTTAACGTTAGTGACTTTTATGTATGTTTATTTTAAGTGTCTAATTGTGGGAATTGCATGTACAAGTGTATCAGGTTTCAGGGTTATATGCATGTAAGACAGGGCTGGATATTGTACAGCCAACTATAAAGGGCAGTTACAAGGGGAGTTTCATGTCAGTTGTTTTAGAGTAAAAATAGGAGAGAAACAAGGCAGCAAGGGCTAGTCTGTAAGCGCCACCTGAAAGGGCTGTATTTTAAATGGCAGAAATGAATGAAGAACAGCAAGCCTATTTTTCTCCTAGAATTTCAAAACTTAGTGCTCAAAGAGATCATTGGGTTCTCTCTTTTGTTCTTTCAATCAACAAGCCCAAAAATTTATTCCAAGTTGATCCTATAACAAAATCATTGATCAGCTCCCAAAATCCTCAAAATACAAGAAAACAAAAAATTTTGTAATAGTATTATCCACAACAGTTGGCCACTTTCTGACATGAAATATGGAATAAAAACAATCACATAATAGTACTAACAGATTCAACTTGACAATGCCACCAGAGGACAAAGGACTGCTCTATAACACACACGAGGATTAGTGCTAGAAAGGTTGATTATATTGATTTGATACCCTTGCCTCGAAGATTATTGTTTTATGCATTCAGAGGGATATGCAGTGGGGGGGAGTAAATTAGCAAGTTTTAACAATTTCAAGGCCACATTAATCGAAAAGATTTCTTCAGAGCCTCATAGGATAATCATGAAAACATTTGACCAAAAACCAAAAAACACTTATGATGAAATGATTTTAAGTTAAAGTGGTAATCACCTCGGAAATGCTTTCTTATTTGAAAATTGAAGCAACAATTCCATTTATAATGTATTTAAACCAGCAAATCATTCGATTACTTATTGAATCTCAATATTTACATTTTTTCCCCCACCAAAAGCATTGCTCAAAGCAACATTACAGGTCCTTCACTTGCTATACTCCAAATTGGAGACAAATGTAAGAAACTTTCTAGCTTTTTCAGCATTCTCCCATACAAGCTAGGGTTTTAACCACCTGAGTTTGGGATGGGTCGCTCTGGCTCCTCCACGGCTCAAACCTCCACCAAAATATACAAACCAAACATCTTATGGGATTAAAACAAAGGAATCTTCCTTCTATTAGCCCAGATTGATTACAAGAAGTAACCCTTTTATCTCACTACATGGAATGTGACAAGTGAACATTTTAATAGAAGGTTTTCTCAAGTCTAATTGAAGCCTTATATCACCCAAGGGGTTAGCCTAGTGGTTAACGATTATTATATAGTACAAGTTATTCTCACCCGGTGTATCGGTATTGTAGGGTGATTCATGTAATTGGAGTAGCCAGTCACAATACACCATGCCTCTCGTTTAAATTTATTAAAAAAAAACAAAAAGAAAGAAAGAAAAAGGTTGAAGCCTCTCAAAATCATATACTCAAGATATGGGTTTCGTAAAATGCATGTATTATGGATAGTGAATGAAGTCTTAAACGTCATAATTTCAGACATAAATTTCGTAAGACAAAGAATGATATTCTTTAAACCAATATGCAGCATAAACTCTATTTATGAAACATAAGACTCAAAAATGAGTACGATACACAGAACAGTCTTTACGAAACCGAACGAATTTCTTCATAAAGTGAAACGAAGAAACCCTAACAAGATAGACACAGGCAGAGATAGAACATTGGGAACACGTACACTGTCTTTGAGTTTGCGAATGATTTTGAGACGAAGACGATCGAAGTCACCGTCGTCCTTCAGCTTCGAGATCACCTCCTCTTTGCTTATTCTCAGGCCATGTTCCATACCTCTCTCTCTCTCTCTCTCTAATACGCGCGCAAAGGATCTGGAAAATAAGCATTTACAAGAGCCTTACGCTTCGAGTGCCGGACAAATGGAATTTATTTAGGAAAAACAGGGAAAAACAACGAGTGAGTTTTGGGGAAAGAAAGAATTACATGCTTTTCTATTTAGGTTTTAATTTTTTTTTCTTTTATTTGAATCTCAATGGTTTAAATAGGATTTTTAATAAATCTGATAAATTATCCATAGAATTTGTAATACGTATGAGTTTCGAATTGATCCATATTGATTAATTTAATAAAATAATAATCTTAAATATAGTTAATCACATAATATAATAAAAACTAACATTAGACATATTTAATTATATAATATGAAAAAAAATAATAAAAATTATATGAAAATAAGCAAAAATAAGAAAAGGGCTATAAAAATTATATGCCAAAACTTGTGCAATCCTTGTTATGTTGTCTAGTTATCCCAAGGCTAATAAGAAGTTTACACATATCCAAAATATGTAAAAAAAATTAATGGATTTAATTAAATTCATAATGTTGTAAAGTTTTAAAAACTTTAATAACTTGAATAGAATAGAAAGAAAAAGGTAAAAAATAAAATAGAAAAGTAGGCAAATGTTGAATATTAAAAGTGTACTATTCTAAAATGTTGAATATTGTCAAGCTCATTGTGATCCTGTGTGAATCTAATTGTCACCAAGTTGGGCACCATTTATCCATACTCAACATGCTTTTGCCTTGATATAGTAAGTAGTCTAAGTGATAATAATTTATATCTAATAGGGTATTTTTGGGCAAAAATATAGAGGAAGGGTCCATATTTATGTAGTTTTTGCAAAAAGGGCCTAGATTTTTTCATCATGCCTTTAAGGACTTATATTTATCATTTATTTAAGGGCTTTTGTCTATTTGATCTGACATGGCATAAAGGAGGCCCTTAAGTAATGGTAATGTATAAATATAGACCCTTAAAGGCATGGTTGAAAAATTAAGACTCCTTTTTTGCAAAACTATAAAAATATGGACTCTTCATTTACATTTTTCCATATAAACATAACTAAATAAATAAGATATTTTGTTCACAATATTACCTATTGAATTTATTTTATTCGATTTCCCTTCTAATTTTTTTTAAATAGCCATTCATCGATATAGTTTTGGATAAAACGGCATACTATTTATGGATAAATATAATAAGTATATTAATTTTTAATAAAAAACTTAATGAATAAATTCATGAAAATATTAACATTACGACTCTATTTGGTTCATCTTTTTTCGTCTTATTAATGTTTACTTTAATCTTGTATTTGGAAAGAATAAGATACCAAAAAAATGGAAATATAATTTCATATATACCCTTCTTTTAAAATTAAATACCTAATAATCTCAATAAAATTGAATTTATCCACCTTTTACTTTATACCAATTATAATAATCATTTCCAATGCATAAAATATATTTTTTCAAATATTTTAACTTAAAAATACGTAAATTTTAATTTCTCAATCTAGAGAAAATTGCTTACTTATCATCAAAATTAATAAATATTACATAATTATAAATTGTATAAAAAGTATTACCAAATTACTAACACTATATCGCATCTTAAAGATATAATATTAACATATATATATATATATATCATATCTTGAAAATGCGATGTAGCATTGATATTTGGTCTTTTTTTATATATGATTTATAATTACATAATTTTTCGTGAAAGGTCGATAGACTTATATTATACCCCCCAATTCTAAAACTCCAATCACCATTTTTGTCATAATTATGAAACAAAAATAAATAAAATACAGATAAGACACTTTTTCAAATTTTAAATTTCAAACAGATACCAATTAGACACAAATCAAATGTAAATAAGATATAAATAAAAAAAAATTCCAAATAGGACCTATAATTTATTTGGACAATAACTAAATTAAGGAACATTTTGGTTATATGAGTTGCAACTGTTTAAAATTATCACTATTTCAAATTTAATGCGTATTACTTAAGATTTTTTTTAAGGATAATGAACATAAAAAATGAAATAAATAAAGCATAAACAACATTAGGGAGAATGAAAATATAATATCATTTCCCATATTCATAAGGATGTCATTGGATGAAAACAAAAAATCATTATAATGTTTACATTTTTCTAATTTTAATTGAGTTTTTAATGAAAATTAATTTACGTACCCTATTTATCCATAAAATTTTATAACATTCCATCTAAAATTATAAATGAATAACCATCTAAAAAAATTCTTTTGAAAAGGAAATTGAATAAAATAAATTAATAAAATGTGCAAAGATAATATTATAATTAAAATATTCTATTTATTTATTTATGGTTTATCTAGAGAAAATGAAAAAGAATGGCTTATATTTTTGCAGTTTTGCAAGAAAAAATAAAAAAAAGGCCTCAATTTTTCAATTATGCATTTAAAGACTTGTATTTACAGATTACCTTCACTTAAAAGGCCTCTATCCATGCAACATCAAATCCAAGTAGCTCTTAAATGAAGATAAATGATAAATACATACCCTTAAATGCATTGTCAAAAAATCAAGGCGATATTTTGCAAAAATTTTATAAATACGAGCACTTCCTTTTCATTTTTCTTGGTAGTTTTGAGCCTATACTTTATCATCACCTTTTCTTGAATTAAGTTGTTTGTATATACATACAAATTTGGGTATAAATATGCTAACACTGGTAATGAAAACTTATAGTATTATTAGAATCTACATATTTATGCATATTTTTGTAACGAAAACATGTATCAAAATCTACATGTTATAATAAAATGTGTATATGTGTATGTGTGTGTGTACATACCGTAATTTTGTGTTGCAACTTTATATTAAGTTATCTATATGCAACTTAACATAAGTAGTTCCAACTTTAACTCAATAGGATAGTATTTGAAACTTTTAATGAGAAGTATATTTTTTTTTCCTTTAAGTTTGGTGAAAATATTCATCTATCTACAATATATATGTCAAATAAATATACTAAATCTTCATAGTACAAGCAAACACACTATACCAAAAAGTTCTATGGTAATAAAAAAACATTGCTGTAATAAGAATTTTTTTCGTCTTAATAGCTTCTTCCAACGACTTTTGTTGTTGGCTACAGACGTTCGCAAAGGCTCATGGGCATCTATGCCAACACAAATAAAAAAGTTATTGCCAAAAATATAATTTGTGCCAACAACAAAATAAGTTATTAAGAAAACATATTTTGTTTTTAGAATAATCTATACCCGCAACTTTTTTAGTCTTTAAACAATGAAGTATTGTGTTGGAAGAGTTAAAAATTAATTAAAAAATATATACTTTTATTAATATGAAAATAAAAATATTATGATAATTTTTTTAATTAGAATTTTTTTTTTGTAATTGCATTTATGTTCATAATAGTAGTAATAATTTATTTATATGAATCTGATATAGAATTAAAAAAAATACATATTAAATAATGCTGATAACAAAAGTACTTCATTAACTTAAATGCAAATAAGGTTCATTAAAAGTACAATTCTAACATAAAAGTTGTAGGATAAAACATCCATCCTAAACATAAAAAGCAGAATCTAACATCGACATTAATAAAAAGACTAATAAAATAAAATGAGAATTCATTCTAGTTACTAATTTCTATTGGTAAAACTGTCTCCCACATTTACCCCTCCTCTACATCCTGCATCACCTGTATTGAGTGGTCAAAGTAGCACTATTTGTTTATACCAACTCATAAAAAACACCTTTAAGATACATTACAAACCCATTTATACCACCTGCAAAAATCCAAGTGTTTGTTGTGCTCATACCTATCCCTATTGGAAATGTTGGTGGTACATTTCTTATAAGCATCATTCATAGGGTGGACATCCCCCATTATCCCATTAAACTTGATTAAGTTGACTAAATTGTATTAGTTTTTGTCGTACCTCTTAGTCCATTAGGTGATGGCATAGAAGAGTCCAAACCATTCATATCAAAAGATATTATAGATGCTAATCCTGGTCCCTTAGCTATTAGTGATTCTAGCCTAATAACTTAATCTTTTATAAACTTTATCCTCTCCTTTGCATACGAGTTTTGCTACACTTTCTATAAAGGGCTTAAGGGTGTAATTCAAGTACCTTTCTTAGGTTTTGGACCACCATGACCAAGACCACACGAGTATCTGGATCTATGCCTTAAAACTGTTGAAAGTATTTCAATCCCAAAAAACTTATCTTTCTCATTCTCAACTTGCTGAGACTGCATTTAGAGTCGAACCATTTTTTCATAAAGGACAAAAAAGAAACCAAGCTCATTTATTATTCAAAAAAAGATGATGTGATAACATAGCAAAAATAGAAACTAAGGGGTATATTATCAACTACTAGATACAAGGGCATAATTCCAACACATATGTTACAGAGTTGATAGATTAAATAATATACAAAAAAGCCAAGCATATCACTAGATGATGTAATTATTTTTTAACATCAGTACAACTCAAAATTATTATAAGTAGAGCTATAGAGAATACCCATGCCCCTATAAAGGTCATACTTCATTTCCACTACAACTTGGGTACCACAATTCACATAATTAAACCCCTCGCACTGCTACTCAATTTATAATATTTATGGTATGGATTGTGGAGCCAACACCATTATTCTTGGAGTGATAAAATCTTATAAGCTTCCTTCAAAGAACTAAGTAATTCTACCAATAGAAATTAAAAGAACTTATGCTTTAAATTCAAGTTGACCAGGTCATTTTTTTTTTTTTTTTTAGTAATAAACAAAGGCAAATGTTGGAAATAAATAAAATGCATTTTACAATAGTATAAAACACCAAAAGAAACCCATCTTTGAATGTTGCATAATTCCTTCACCAAAAGATACTAAGCACCAGCACATTATACAACTGAAGCAATAAGTCTTTATTATTAACAATTTAGTTAGACATCATAGGAACAATGAAAACAATATGCTATTATTGATGAAACTTGCAAATTAGAGAAGATTAATGATGGAGAGAATATTTTATTTGCTTTAATAGTTCATACTTCAATAAACCAAAACAGCGTATGAAGATCAAGATGGATCAACGAACCATTCAATATGACCAAATTAGAGCATATGCTGATATAGAACAAAACACTTACAAAGACATTATCGAAAACTAAGCAAGAGCACCAAACCATACTTCACTAATCTAATACACCTGCAAATAAACAAACTAGGAAACTGATATGAAAAAAAAAAAACACTATATTTTTCTTATCTCCTTTTGCATAATATAAAATTCATAAACATGAAAGTTTGTTGAAATACAATACTGTTTCTTCTTAGTAGTTTCATTTATCCAAACTCCATTTTTTTCACGACACATTTGAAACATATCGATCTTGCCAATTTTCTAAAAGGTGAAACTGGAAATGATAAGTAGCATAATTTAAATATACTAATTTAATCATAATATGATCATTACTAACCATTTTTCGCTCAAACCGAGCCTGAGCAAATGATTTACTCCCCATAACATGGTTATGGGGAATAAATTTCCTATTTTGTACATTCCTTGGAGACTTTTCCTATACATAGTACAAAAAAGGTTATTTGCATTCTACTTTTAAATGAGAAGTTAATAGTACTTTCATATAAGATACTAGGTAATAAAAAAGAGTATTTTTAATACATAGAATAATATATGCGTTAAGAACCTTAAATGTCTCTTGATTGAGTAAGTTACACAACTTTTTCCATTCTTCTAGTTGGTCTTCAAGTCCTCGAGTGGTTTAGCACATTCTAACTCCCCACTACCTAAGCCTACCTAAGCTCTTGTAATGTTTGAAGCTATAACAACAGAGTGCTTGATAACATTATGTAGCCATACTTTTAGTTATATCATTCCACCTTAGATCTGACTAATCAACATTGAATTTGTCCTTCAACATGACATTAAAATTGGTTAATATAATTAAATAAAAGAATTATCTTCTTCTGCATGAGGCATAGCACATCAACCTAGAAAATAAAATCTTCCCAAAAGTTGTAGAGAAGTTAGAGAATTTACAAAAAAAAAAAAAATGCAAAGAAATCAACTTAGAACAATAAAGTTTCTAGTTTTTCTTTATTTTTTATTTTTTTTTTGGGAGAAATAATTGACTGCAACTATTGAAGTCGATAGGCATTATCACCTATCTTACAAATATTCATGAGACTTTTTCTTTCTATTTTGCAAATCTTGACTAGCTAAGTAGCCAATAATTACACCGAACATTCATGAATAACAATAGTGCACTAAAAGATCACAAAACTCTATAATTCATATACTAAACGGTGTTTCTCTAGCATCCTTCTGAAATACCTATTCCTTATTTCAATAGCTAGCCAATTTTTAACATTGTGCAAATTACTCTACCTTCCAACTACTTCCACCATTCATTTCCTTAGCCTAGACCTTACATTTTTCACTCTTGAAACAATAATGAAAACACCATCTTACATTAAAAATGTTTCCCAGGTCAATTGATGTCCAAGTCAAGCTCTACATGTTCATCATCAACCATGGCATACACAATAATTGTTCTATTCAGTACAAATACCAAGAAGGATTAAGGTCAATTGTTGTATCACCCTTTAGAGGTGAAGTAATCCCTAAAATGATTAATCCTCCCAAACCCTCCAAATTAAGCAGAACATATGAAAACAAACTACATTTTAGGAGGAAGTCATTCTATGAGAATATTCTCTACCAAAACTGTGAAATTACTAGTAGAACTTTTCAGTGAAACAAACAAAGCCAAACATTCTGCTCTTTGTTACAAGAAAGCCAATGGACTAGTAAATACAACAGTTCAGTTAAGGCCTCTAAGAAGTACTATAATCCTATAAAACTACATTTCTATGAGCAAAAGCAATTTTTAAAAACTAACATACAAATTTTACAACCGTAATTAGATAAAAACTTCATAAAATCACTTCTTTTAAAGTGCTAAGGTTCACTACTTAGATGATGATCTCTTTGTTGGTTTGGTCAATTACAGACCATGATCTTGTCTTTCCCCCTACATTTAGGACCAAAGGTGCCCTCTCTCATATTACTAAACTAATCTCTTTTGCTAGTAAGTTTGCATAAGCCCTTATTAGATGATGATCATCTTTCCCGTATAAAATAAGTTCTAGATTCTTATTATCATTGCATTTGATATTCTTTATCTTCTTCCCTGTTCTCTAGCTGTTGGGATCTTTCATTGATAGCGTTTGCTCCTCATAGATATCATCAGTCTCTAAAGGCATCTCCTCAATGGGATTTTCTTCCATTAGAATTGGTTGTTGTTCTTTACAATTTAGGGAAAAAAACAAAAAGAGTTCATAACAATAAAATGCAATTAAAGAATCAGGGTAAACTTAGCATTAAGTGAAATCTAGTTTCATTGAAACGCCCCTGAACATGTAGCCTTACACCTTCTCCTTGAAAAATCTTGTGATGTTAGAAAAAATCTCCTCATATTTAAACGATTACAACTACAGCCCGACATCTATTAAAGGAAGATAACATTACATGGACTATTAGCATATATCACCAAATCATTAATAAAAAGAAGTACAAATAACTAGATTGCAAACAAACACATGATCATTCTATTCAAACTCATCATTGCTAGAAGCTACAATTTCCTTATCTCCAGATCCCAAGAAACCTTCGTTAGTATCATTAATAAAATCATTTATTTCACCAATTTGCCTATAGGTGTCTATTTGTTGCTCCTAAATTTCTTCCCCATCAACTTTTATCATCTATAATGGACCAAGATTAATAAATATTTTGTCTATTGGAAAGAAACTGATGTAATTTCTTCACCGTTGGTTTCCTCATCATTATTATCATCAATGGAACACACAAAATAAACCTTCATTATAAAATGAGTGATGACGTACTTTCTATACAACCTACTAATCGCTACTCTTATATGCTAGATCCCTAATATAAAACAGTTGGCATACTTGATTGATGAGAGCATATGGATCATTTTCATACTATGTCTTGCTAATATTAATACTTATAAGACCATCATCCATAAAAATAGGTTTGCGCTTGATGTGGACATAATATATTAGGCAGTTTTAGAGATATAGGTATTTTAGGGACTCTTTTTACAAAAAAATAAATTCTTTCCATCTTTCTTGTTTTTTTATGAATAATTATTCAAGAAATAATAGAATTTTGAATTGCTTTCTTGCATTGACTGCATCAAGTGGTATCAAAGCAAGTAAAATTAATCTAATCTGATATTGAATGATAGAGTGCAAGTTCCCATTATCCAAGACATTACTCAGGATGTGGTAGCCTTGCATATAGCCATAATAGGGTTAAAGCAAACAATTGATCATAGATTCTAGGTGTCTAAGAGACATGTTGAAGAGATTGCAGATAAGTTGGATGCCTTATGGATGGGCGATGTTAACAAGGATGGTGATAGAATAAACCTTACAAAAGACATTGCTCTAAGAGAACCTATCATAGGCTTATTTGTGTGTCTTATGACAATGACTCTAGAGAAAACGAATATGTAGTAAAATTTCGATACGCAAATTATGGTAGTGCTGGTAATTATTAAGGGGGTTGACATAATTATGGCAACAAGGAGAGGATTATGGCTGTGGTAGAGGCTAGCATATAGGGCAAGTTAATTATGATGAGTATTGTAAGGGTCGAGCTAATAACGATTTTAAGTTGAAGGTTGATATTGCATGCTTCAATAGGAATCTAAGAATAATAGATTTTCTTGATTGGATTGCAAAATAAATAGGTTCTTTGATTATATGGGAGTTCTAGAAGAGAAGTAGGTGAGACTAATTGCATGTAGATTGAAGGGTAGTGCATCTGCATGGTAGGAGAGATTGCAAAGTAGAAAGATTTGAGAGGGAAAACCAATTATGAGAATGTGGTTCAAGATAAAGCAGTTATTGAAAGCGGAGTTTCTCCCTCCTAGTTATGATTAAACCTTTTTCTAGCAATACTAGCAATATCATCAAAGGTAGAGATCTATCCATGAATATATAGCAGAATTTATGCAACTGGCGTAGAGAAACAATTTGAGAGAAAGCGAGGGTCAACGGGCAACTTAGTATTTAGATGGGTTGAAACCACTGATTCAAGATAGAATTAGAGTACAGGTTATAAGGAATTTAAGTGAAGCTAAAAATATGGTGTTAAAGGAAAAATTAATGTTGTAAGAGAGGGTGAGATTTGATTATGGTTGCAAAAGTTATTATGGGAATTATAGTGCTGAGTATTAAAAGATAAGTGATAGAGGGAAGGCAATTTAGGATGCACCATATCGTAGTGATAAAACAAGGGGGAGAGATTAGCTAGAAAGTCAAAGGTAGTTGATGACAAAGAGGGGCAAAAAACAACCATTCCTTACACAAAACCTAAACCATTCAGTAGGAAATGTCTTAAGTCTTTGGAATTTAGCATAAGTTTAATAAATGCCCTAAGAGACAAGTTATAGATTTAGTTGAGAGAGAAAACAAGGAGGTAGATAATGTTATGTGTAAACCTGATGATGATGGTCGAGAATATTATAAAGATGAAGAGGAAGAGTAGTCATATGTTGTAATGAAGCTTATGTTTAGCCTCAAGAATGAAGTGGACAACCATTGTCACAAATTACTTTGAACTAAATGCATTGTAAGAAATCGCTGTTTTAATTTAATCATCAATAGTAGAAGTTGTGAGAACATCATTAATAGAGGGGTCATAGAAGCATTAAAGCTCCCAGTAGAACCACATCCTAATCCATATATGCTTGGGTGGATCAAAGTAGTAGAGAAGATTCATGTGAAGGAGCGTTATAGGGTACCCTTCTCTATAAGCAAATATCGAGATGAGACACACTATGATATAGTTGACGTGGATGCTTATAATGTCCTCCTCAATAGACCATGGCAGTTCAATCAGAATGCCCAGCAATCTAGGAGAGACAATGTATACAGGCTAAAAAGAGAGTGTATAAGTTTCATTTTGATGCCAATAAAGAGTGGACGTCTATCTAAAGCTTCTAAGGTAGAGGAATGTAACTTCTTTGCCATCAGTACTTCAGTATAGGAGATGGAGGCAGAAGTAAGGGAGTCCAAGGTAGTAGATGAGCAATTAGAGGTAGTTAAACCATTGTTAGAAGAGTTCGTAGATGTTATGGCAGATGAGCTTCCAGATGGCTTACCTCTATTGAGAGATATTTAACATCAAATAGATTTGATTACAAGTGCCAATTTACCAAACCTTCCTTGTTATAGGATGAGTCTAAAGGAAACTAAGATTTTGAAGGAGAAGATGGAAGAGTTGTTGAAAAAAAGGGCATATTCAAGAGTGTTTAAGTTCGTGTGTAGTTTCAGCCCTATTGACACCTAAGAAAGATGGGAGTTGGAAAATATGCTTAGATGGTAGGGTAATTAATAAAATTATAGTTGGCTACAAATTTCCCATCCCATTATTGGACAATATGTTAGATAGGTTGAGTGGAGCTATTATCTTTTCCAAGATAGATTTGAGAAGTGGGTATCATCAGATTCATATTAAGCTTAGAGATGAATGGAAGATGGAATTAAAAATGAAGGAAGGGTTATATAAATAGCTTGTAATGCCGTTCGGCTTGTCGGACATGCCAAGCACCTTAATGTAAGTAATGAACTAGGTACTGAAACCTTTTATTTATAAAATCGTAGTTGTTTATTTCAACGATATTTTGGTTTGTAATAAGTCAAAAGAAGAGCATTTGTTGCATTTACATGAAATGTTGAGTGTTTTGCAAGAGAATAAGTTATACATCAATTTGAAGAAGTGCATCTTTATGTTAAAGATGTTGCTATTTCTTAGGTTTATTGTTAGTGCTTCAAGTATCCAAGTAGATTAGGAGAAGATAAAGGAAATTAGAGAGTAACTTACTCCAAAAACTGTTTTTGAAGTTAGGAGTTTTTATGGGTTAGTGACATTTTATAGGCAATTTATAAAGAATTTAGTAGTATTGTAGCCCCAATGATTAAGTGTTTTACGAAGGGAAAATTTAATTAGGTTGATGAGGCTAAGGTTAGTTTTGTATTGTTGAAAGAGAAGTTGTGTTCTATACCTATTTTGGCATTACCGAATTTTGATAAATTGTTTGAGGTTGACTTTGATTTAAGTAGTGTGCGAATAGGAGCAATCTTAAGAGAAGAGGCCGATTGCTTATTTCAATGAGAAGTTGAGTGATGTAAAACAAAACTGGTCAACTTATGATAAAGAGCTCTATTCTATTGTGCGAGCACTAAAGATGTGGGAACATTACTTAATTGGCAAGGAATTTGTTTTATATTTTGATTGCTAAGCATTGAAACATTTGAATAGTCAGACTTAGATTGGCAAAGGCATGCATGTCACACAGTTTCAATTGTTCCAGAGATTTCCTTTCAGAATTAAGCACAAAGTTAGGCTAGAGAATAAAGTAGTAGATAAATTAAGTCGCTAGGCAAATTTGCTATTGAGTTTGAGTAATGAAATTGTAGGTTTTGACTATTTGAAGGAGCTACAAGGAGATGACGAGGATTTTAAGGAAATTTGGGTTAAGTGTAGTGATGGCCAGGTTTGTGAAGATTTCTACATTCAATGGACATTTGATGTGTAGTATGAATTTGCATGGAGGTGGACTTGTTAGACATTTGGGGCAGGATAAGATATAGAGATATTACAGGCCTTAAGTGAGGAGAGATGTTTTTAGATTTGTGCAGTGAAGTTATATATGACGAAGGGTCAATCTCAGAATACCGACTTATACATGCCCTTGCCAGTACTTAACAATATATAGGAAGATCTCTCCATAGATTTTGTACTAGGCTTACTCCAAGCCTAAAGAGCCTTTAATTCTATTTCTGTTGTTGTTGATAGGTTTTCGAAAATAAGGCATTTTATTCCTTGCAAGAAGATCTCATATGTGATTAGCATGGCTAAATTATTTTTCGAGAAAGTTGTTCGCTTGCATGGAGTAGCAAAGTTAATTACTTCAGATAGGGATAGCAAATTTTTAAGCCACTTTTGGAGAATATTGTAGAAGATGTTTGATTCCCCATTAAATTTTAGCAATAAGGTGCATCCTCAAATATATGGCCAAACTGTAGTGATTAATAGGACACTTAGTAATTTAATTTGAAGTATACAAGGAGACAAACTAAAGCAATGGGATGCAACTTTGGTATAGGTAGAGTCCACTTATAATAGTGTTGTTCATAATTTTACTAGAAAGGTGCAATTTGTTATTGTTTACACGAAGCCGCCTCAATATGCCTTAGATTTGTTAAAACTTCCAATAGAGATAGGTTTGAATATTGCTGCAGTAACAAACTATTATAGCAAAGGTGAAGCAAAAGTTAGAGAAAAGTAATGTAAAGTATAAAAACACAATTAATAAGTGCAAGAGAAGGAGAACGTTTTCTATTAGGGATGAGGTAATGGTATTTTTTTTAAAAGAGAGGTTTTCAATAGGAGAGTACAATAAGTTGCAACCAAGAAATATGGTCCTTATCAAATAGTCCAAAAGATAAATGACAATGTGTATGTCATTCCATTACCAAATAGGGTATATAAAAAACATTCAATGTAGCTGACATTTATTCTTTTTACCCATGTGAGGAGCTGTTATATCCAGCTGATGTTTCTAACTCCAAGATGAATTCTTCTCAATGGGGGAGCATGATGTGGACATGATATATTAAGTAGTTTTAGATATATCCTATAGATATTTTAGGCATTTTAGGGACTCTTTTTAGATATAAATAGATTTTTTTTCATCTTTCTTATTTTTTTATGAACAATTATTCAAGAAATAATAAAATTTTGAATTGCTTTCTTGCATTGATCGCATCAGTGCATCTTTAGATCATACCATACACATTTGAAAAGATAAACTTTAAAGCCCAACAGACATTTTAGTTCTATCACATTGACTAGATGACCATGAGATTCACCCTTATGATAACCCTTTACACAAACACCACTATTTTGTGCAATGAGTAAATTACATTCCTTAGTAAAAAATTTTGCACCATTCACAATGCATCTAGAATAAACATATGCTTAAGTCAAAGGTTTGCATGTTATCGAGAAAAGGCTATTAAACATCATGGTTAGATTATCTTGTTTTAAGTTTCAAACCTATGTAATAGAAAAGAACATGTCAATTTATATTTAAAATATTAGATGTACTTATTTAGAAAATTAGTATCATTTAAAGTATGCATACTTATTGTTGCAACCATTTTAGGAATTCTTCACTTATATGCCTCTGCATGTTGTCCATGTTTTTTTTCTAAAAGTTCATCTTCAAATTCCCTTATTGAATGAGTCATATATTAGATCTACATAAAGCATGTATGAAAATGAATGAATTTTTTCACCTAAAAACTTATAATAAAATGTACCTTAGGCTTAATCTATTTGCAGTTTGTTTAAAATGTACCAATGCATATTCCTAGAATCATCCCCAATATCTACATAATTTGAAGCAATTAAAGGTCTAACTTTTTGTGAAAACACTAGGAATTGATTATCTTATTGAACCTCACAATCATACAAACAAGGTAATTGATTAAATCCTATCTCCTCATATTACCAAAGGGATTAAACCCATTAGGGGTAAGTCATCTTACATTACGTACATTTGCAGCAACCATGGAAATTGTGCATCAAAATTCTTCCATACAATGGAATTTGATGGGTATCTTAAAAGATTTTCCTCCTTTATATACTCTTCCTTATGTAATCTTCTATCTTTTGCTGTCTTATTGGACATAAATAACCTTTGTAGTTGAGGTTTCAAAGGAAAATGTTGAAGAACCTTATGAAGAACTTTTTCTTTTTCCTTGTGCCTTCCTTCCTGTCACGATCCGAAGGGGCTAGTCATGGCAGTTGCTGTATACCGTACAAAGGATTGCAAATTGAATTCCCTTACAATCGACGACTCTTTTATACAATACACAAGGTTACAGCTACTACTAACTATAAAGAGTATGCAAGCTTAAGCAATATCATTTCATGATAAATAATAAAATTATAAAAACATAATATATGGTCTATTTGTATAATAGTTTATAACTACAAAGTCTGAAACATGTCTGAAGTTCAACTAGTATAACAATTACATATTCAAATCTATAATTTATTAGAAGTACTTTCCAATCTCATCTAGCTCCTATACTGACCCTGTGTAGAAAACTAACTTCGGCATGTGACGGCCCAACTCCACAAAAAGGTCGACTTGCGAGAGAAGACTACAAGGGTATAAGCTAACTAGCTTAGTGAGATAATTTCTCTTAACCATACAGCAATCAAGTTGTACAACAGTTAAGTTCAACCAAATGAATGCATGATAAACAGTATGCCAAACAAATACATGCAAGTGACCAGATATTGCATGCAACTCAGATTTAACATCCTTTGAAGTCAAGCTACTGCATGCAACTCAGATTTAACGCCCTTCGAAGTTAAGGTTGGAGATTCATCGGTACAGTCAGATCCAAGTATCATATTAGAACTTATTCCATAACGAAACTCCACGTTTCGTATTTAAAATGTAATGGTACATCCATTACTAGCTTTATCAAAATGAGTTCTATATATTATTATGAGTAAGTTCACACAACCCTCACTTACCCCTAAACGAAAGCCTCTAGACTCGACCTTTAGCCAGGCGGTTGGCGCCTCTAACGATTAGTCATCCCGTGGGCTAGAGTAAGGTCATATCGTACGTGTGCATCGTACGAAATCTATCACAATCAATAATTAAACGTATGGCCTCTCGCTACCTCTGTGTAATGTGACTGCTGAAATTAGTTATGTAATGCATGATATATGCATGATCCAAGTTAACTTTTTCTAGTCGAATAAAATTAAGTCTTAGTTATTCAGTGATCATTTCAAGTCACAAACAATCAATTTTTAGTGAATCTACTATGCAATAATCATTATATTATTAAAGCTTAAAGTAAATTCACCATCAACAACAATTATCATGTACAAGTATAACCCAACCCCATACATATTCATTTATAAATCATAACTTATATTCACTAACTATAAACATAAATAAGTACAGAATCATTAGAAAAAACTCACTTAGTCATGGCTAACTCAGGGGTTGTATTAGTCTGGTGGCAACTCAGTATTTATATCGAAATCACCTGAGAATAATGAAAATTTTGTAAGTTTGGGAATTTAAAGCTAACTAGTGTTATAATTTGTAAGGTCTATTTCACTTAGTTACGTGAAATTGTTGATTCGAGTTTTTTATCGAATCGCGTGTAACTTTTTCGTTTTAACTCGGATCGTTATGAACTTATAGTCCATTTTGATCGTTTTCGAGCGTATTTTCTCGTAACGAGGCCTATTTTGGACGTTGTGACTCATAGTTTAAATTGTGTTATAAAAATATCACAAAAATAACTATTTAAGTTTAAAAATTATAAAATATTAATTTTCGCTTTTTCTTAATATATTTATGATTTAATAATTATTTAAACCATATATTTGATATTTTTATTATTTTGAGCATACTTTTCCTATTTTTGAGATTTTAGCTTTATTATGATTATTATTATTA
>JAMXBB010000001.1:1005795-1077125 GCA_024138015.1 Lumnitzera littorea | reverse complement strand
CCCCCCCTCGCGCAAAGGATTTGTTCAATGCTCTTGAGGCGAGCAAGGGGCCTAATGGTCGTATGAGTAAGAGTAGGGAATTTGCTCCCAGTTAGATCATAAGCAACTTTCTTATGGAGGCAATCCCTAGGTGGCAAATTAGGTTACCGGGCAGGGACAAATGGATGGCCCTACTGTAAGAGAGGCACTTCATAGTCTTTAATAAGTACCTGGAGTTTGGATGGCGCCTCCTTCTAAGTTGCTTCAAGAAGGAGTTCTTCAATTACCTCCACTGCAATCCATCACACGTTCCTTCCAATGGGTAAAGGGTACTGAAGGCTTTTCAAGTGCTCTACGAATACTTGATGATAAGGGCTACTCCCGAGCTCTTTTGTCACTTCTACATGTGGAAGAATGTTGGGAGGTAACCTTACCTCTAGCCGCACCCGAAGAAGAAGTTATTCCGTAACCTTGTAGACCAGGTCAAAGGCTGGTAAGACGAATATGTGGTGATAAAATTACTCGAAGAGGCGGACTTCTAGACCCAGTAGATCGAGATGGTCTGTACCAAGGGTAAGAAGAGGCTTGGTCCCAGTGACATCGAGGCTGTCCAGGAAATCTTGGCCTTCGTGGCATTGAGAGGTGGTTAGGAAATTAATGCTGTAGAGGCCATGAAAAGGTATTTCTGGCACTTGATCTCTGAGCTCTTCCACAGCATGAAGAAAGCTATAGTAGAGAAGTTGACGAAAGGTATAGGTCCGTTTTTATGTGGTAATGTCTATTGTACTAGTGTCAAGGCCATCCATCCGACACCTGTAAGATAGGAGGACTTCTTTGGTCGTATTAGTCGTAGCGGTGTTTTGCCAATGGTAATGGTAGTTCTTTTGGTTTATTCTTGCTTTCCTTTCTAAATTGTGATTGGATTTCTTGCAAGCAAAAATTTGGCTCCAAGAATATCTTGTCCCTCTATAGACTTCTTGATGAGCCACCACCAAGCAAGAACAAGGGTAGATCTACTGAAGGCTAAGATCACAAAGCCAAGGTCAGGGCTTGGGGAGACCAGTAAGGCATGTTTGGAGTCTCTTCCCTAAGGAGTTCCTATCGGCATCCGGGATGAGCCCGTAAATGTACAGCCTTCAAGTGTAGCTTTACCTGATGTTGCCCTTATCCATTCCATTGAGCCCATCATCATAGGCGATAAAGGCACTGAAACAGAAAGGCTTGATGTATAGGTGCTTTCCCCTCTAAGAGCGAGGGGGGAAGAGATTGAAGAAGGGGCTACCATCCTCTCGTTGCGAGCCAAAAGCGTAAGGCTCCCAAGACGCCTGGGGAGCCAAGTCCTAAAGAGAAGAAATAAAGGCCCCTAGCAAGGGCGCCTTTGAGTAAAGGAAAGTAGAATGAGTGGCCTATGGCTCATCCCTATCAAAACATCAATGATATGGGGGACGCATTGTTCGATACCCTCAACAATTTTAAGCTGATGAGGATAAGGTCGGACTCATTCTAAGAAGTGTCGTATGCTTCCAGAGATGATGAGCTCTTAAGAGGAGCCCCTGAATAGGAAATGAAGAGGGTCCAAAGGAAGATCCTAAGGCCGAAGTGGGAGGTCTATGCCAACAATCTAACTTTGCAGCACCGAACACTTAGCTATTAAACTTTGATGGAGTCTTTCACCTCCAACAATTAGGCTATCCTCTAGAAACTCTCCCAAGAAGGTGTGGATGACCCCGTACAGGTTGTGAGCTACTTAAGTATGTTGATGCGGCAAGTAGGCTTTCATTACTCTTGTGTTGTCATACTTTGTGTTTTTGTATTAACAATGAATTTCGTTTTCAATTTACAGTACCATAGTTAGGTGTTACTTCAACTAAACAAGTCTAATGTTGCCTACAATGAGGTAATGGGCTTCCGGAAGGCTTTATGTTGGCAAAAGAAGTACTTGCTAGAGGAAAAGACTTCTAATAAGAGGTACTTAAAAATTCACCAACGCCAATAGGCGCTTATACCACTCTATTATGTAGGTGGTGAAGCTTAAGGCAAGGCCTAAGGACTTGGAGAAGGAGAAGGACGGGGCTGAAAAGGCAGTCGAGAAGGCAAAGGACCTAAAGGTGCGCCTCTCTTGGAGGTTGGACAAGGAGGACAAAGCCAAGGCCCAACTTGAGAAGGAGAATGCCGAACTTAGAGAGTCGATAGCAAGGCTGCAAACTGAATTGGCGATGAAAGCAATCGAGTGCAAGGGTATTAGAGCCACTTCGTTGGAGTTGATCGGTTTGAAGGTTGGGTTGGAGCAGTAGGTCCAAAAGCTACAAGGGAAGGTTTTAGAGATGGAAGAGATCATCTCCAAGATTGAGAGCAGGGAGGTCATTAGTGATGTCGCTGCTAAGAAAGTAATCGCCAACTACCGAAAGACCGAAGAGTGGTTAGACAAGCTGGAGAACTTGACCACGAACTCCGCACACTATACAAGGAAAGAGGTTCTCACCCATTATTTGAACTTTGATCTCAATTTTCTCAACTTCTTAGATTCTTCGACCTTCTCCAAGAAAAGGGAAGCCCTAGCATACCAGGAGGGGGCCACCCGAGTGATTATCGAGGTTGCAAGCGCTCTCTCTGCTATTAGGACTAGGCAGGGCGCTTCTACATCCACTTGTACCCTGACAACTTAACAGGAGGTTACCCTCGAAGCAATTCCATAAGACAATCCATCTATAGGCCGTCCTCTTGCTGTTCTTGGTTTGCATTCCTCCAGCCATACTCTGAGTCAAAGTCTGGCACTTAGAGCCCCAACGGATCAGCACTCCAAGTAGATAGATGCCTTGAGTTTTTCTGAATTGTTGGAGTTAGCTGATCCGAAGAGTTAAGATGTGCATTTTTTTTAACCTATGTAAGTTGGGCTAGGATGCTAGCCTTTACTCTATAATTAAACTATCCATTAATGAATATATGAATTTTTCAAAATGTACTATCCTATCCTTTTCTTTTCTTTCTTTTTTTTTTTGTCTTTGAATATATCTGCTTAAGGCTTCCTCTGCGCAAGAGGAGTTTTCCTTACCAAGGTTACCTTGGGGTCAGGTTAATGGTATTTCGACCTGCTAGGTATATAGGAGTTCCTCTGTGCAAGTGATGTTTCCCTTTGCTAAGGTTACCCTAGGGGATTAAGTTGGTGGTGTTCCGACCTACCTGGTGCGCAGGAGTTCCGCTATGCAAGGGGTGTTTCCCCTTGCCAAGGTTACCTAGGTGTTAGGTAAATGGTGTTTTGACTTACCATGTGCATGGGAGTTCTTCTATGCAAAGAGTATTTCCCTTTATCAAGGTTACCCTAAGGGATCAGGCTGGTGAAGTTTCGACCTACTCGGTGCGTAGGAGTTCTCTGTGTAAGGTGTTTTTCCCCTTACCGAAGACCCCGAGGGGTGAGGTCGGTGGTGTTTCGACCCACCCAATAAAGTAGCCGTATGTCTGTTCATAAGCTTAAGTGGAAAACAAGAAAAAGGGAACGAAAGAGATAAATAGAGACAATCAATTATGAAATTATTTTTTATTTGATCATTCTGAAAACATGTACATGACAAAGTGCTAATCGAAATAAAGCCGTAGACTATCAGCATTCCATGTGTGCAAGATGAGCTCACCATCTAATCTTTCCAGTTTGTATGCTCCATTACCCAATCTTTCCCTAACTCTAACCAGTTCTTCCCAATTAGGGGGCAACTTACCCTACCCTTTGCATAAACCTATGGCTTCTAGTTTTTGGCACATAAGGTCGCCAACCTTGAACTCCTTGTATCTAACCTTCTGATCATAATAACGAGTGGTGTGATGTTAGTATGTGGTTACCCTAGCAGCGATAAGGTTTCTAATTTCCTCAATTGTATCAACACTTCCTTATAATAGTGAGTCATTAAGGGCAATGTTGAAACTTCGAATTTGAATATTAAGGAGCTCAAGTTCGATAAGGAAGACTACCTTCGGCCAGAAAGTGAGGTAAAAGGGGGTTTCTCCTGTAAACATACACTAGGTGGTCCTGTACCCCAACAAGATGTTAGGCAGTTCATCAGCCCAAGTACCTTGAGATCAATCCATGCGCTTCTTGAGGCTATCTAAAATGATTCAATTCATTGCCTCTACTTGTCCATTTGATTGGGGGTGGGCAATTGAGGTGAAGTGCGAGGTGATGTGGTGCTTGGCATAGAATTCCTTAAACCAGAGGTTATCGAATTGTCAACCGTTGTCCGTAATAAGGGCATAAGGGACCCCGAACTAAGAGAAGATGTTGTTTCTAACTAAAGATTCAACACTTCTCTCCGTGATTCTGGCCATCGCTTTAGCCTCCACCCACTTTGTAAAGTAATCAACAGTGACAATTGTAAATTGTCGTTGTAAACCTTAAAGCCAAGCCAAGCCAAGTAACCATAGGTTTGAACTTAAAACCCAAGGTTTAGGACGATCGGCTAAAGGATCCGATCAAACCCAAATTATAAACTATTTAACAAAATACCAGTAAAAATGACCCTGTAAACTTAAATTTAAGAAAGTGAGTAGTAAAATAAGAGACTATAAAATTTTCAAATTTTAAGCATAATAACTACTAATTACTGAAAAGGCAAAAAGTATAATATAATAACTAATAAATTAGTAGAGATAGATTATATGTATACTAAAAATTTTAGAATGACCAAAATAATATTTAGGAATGTTTACGTGTACCCTACATGTATTTACGTGTAGATAAAAATACGCGTAATTGCTAAAATAGGCCGAAAATTAAGTAAATAATTAAAGAAAAATACAAAATAATTATAAAAAAATCAGAAAAAAATCAGAAGGAGAGGTCTGCAACTGGATTAGGTCGTGACTGAAAAGAAAAAAAATTGGCCAATAAAAATGTGCCAAACTAAAAGCCTAAAATCAAGGAAATGGGCAAAATCACATCAAATTAATGCACATTAATTACTATGTTTGTCTATAAATAAGGAAAAAATTCACAGAAGACATTTGGACAGTTTGTAATCTGAGAAAAATCGAAACACAAGAAAAATCGAGAGAAATTCCAGAAAATAAAAAAAAAAAAAGAAAACTGTACAGATTAGCAAGGTGAACTGGAACCACCACCCACCACCACCTGGGACCGAACCACCACCACCACCCTACCCTAGGACCAGCGTCTGGACCGGCCGACAGCCTTGGACCGGGTTTGGACGGCCAGAAATCCTTGAACCGGTTAGTCATTTACTCATCCCGATTTTTGTATAATTTTGTAAAATTAGTTATTTTGCCCAGAAAATTATGAAACTTGTTATTCTGAGGTTTTATTGTATTTAGATTTAGGGAAAAATATTGATTTAGTTTAATTATGTCTGGAAATATAGGGTTCTTAAGAAATTGATCAAAACCGAGCATGATTAAACCGGAAATTAAATAGGCTTAGGGATGTAGTTTGGGGCTCAAAATTTTTCTGTAGGACTCTCATATGATTTAGAACAGTGCTATGAAGCCCTTTTTTTTAAATTAATTTTCGAAAATTTTAAGTTAATTTTTAGCCCTAAAATGATGGTAAAATTGGGTGATTTGGGATTAATTAGGTAATTAGAATGTTAATTACTGATTTGGATCCTGATTAGATGATTAAGGAAGTTAATCTCTGCAGTGGAACCTTAATCCTAGCTTTTAGGTACTAATTATGGTTAATTAGAGAAATTAGGTAAAGAATATAAGAAATTAGGAAAATGTGAAAATATAAATTACTAAATCTAAAAAAAAATAAAGCTATTTAGTTAATATTATAATTGAAAACAGAAAAATAATAAATCTGAAATAATATTTAATTTTAAGTAAATATCTCAAAATGTAAAATTTTTACACATCGGGAATAAATCCGATACCTCAGTTAGGGTTAACGTGTACCGAATAGTTAGAATACCAAAATTTCGACCCAATAGGATATTTGAATACCCGAGCATAAGGTGATTAATGTCACATAGGGATTCGAGCCTAATTACTACTTAGGAATTAAAACTAAAATTTAACTTAGGAGCCGAACCCCGAAATAAAACACAACGAATTATTAATACGTTGTAGGTATACATGAGGAAAATGAGTTACATTATAAATTAGAATAAGAATCTATAAAATACGAGTACTAAAAGAACCTATTTGTATTATAAGACACCCAAAAACAAATCAACTCGCAACTAGAGGATCGAGCGGTCGAGCAAATTCAAGTAAGTTGGGTTATTGCTTATTGTAATAGAGTACTAGTTTTGTAGTGCTCGGAGACTTAGGCTTGTATATGCTTGTGATTGTAAGTAGTTTGCGCATGTGTTTGATGTATCTGAATTCGTGCTGGAATTCGTGCTGTGTGTGATTTTGTGACTGATTTAATTGGTATGAACTTGTTTGAAAACCTTAACCGGAATGTAATCTTAGTCGACCGTAATAACCGAAAACGTCATGCATTGCAACCCGTTAGGGGATCATAGGACTCTCCAACCAAATACCGACCCCTTCGAAAGGAATAGCGCAGGATTGCAAAATGGTCCCTTCTTCATCCTCAGTCGAACTAAGAGACAGGAGAGGAGGTCGCGGCGGGGGTGAAGTCAATGGTTCGAAGGTAGTCGCGGGAGGAGCGAGGTCTCCATTGCACAAGCCTGGGTTTGGTTGTGAGCTGCTGCATAACATGGAACTCCTCAACCCGGATTGGAGCGGGTGAAATTTCTCTGATTTCACAACGGACCGGACTACGTTGTGCGATGACACTTGATTGTTGCATTGCATGAAAATAATTGTTTGATAACCTTGTTTGTGCTTGTATGCATTCATGAGTCTCCAATTCAACTTACTGAGCTGTAGTTGCTCATACCCTTATAGATCCTTTTGCAGGTTCCGATTTGTAAACTCTTCAAGTACCATGCCGCCCTACAATTATCCAGAGGTTAGTCTTTTTGAAGCCAGGGGTGTGAGGATCAAGTTGTTTAGCTTAATGTGTAACCAGACTGACTTTGTAGTTAAAGGATGAAGACTGTTAGTTATTCTGTAAATTAGTAAACTGTAGTTGTTATGTAAATCTTCCTGGGAAGCTCTATGGACTTATTTATATGAATATTTATGTTTAACAGTAATTTGAGTTACTTATCATATTTATAGTATAATCATTAATCGAACTGTTTACTTCAAAGCGAGTGGTCGTCGACGCCTTGTGTAGATTATCTCTATGGTAGGAACTGTGAGGCCAGTTTCTATCATAGAATGGTTTACACGGCGGGACTGTTGCGACTTCGCGACTTCGGGGCGTAACAGTCGTCCTCTTGAAGCTTTTGGAAAGGCGCTAAGGATATCAATCCCCCATTGCACGAACGGCCATGGGCTCGTCAAGGGTTGGAGAGTGGTGCTAGGAGCATGATTGATCAGGGGAGCAATCACATTCAGTCGAGGGATCTTTTTGATATCCTATGAAAGGAACTCTGTTAAGAGGCTCTTCACTTTTTCAAGATACCTTGCCATAGTGTCGCATCTAGCTTCGTATTCTCCTTAAACTTGTTGGACAATAAGCATAGAGTCTGAAAAGATCTATAACTGCTCAACATCAATCTCTTTGGCTAGCTTAAGGCTGACGATAAGTTCCTCATATTCGGACCCGTTATTATTGGAATCGAATCCAAATTTAAGGATATAGTAAATGGTGACCTTCTACCGGCCGGTTAGAACCAAGCCCACACCTCCACCCCCCGAGGTAGAGGAGACATCGACTTAAAGAGTACATACCAGTTTATTGTTGCCTAATGGTGCTTCCTCCTCTCCTATGTACTCTACCACGAAGTTAGCCAGCACATGTACCTTGTAGGCCATATGTAGTTGATATTAGATTTTCTACATGCTCAATTCCATTGTATACTTCATCATTCATCCAGATGCATCAGGTTTTTGCAGCATGGTACGTAATAATTAATCCATGAGTATGATCACCTAGTGCGCTTGGAAGTAGGGCCTCAGCCATCGGGCTGTGATGATAACGGTTAAGGCGAATTTTTCTACCTAAGTATACTTGACCTTAAGCCCATGCAGTATATAGCTGACATAATGCATTGGTTTGTGTGCTCTACCCTCTACTCAGACTAGTACGGAGAAGAGTGCCTAATCACTTACAACTAAGTATAAGAGCATGTCCTCTCCTTAGACAGGCTTAGAGAGGATCGGTGGGTATGCAAGGAAGTCATAAAGCTGCTAAAAGGCAGTAGCGTACTCGGGAGTCCATTCAAAACCCTTGGGATTTTTGAGGATTTTAAAGAACTTTATGTAATTGTCAACACTCTTAGAGATAAATTAGCTCAAGACAGCTATCGTGCTAATGAGCTTTTGTATGTCTCAAACTGCGGTCGGAGACTTCATTTCCTTAATGGCTGTAATCTTCTCGAGATTGGCATCAATACCTCTCTATATGACCAAAAACTAAGGAACTTACCAGAGCTGACACCAAAGACGAACTTTCGGGGGTTCAGCTTCATGTCGTACGTGCACATTCAGTTAAAGGCTTCCTTAAGATCCTTGATGTGGTCGTTCGACCTCTGGCTCTTGATGATCATGTCGCTGACATACACTTCCATGTTACGCCCTATTTGGAGCTTAAACAGCCTCGTCACCATTCGTTGGTACACGACCCCAATGTTTTTTTAGTCCGAACAGCATCACTGTGTAACAATACGTACTGTAGTTAGTAACAAAAGAGGTATGGACTTCGTCCTTTGGGTCCATTTTGATTTGGTTGTACCTCAAGAAGGCATCCATAAAGCTTAACACAGCATGTCTCAATGTAGAATCGACGAGCTGATTGATCCTAAGGAAAAGGAAGCAATCTTTAAGGTAAGCTTTGTTGAGGCTGGTGTAATCGACACACATTCACCACTTCCAGTTCTTCTTCTTCACCAGTACCACGTTGAATAGCCATGTCGGGTACTTTTCCTCCCTTACGAAGTTGGCCTTAAGCAACTTCTGTACTTTCTCTTTGATTGCGACCTACTTTTCAAGGGAGAAGTGCCTTTTTCTTCTATTTGACAGTCCGCGCCGTGGTGTTAATGTTGAGACTGTGGGTCACCAGTATAGGGGATATACCAGGCATATCCAATGCCAACTAAGCGAACCTGTCCTAATTTGCTCGTAGGAAGGAAATGATTTCGTCTTTCACTTAGGTTAGAGTCATGATCCTAACTTTCGTGATGTGCTCGGGTGAGGTTTCGATTTGGACATCTTCTATTTTCTGTCCTGGCTTGCCTCTTTTAGCCAGTTTCTCTTATGGGCCTATTTCTAGAGCGAAAATGCCATTCTCTTTGGCTATCCTAACATGCAACTCTCGCGAGAGTTGTTGATCACACCTATATACTCCCACCTTAGTTGGGGTCGAGAATTTAGCCTTCAGATGAAGGGAGGATGTGATCATCCCGAATACATTAAGGCTTGGTCTTCCCAAGAGCGCGTTGTAAAGGGAGGGGCAGTTAATCACAACAAACTCTATGGGACGTTGTGCCATGGTCATCATCGCCAAGCTCCATATCTAGTGTAATGATGCCCTTAACTCAGACCATACTACCATTGAAGCCAATCGGATTACGGTAGTATGACTTCATTTTTGCTAGGAGCTTTGTCCTCATCCCCTCGTTCGTGTGAAGGAAGAGTATGTCAGTATAGCTTCTACTATTCATCATAATCTTTAGAACCTCAAATTTTGAGATCCTCAACCCCATCACTAGGGCGTCCTAATAGGGTATGTCGACCTTGATGAGAATCAGGCTACCGGGCCTCTAACCCGCAGCCTAGCTCAAGGACAAGATGGGTTGGCATGACGAATCCTTCTATTTTAACTAACCCTTGCTAGGACCAATTACTTCCTAGCTGAATCACGTTTAATGCCATGCCGTTTGACAGCCTATTGTTCTATGGTATGCTAAGTTGATGATTACTCTTTAGCACTGAGTCGACTAATCACTTGGCATCTTCCTTGTCGAGAAGCTAAGAGAGAGAATCCGGACTAACTAAGCCATCCCTACTCAGATAAACCTACTAGTCTGTATTTTTTGTCCGCATCTTCTAACAACCTCGCTAATGCAACATCGCCACATATACAGTATCATATGTAAAATCTATAGCACCAATGATTATTTTCCTTATATATTTATTTTTACCTTTTTGTATCATGTACATTACTACTTTAGGAAATATCCTTTTTGGCAGGTTGCCTTAACTTATGGGTATAAAAACCCTTGTACTTATAACTGTGAGGATAATCAGATCATTCTTAATATATTCTTTTAAGTACTTTGTCTTCCTCGCGTAAACACTGCTTATTTACTCTTGGCTTTACTCTTGGCATCACTCTTATCTTTTCCCTTAAGCAAGATTAGGTGGCAAGTAACCTCATTGAACCAATTCGTACATCATATCAAATTAAGTCGTAAGTCCTCGGAAATTCCATTGGTGCATCACATCCTTTAGAGCTATTTGTAGGTTTTGCTTATTGTTTCATTTTTCGTTTTACCCTTTTGTACATTTCCCTATTAATCCTTTTTGAGCTTTCTGTAAGCTTAGACCCATCCAACGACCGGCCTTATCTGTTCTTAGTCAC
The DNA here is from genome assembly GCA_024138015.1 of Lumnitzera littorea. NCBI lineage: Eukaryota > Viridiplantae > Streptophyta > Magnoliopsida > Myrtales > Combretaceae > Lumnitzera > Lumnitzera littorea. The sequence goes on along the minus strand of JAMXBB010000001.1, from coordinate 1,066,537 downwards.
GATTCGCAACAAACCCCTTCAAGGTCTACATTGAAGAAGGAGATGGAAGTATACAACTTCTATCTCTTCTCCCTTACGGCCAGTACCTCTACCGAGGCATTAACTAAGCTAATGGTGCTCTGTCGGCTCCTAGATTATAGCCCCCCCATGATTACATTGATGACACCATTGGGGGCGAGATCGTTGCGACAGTCGTTCTGCTACTCAGCGTGGGTGTCCTCGGTTCGTCACCTCCAAGGTGCCCTATCTCCATCATCGCCAGAACAGTTATTGTTCCTCCGATGCGCCACATATTCATTGAAGAAGCCACGCTGGATGGCATACTTGAGGGCGTTCTTCAACTGGAATCACTCTTCAATGGTATGGCCATAGACCTTATAGAACTGATATTACTTCTAAGAGTTCCAACAATTAGGGTTCCCCCATATTTTCTGCAGCCTCTAGAGTAAGTTCCAATGCTTCACTTCGAAATAGACCTAAGCAATGGGTCTATTCTAGGGCGTATACTAGGTATAAATAGGAAGGGGGGAGCAAGTTGCACTCAGTCCAACGCTTCTTCTTCCCAGAGCTCTCCCCCTTTGGTCTGCTTGGCATTCTACTGCTGAAGCAATACTTTACGGACGGTTTTTCCCTATCCAACTTTTCAGTCGTCCTTTCACAATCGGTGTCACATATGGCGCAAATGTTGTCCTCCTGGTCGATATATTTCTAAGTTTTGTTCCAGAAGTTAGCTAGGGTTTTTGGCTTACTCTTTGCAAGCTATCGAAAAAAATCTCTCGTAGGTCGGATGTTAATTTACATAGCATAGATAGCAACTCCTTCGTCTAGCTGAAGGATCTCAACTATAACGTTGCTGAACTAGGCCACATAGTTATGCAAGGACTCACCTTCGCCCTACCTCACTAGGTATAAGGACGATGTGTCCTTTGATGAAAGCTTGCTAACCTTGAAATGAAGACTAAATCTTCGTACCAGCTCATCAAAGGAGCTGATGAAATTATCAGGAAGGTGGTTAAACTACGTCTGAGCCACCTTCCTCAAGGTTCTTAGGAAGGCCTTGCACATTATAGCATCTCCATGACCATTAAGGCTCATGAAGGTATGAAAATGGATAAGATGGTCATCGAGGTCACCCGTACCATTGTATTGATTCGGGGACAAAAGTTTACCATTGGAGGGTAACAATTCGTCTTAGACACCCTTGGTGAAGAGGGTCTTATTATCGGTGACCATCCCGGCATCGCCAATAGCCTTGCTCCCCCACTGCTCAAAGAGCCATCGTATCATGGCACGGAGCTCATTCAAGTCGGCATTATTTGCTGGATGAGGTCGTCATGTAGCTGAATGAGCCTATACTCACTGGGAGTCGACTTCTTGTTAATTGCCAGCCTGAGTTTGCTCGCGGGTGGTCATAGACCTCATAGGCTACTGGTGTTGGATGTTGTTCTAACCAGTATGGGCCTTCGAAGCTTCGAAGGTGTGAGTTTGTATAGTGTGTTGCTCTACTTCTTCAAGGCAAGCGTGGAGTAGCCTGTTCTCTGCGACATACTCTTTAGCCCAACATTCCATACGCTCCAGGCATTCTTCCAATGCAACCCTTGGGAAGGGCTGATTGCACTCAGGTTGGTTGTGTATTAACTATTGGTTCTCCTACTCGTCACGTTGAGATATGATGTCGAAAGAATTGCTCGTTGGGTATGTGTGTAATGTGTTTGAGGTCTTAGGTGTAGGAATTCAGTTTCGCACAGATGACGACAAATTTCGTCTCTAAGTTCTTGCCGATAGTTGTTTGGGTTTTACACCTATAGGCCCTGCAAAACAATATGCAATGAGAGGAAGCTAGGGGGTTGTCTGGTGGGACCACTTTAATGTTTAAGTTAGCAGTTGGCTCTTAAGAGTAAGAAGTAATGCGAGAAAATACATGAGCTTGATGTGCAAAGTGTAGAAAGGGTTATTGTTGGATAGTTACCTGGTATTTATAATAAAGTGGAGCCAGCAGTTGGAGATTAATTAGCGAGAAAAATCTTTTCCCACAAGTGTAGGAGAGTGAAGTCATCATGCTCGACGTGTCCCACTCATTCAGGATGTGGTTGTTTTATCTTTATCTTATGCAATGTAGTCGCTGCAAGGATTACTGGGCTTGGTCCATATAAGCCTAGGGCTTAGGCTCACAGGAGCAAGCCCTAGGCTACGAGGCATGTCAGGTACGATTAAGCTTAAGAGGCCTATGTCCAAAGTACCCTATTAACAATATGTATTAAAATTTTGTCAATACTCGTGCTCCACGTATATCACTTACATGTACATGTGTACTCTAAGACTCTGATTCTTTTTTCCACCAATTTATATGCTGAGATTGCATGAAACACAAGATTCAACCAATATATTAACACTATATTTTACATTTTTCGAGAAAAAGGAATTTGACCCATAATGAGTTAGAGTTATGAGAAATAGGTAAAAATAAGAAGTATGATTTTTACTTTTTGTTTAGGAATAACATGAGGAAATATAATGAAACACATATTTTTTGTTTCATTTAACTTGGTTGGTTTTGGAAAAAGATAATAAAGGGGAATAAAGTGTATTTGAAAAAATTATCCCTATTTTATTTTAACAAAAGATTGCTATAAAGGGAGGTTTGATATCCTTGATTTTATTTAAACTCTTTTCATTTATTTCTCTTTAATTTTCGAGAGAAGGGGGATGAACTTCAACATGTTAAACACATGATATATCAATTTATATTTCCATATGTTAAAATTTTATTAATATTTACATACCACTCATTAATCCATGTAACATATTAGTATCATTGAAGTTTTCTCAAGAGCTAGGAGATGTGATCATATGTCGGTTTGGGACTAACTTTTATTAAAACCTAGGTTAAGGTTACACATAATATAACTTTAGGGAACAAATAAAATTATGAATAAATCATTCATTGGGAAGGAATATCCTAACCTATTTCTATTGTGGGGAAATTGTATAAAACATCCTTAAACTTTAATTTAGGTGCGAATTGCCCCTCAAACTTTTAAATGTGGTTTTTTGTCTCTAAATTTTCATAAATCAGCAAAACAATCCTCTAAATTAAGAATAACCCCTTAAATTTTGATTTTAGTATATAAACACTCATCTAGACTATGAGGTATTTAGAAGGTATGTACACGCTAAAATCAAATATTAAAAGAGTTATAAAAATTATCTGCTAATTTATGAAAATTTGAAAATAAAAAACCACACTTTGAAAGTTCCAGATGACAAATCATACTTAAGTTAAAGTTTAGGAAGGATTTTTTTTGCATTTTTCTCTTTTATTATTACTTCTCGATTTGTAAAATTATATCGAAACGGTGAAGTAGGTCAGTTATATAGCATTGAATATGATTACTAGATAAACAATGACCGTGACAAAGCCAGTGCAAATTTTCAAACGTATCTTGATGAAAGAAATAAGTTACATTCTCCATCTATAGCAAGGATATGCATTTTCGGAAAACCTCGAGCAACATTACCAAAAAAATAAATAAATAACAATCAAAATGCCTTAAACAAAATGAAAATTTTTTATAACACTATAAGATGTAGATTTTATTTTATTTCAAAACCTCATTCGTGCCGCATGTTGATTCAATACACGAAAGAAATAACAACCAGAATACCTCAAGTAAAATTTTAGAATTAAATGGCTATGTAAAAAGTGAGATAAATACTTGTACGTTAGCTTCACCGGATTTGGTGCCTTAGAGACCTTGGTCATTAGCTCTTCTTTGATATTGATCTATTGTCTTGTTGAGGATGATATTATGTCATGGTAAAATCAAAATTAGTATTACTTAGTCATTCATCAACCCTTCAACTATTATATCAACATTGTGATTGCTAAAACATTAGAAACTTGTTAGGATCCATTAAATCAAACTACATATGGTGTCCATGAACCAAAGATTTAAGGTGGTAGCCAAATGTTATGCTCTTATTATGGGAGGCAAGGTAAAAATTTTAAAATACAGGGGACACATATGAATTGAGATTTGATTATACAACTTTATACCAATTTAATGATATGATTTGTCCTCAACTATTTTGATCCAACAATAAGAAGAGTGAGAGAAAAAGAATAAAAAAATTCATATATAAGAAGTGTCCCACTCGTTCCCCCACCTACAAAGGAAGGAAAAAGAAAAGGAAAAAAAAAAATAGAGGAATGAATCTTCATACATAGGAAGCACAGTAAAAAATCGTTGTACTTAAAAAAAATCATAAATTATTGTCAAATAAAAAAAAGGACCTAGATAAACATTTTATTAAACTAAAGCATGAATTTACCTTTATGTATGAATATTGGAAGGAAAGAAAAAGTTAGAGAAAAAAGGCATATAAACAAAGTGCTAGTCTAATAAATACAATAATTAGAGAAACTTTTGTAATCTTGATTTATTTATCTATTTTTCCAATTTTTCCTAAAAGAAAGGTTGGAAACATATTGACTACAACATAAACCAAAATCAAAGTCTAGATTGAAATTGAAACCCCAATAGTTGATATCCCTCTTTTTCTCTAACGTTCAATGTCTTATGGCCATTTGTGAATTAGATTCTTACATTTATAAATTAATTCTTCTTATTCACAATGCAAAATTAATTCATCTACAATATTATAATGTAGTACCTCTTAAGAACTAAGTGACTAAACTCTAAATCATCAAGGTGCCTTTTGGCATAGCTGCTTAAAGTACGTCGAAACTTCGAAGTTAAGTGTTTGACATGCTCAAGGCAGGTCAATCTCAGGATAGATGACCTCTTGGGAAGCTATTGTACTAAGGGACAAAAGCATATGATGTTCTTTGCCAAGAGGACTATGAGGAACTCAAATCATTAAGTGGACACCTCTTGGGGGTATGGATTATAATAACCTTTACATGTTAGGAGATGGAACTCAAATCATTAAGGCACCTTTTGGTGTAGTGGCTTAGAGCACGTTAGAACTATGAAGTTAATACTTAGGTCAATTCAATCCTAAGATGTGTGACTTCTTAGGAAGCTACTACACCATGAACTAAAATTAAGCAACGTTCCATACCAAAACTAACAATAACTCAGTGGGAGAAGTTCTAACTAAGTTGTTACATGTAATATTAGAGAACTCTACTAATTGGAAGGGCAAGTCCATGCTTAGTGGTGGTGCTAGACTTGTGTAACGAAACTAATAAGGACATCGGTTTTGTAGGGAAAGGGGTGGGGGGAGGTGGATTGTAGTATTCATTAAGAACTAGATGACTGAACTCTAAATCATTGAAGCATCTTTTAATGTTATAGCTTAGAGCATAATGGAACTTCAAAGTTAAGTATTCTCGAACTAGATTAATCACAAAATAAGTGACCTCCCGAGAAGTTACCTTACCAAGAGACAAAACAGTATCGTATCCCACACTAAAGGAGACAATACTTTGATGAGAGGAGTTCTAGTCTAGTCATTACATACAATGAGATTAAATGTCTATGATTAAACCAAGTGAAGAAATTTAAGAAATTAGAAGCTAGATAAGGTTAAACTGGGCGATTAGCTCGATCACTTTGACCATATCGTCTCTCTAGAATATTCTTAAGTAGGTTACGTTAAGGTACGCTTTGTGGTTGTTGCTTGTTAAGTTACATTGCAACAACCAAACTCTCTACAAGAACGGTGGGTCTATTAATTTTATTATCTACTGACCCAAGGGTATTGTTACCATTTTAACCTCGTTCCGCATGAGCACCACTACTCAACTCACCAATAACACCTTGAACAATCGAATCCAACATAATGTAGTACTACTCAAAACCTTACTAACACACTTTAGCTACTTTAACACCCAACACTTACTTGAATACCACAAAAATGAACTTACTTTGTTTTTCACAATGAAAAACAAAGCAAAGCAGAGTAACAATAGAAACTATACTTATCAATCCACAAGTCTTCACTATACAGCTCATAACTTCAAAACTTACTTCGCTTAATCACACTGTAGCAACTATAGAAGAAACACAACAGCCGATAGGATTTAAGGTACCAACTTAACCCAAATGTTAAGGCCGACCACATCTACTCCCCATTTAGACATTTTAAATGACTACATTTTTTTATTTGTGTTATTTAGATTTCCTATTTCTTATATTTTTTCTAAACTATCCTTATGTTTATTTGATATTTACAGGAATGCTACTAGGGCATCCTTTAAGTCTTTTTATTTACATGTTTGTCATTATGTATAAATAGGATATATGTATAAGGTTTTGGACAGATTTACAATATTAATGAAAAACCCTTTGAGTTTTTTCTCTTGAAAAACCACGGACAACCCTATCACTCGGATGGACCAATGCATCACACTCAGTGAGTCTTAAGTCAAGTAAAATCTAGCTGGTGTATCATATTAAATTAGGTGGCTTACGGATTTACTAAAAGTCTTACTAAACCCACTATATCTGCGTTTCGGTATGATCAAACCCACTCCGACAACCGACTTTATCTGTTCTTGGCCCCATTCGCATTATCTTGATATTAGACCTCGAGGTTCCAAGTAAAGACGAGGGTTTTTGGGTATGTCTCTGTTTTATATTTGAGAGAGATTGCTGGTTTGTTGATTTAAATCGTGTCACTAAGGATTTATTAATTAGAGATTCGTAATTTGGGTATGTGAATATGTAGGGTACCTTAGCCATCAGTTTTCTTGCTATATCCTTTAGGGTTGAAGCTCTTTTCGGAAAAGTCGTGGATTTAATATTTAGTATATTATTTATTGGTGGCGTGGGTTATAATAGCTACACACATTTTGGGGGGTTTGAAATTACGAATGAAAAGCCTCGAGAAATTGCAAGAGATTTGAAGCAGGTGTTCGATTTCTTTACCGTAGCTATTCTAATGTCTGATTTGGTTTTTGTTTAAACAGTGAGAAATTTAAGAAATTAGAAGCTAGGGCTTAAAGTGGTGGCTATGTAGATTAGAAAAGGGGACACTGTTAGGGTTTGCTCTTGAAACTAAGTGTGTTCATAGAGATTGAGCGAAGACACTTAATTGAGTCTTTGAGTTTTTAGTGGCAGTCGCTGGAGTTGGAGTAGTGTTCAAAGTGAAATGCGAAGGCTATTAGTGGTTCTCAAAAGTGTACAAATGTACAGTAGCAGATTGAAAAAATTATAGTAGTATAGTCGTGGGTGTACTAGTCTTGCTACGGTAACTGGAGCTTTAAGTGGCCATTGGCGTTTCAGGTTATGTGGTTGTAGCTAAGGTGGTGTACAGTGGTAAAGGCAAGTTATGCAACTGAGTCGTGACTGGGTGTTGTCTTACTTAGTCACCAGAGAGCTACTATCATGGATGTGACTGCCTGTTCGTGGGAGTAGTGTTATTGTACTTGTTAGCACGCTTAGTGCCCTGTTTAAGGAGCTACGCTTGCGCTAGTAGCTAAATTCGAGCTTCAGTTGCTGTATTATTGTATTTGAAGCATACCGTGCCAAGCCAATTTGACTCCAATCTGTGTTAAGCACATGTACGTTAGTTTGACTCCAAGCTTGCAGAGCTTCCGAGCTAAATTACGGTAAACTGCCGAATTGAAGTTGTGCCGTGCTACTTTATATGCCGAACTGTACACTAGTACAAATCCTAGTGTATGCCGAGCTGAAGTGTTTTGTCTCACTAAGCTAACAAGTGAAGAGTTAGTGATCCGAGCTATCCAATTATCCAAACGGGTTGCTATAGTATGCCGGACTGATTTTCCTACTAGGCTGTCTTATTCAACACTTGTCGAGCTGTACATGAAGTTTGTTAAGCTCCTCTGATGTGTCGAGGAGTCTGAGCTTCCAAATTGAAGTGTCCGGACCGAGCTATTTAGAAATTCTTATTTTTCGAGTTGAAAGTACTTCTGAGCTGCTGTAATTAATAAATTTCCGAGTTAATGTTATCCTACTTTTAGAGTTGAAACGAGCTGCTACTATTCCTCTCCAAGCTGCCGTGAGCTCAATCCATTGTTGAATTGTATGTATACCGAGCTAAATTGGGGAGTTGCTCGAGCTCCAAGTTGTTTCAATCCACTTTACACTTACGTGTCAGAGTTGTTATTTACTTTGCCAAGTGTTAGATTTTATTGTATTCGAGCTGTTTGTATAGTGTGCCAAGTTGCCGACACTTGCAGTCGGAGCTGTTGCAAGACGAATTTGTATGATTTGAGTTGTGACAAGCTGTTCGTTCTAAGGAATTTCTAAGCGGTCGATATAAGCTTGATCGATTATTAGTTGGTGAAGCACAGTGTGAGCAAACTATCCTAATTGCCGAGTTATTTGACTACCGAATTGATTTGAATAACTATTCAAGTAATTACCAAGCTTATTAACATAGTGACAATTTAGCTAGTCTATTGTACGAGAAGACGAGCTGTATTACTTTCCAATTGTCGAGTACCCATCATTCCACGCTGATGTGCAAGGGATTATATTGCTATCTAGAAAATCGAATACCTGAGCTGTTACATCCAAAGTACTAAGTTGCAAATTACTTGTCCAAACTGTGTAAAATATCGAGCATTGCCAAGCTATTCAATTGGTGTTGCTGTTGGGATTCAAACTGCAGAGCCAAAAATGTGTGCTGCATTCAAATTGCCGAGCCAAAAATGAAAACAAGCTAGCGTTGACTGCCGTAAGTATCACTGAGCTAATTTGAACTAAAGTGCATTTGGTACGTGTGTATGACCTGAAGTGTTTGTGAAGCAAGCCGCGACCTCTCGTGATCCGAACTGTGCAAAGGACCGTGAAGAGTATATGTGTTGTCCACATGTAGAGAAACCAAGGATTAGTAGGAGTATGTGTCTATTGTCCTGATCCAAGGGAAATTCTTACTTTGAGCTTCAATTGTGTTATCCATTTTAAGAAAATATCGAGCAATAATGAATAATCATGCTATAGTGTTCAAGCTTCTTTTGCCGAATTGTCATTGAACCTTACCATAAGATCTGAGCTGGTATAATTCCAAAGGCACCGAATTGCTGTCATTTGAAGTACTTACTCGAGCCAATTCTAGACAAGAATTAGCGTGTCAAGCTGTTTGGCAAGAAAATTACTTATACAAGCTTCCAAGTAAGCGAAGTTATGCATTACAAGATAAGTATCGAGCTATAGCATTTTTTACCCGATCGCTCTAAATTTAAGTATCGATAATTGTTTCTGTGAGGAACTAAATACCGAGCTTAAAGTATCAAGTTGTTGAATTGAGATATATGCAACATGGCAAATGAAGGTGGATATGATTATGAATATTATTAGGAGGATGTGATATCACAAATTTCGAAATTTTATGGATATGGTATTCTGAGTGAATATTTGAATTGAGAATTTCAAGTCAATCAAGTCTTTAAATATTATTCTTATCCCGAGTATAAAAGAGCTTATGCTATAAAGAATTCGATGATTAGCTTTGTAACTACTTGGTGAAAGAGAATGATAAATTAAAGAATTGACAGAGGAAATATTGAGATCATTACATGGGAAAAGATAAGATATTTGATGTGAAGAAAATTCATGCATGGAGATCACTAAGACAAATTGTATGAGAAAAAATCCACCTATGGAGTTAAGCTCTCTAAAGTGTTGGATCAGTTAAAGAAGATTAAAAAGTGGCTTGAAATATTCAAGGATGAAATGAGACAATAAAAGAATGCTGAGTTAGACATTATTGAAGGAGGAGTTAAGGAGGTAAAGATTGTTCGAGAAGCAAGTAGTAGAGAAGAAGAGGACTAAGTTGAGTTGAAGTTAAACTCTCACCTATTGGTCTTCTTTATCTTAATCCATTGATGGGATTGTCTAGGATTGGTGAGAACTACAATAGTCTTATATCTATGAGATATTATAGATTACTTGTTGATATTTATTATGATCATTGTGATGGATATTCCTATAAGGGTTGTGTTGTGCTCCTACTTGGGAATCTTATGTTGGAAGTGCTAGAACTGTATCGATGGAGAGAGGAAGAATTGAGTAGTTTTACGCCCTGAATATGATGAATCATAATAGTATTGTCGTATAAACTATCCTAAAATAGAAGCTAACTTTACAGATGCTATCATAGATATGGTTCACATAAGGCGTGCATAACTTAACCAGCTTGAAACGTCCGTTCTGAAACCTGTTAATAATCAAACCTCTGGTAAAGCTTTACAAAATACTTGTTCTATACAACCTATTATCTCATAACACAATAGTATTTATACAAACGTTTTACTTCCAAAGTCAAAAGGTACTATAAGAGTATATCAAAAACCACAAGTTTTGTAGTCTATATACAATAAGATGAAAAACTAGTGAGCGTCCTAAGGAATTCCCAATTAATTTCCTCAAAAACTTAAAAAAAAATTCAAAAGCTCAGATTCAGTTGATTCTTTGTTCCTCACTTTTCCAAACAACAACACACTAACCTAAGAACAATGGTATAAGAATATCTTGACCTCACCCAGCACCTACAAAAGAGTCTATATGGATGTAAGCACAACTAGCTCAGTAAGTGAGATAGAGTCAGAAAAATACCATACAATCACAAGCAAGGTTAATAATTATGATAAAATGCAATGCAATCAATCAAATGAAACATTGCACAATGTTATTCGGTACATTGTGAGGTTAGAGAAATTACATTCACTCCAACCTGAATTGAGGAGTTTATCGTAACTCAAATCAGACTAAACTTGGGTTTGTCTAATGGAGATCACCCTCCTCCCATGACCACTTTCGAACCACAACCCTTACCCTTACCGTAACTTTCTCGCCTGTCACTTAGTTCAACTAAAGATAGAAAAATGACCATTTCAGCTATCCTCATCGAAGGAAGTCAGTATTTGGCCTAATACTCTTAATTGTTTCTCCTAATGAGTGTTATACATGTTTAGTTTCATTTTGGTTAAATAGACGTTAGTTTTAATCAAATGTGGCAAAACAAGTTCATATAATACAAAAACAATGCAAAAATGCAGAACAACATACTAAGGAGTTCAACTCTATCACAACCGAGTATCATATACACACACGACATGCGTACAGTCAACTAGCTACAAACATAATCAGAAGTACTCTTGAGTCTCCAAATACTTTAATGTAGTATCGCAACAAGCGGTAAAGCTACAATCCTAACTTACTTATTTAGACGCTTACTATTACTGACTTGAGTTGTTAACCATCTTTGTACTTGAAGATCCTATTTACACAAAAGATTCAAATTCAGTTTTTGTAATAATTACGTAAACATTAGGATTTGATCTAAAACGATTATATATATATTATTTCCATAATATATAGTTGTATTATTATTATATATCGAGTTAAGTTGTTAATTATCAGAATATACATAACTTGTACTATTACATATTATATATCATTTCGATCATATCGAAACGCACTTTTAATTTATTAACTTACATTTTAATTTTGATAGGGTTATCGAAATACGTATATTCTAGAAGATTATAGAGTTATAGGTTTTATTGCCTAAGATTGCCTGATTTTAATAAAATTAGCGTCGTTGGGTTCGTATAGACCTAACGATATATATTACGAGTCTTATTCCTAGAGACAATTTTTAACAAATAGTTCGAGTTTTTAATATAATTATACATATCTATAGGAATATTATCGTATTATACATAATTTGGGTTTTTAAGTTGTATTTTATCTAATTTGTCTACATAACATTATAATATAAGTATTATCTAACCATAATATACTTATAGTGTATCCCGATCAGAAAATATCGGTAAATATATTAAAAATACACTTTTAATCCAATTTGATTAGGAATCTCATACATAGTTTTTTATGTAACTATTTAATCTATTTTAACTTATTATTACTAAAAATACGTCCCAACTTGTAAATTAAGCTATGTCACTAAGTAAATTCGTAATAAATAGTTTGGGTTATCAAATAATTCTCCGAAAATTTTTATAGACTCTTAAAAATATGAGAAATTCAATTATCATTTGATTTTAAGTTTTCGACCTATCACCTATATATTTGTATTTATGATTTTATCCCTAAATTATCCTAAATTACTCAATTATAATTCTTTTTACACCAAATTAATTTCAATCTGACCCAACATTGTTATCATTCATTAGAGATCAGTACATATCCATTTCATCAATTAATTTCATAATTTCATAATTTCCTATTTAGAACTGTCACGCCCCGAAGCGGCAGAGTCGTAACAGCCCCCGCCGTGTAAACCATCCTAAGATAGAAGTTGGCCTTACAACCGCTATCTTAGACCTGATCTACACAAGGCGTCCACGACTAACCCGCTTTGAAGTAGACAATTTGTAATTTAAACAAATCATTTAAGAAAGTGAGAAAAGTTATATATAGTCACTATAATTCAGTTATTACATTAATCAGAAATGAAAAGTAAAACATGTGTTGATTCTTCAATGTTTTTCCTCACTCCCCAGAATCCAGCAGTTGCTAGCTTCAGAGTAGTTGTTGCCGCTTCTTAGCCAGCACCTGCACGACGTCTATAGGGATGTGAGCAACCACAGCTCAGTAAGTAGGGACGGAGGACTTAAAACTATACCAGAAACACAACAAGGTTTTCAATCACTTATTAGATGCAATGCATGTGCAAGCAAATGCCATCGCACGACGTTGTCCGGCCCGTCGTGAGATTAGAGAAATTGCGCCCGCTCTAATCCGGGTTGAGGAGTTGCCGTTAATGCAACAGCTCACGACCAAACCCAGGCTTGTGTAATGGAGACCTTGCTCCTCCCGTGACTACCTTCGAACCATTGCCTTCACCCTCGCCGCGACCTCCTCTCCTGTCACTTAGTTCGACTGAGGATGAAGAAGGGACCATTTTGCAATCCTGCGCTATCCCTTCCGAAGGGGTCGGTATTTGGCCGGAGAGTCCTAAATCCCCTAACGGGTTGCCATGCATGTTCGATTATGATTACTGGTCGTATATTTGATTAAGTCCAATTTAGAGTGATCAATCAGTACATAAAATTCATACAATATGCGCCAAGGCAACAAACATAATCATAGCATCACCCATAATCAAGCACATGCACGCATTCAACTATCTAACAAGCACAATCAAGCATAATCTTAAGCCTCCAAAATACAGCAACGTATTAATCCCAACTTACCTCGACTCCTCGCTAGCTCACTCGAGGTCCGATTTGCTCAGGCCATCGCCAGTTATCCCTATAACACGAACGTGGTTTCAGCTTTTCATATAATTGTTATAGGTTCGTTTTATCCTATAATGCTTCTTGTTAGGTTTTGTTTACGGTTTAATATGCCTAATTATCTAGGTATTAAGTCTTTTATAATTATTCTAAGTTTAGGTTTAGGTTTAGGTTTGGGTTCGGTCTCGGTTTCCGCATCAATTTCTAAATTAGGTTTTGGTTCGATTTTTAAATCCTAAACATGCTCGAATCCTAATGTGAAATTAATTACATTAAGCTCGAGTTTCCATATATCCTATTGGGTCTTAATTTAGTATTCTAAGCTATTTGGTACACGCTAGTCCTAATTAGGGTATCGTATTTATCCCCGATGTGAGAAAATCTTACTTTTTTATATAATTACCTAAAATTCAATCTTAATTCAGATTTAATATTATTCTGATTTTTACTCTAATATTATCTAAATAACCCTAATTTTTCCATATTTATTAATTTACAATTTCACATATTACTAATTTCTTATATTAATTACCTAATTTCCTTAATTAACTATACTTAGTACCTAAATGCTAGGATTAGGGTTCCACTGCAGAGATTAACTTCCTTAAACATCTAATTAAGAACCAAATCAGTAATTAACATCCTAATCACTTAATTAACTCCAAATTACCCAATTTTTCCATCATTTTAGGGCTAAAAATTAACTTAAAAATTTCGAAAATTAATTTTAAAAAAATGGCTTCATAGCACTGTTCTATGTCACATGAGAATCCTACAGAAAAATTTTGAGCCTCAAACTACATCCCTAAGCCTATTTAATTTCCGGTTTAATCATGCTCGGTTTTGTACAATTTGTTAAGGACCCTATATTTCCAGACATAATTAAACTAAATCAACATTTTTCCCTAAATCTACATACAATAAAACCTCAGAATAACAAGTTTCATAATTTTCTGGGCAAAATAACTAATTTTACAAAATTATACAAGATTCGGGCTGGAAATTGGACTCACCGGTTTGGGTGGCTCCGGCCACCGCGGGCCGCCGTGGGGTTGTCGGCCGGCCTAGGCGCTACCACCACCGTGTGGTGGTGGTGGCCGTCCACTCCCAGCTCCTCGTTTGGTGTGGGTTCCCTTTAAAACCCCAAACTGCACAGTTTTTCTTATTTTTTTTATTTTTCTAGATTTTCTCTCGAATTTTCGACTCTCTCTAATTTTCTCTGATTTGTATCTGTCTAAATGAGCTTCTGAATTTTTCTTGCTATTTATAGACGAATTTTGTAATTATTATGCATTAATTTGACAAGATTTTGTCAACTTTCCTTGATTTTTGGCTTTTTGTTTGTCCAATTCTTATTGGATAATTTTTCTTTTTCTGATTTGAACCTGCCACGACCTTATCTTGCTTCAGTTATCCACTTCTGATTTTTTTTCTGATTTTTCTATAATTATTTTGTATTTTCTTTAATTATTTACTTAATTTTCAGCCTATTTCACTAATTACGCGTATTTTTATCTACACGTAAATACATGTAGGGTGCACGTGAACATTCCTAAATATTATTTTGGTCATTCTAAAATTTTTAGTATACATATAATTTATCTCTAATAATTTATTAGTTATTATATTACACTTTTTGCCTTTTTGGTAATTAGCAGTTATTATGCTTAAAATTTGAAAATTTTATAGTCTCCTATTTTACTACTTATTTTCTTAAATTTAAGTTTACAGGGTCATTTTTACTGGTATCTTGTTAAATAGTTTATAATTTGGGTGTGATCGGATCCTTTAGCCGATCGCCCTAAACCTTGAGTTCTAAGTTCAATCTTACGGTTACTTGGCTGAACTTTGGGGCTTACACCTATTTCATTCATAATTTTAGCCTATTTTCGAGTTATTTTTAGGCCAAAATGTAATAAATATTAAAAATATTCAAATCAAAATTCAGGTTGTATAGCAATTATCTATATATCATATACATCCTATAAAAAAAAATTCAGCTAGAAATAACATCATTTAGTATATTTATTTTACAATTTTAAATTCGAATGAACAGTAGATTTCTTAAGAAAGTATATCAAATATTACGAATTTTTCAAAAATTAAAATATCACATGAAAGAATATTCAAAATAACCAAAGTACAATTTTTTTCATAATTTTCTAAGTGTAATTATTATTTTTTTTAAATTCTTGAAAAATGAGACAATATTTTGACTTAGCTATTCTTGGTGGCTACAACGACCGTAGAGTGATAGGGGTGTATCGGACGGCCAAGGTGTGACCTAGACTGGTGGTGGTTGGTCAGGCTTCATAATAGATTTAGGATAGGTTCGAGTTCTATCTTAGCACAAATTTTTGCCCTATTTTTCTAATTTTCTTTCTATTTTTTTAAAAAAAATTTCGAACTTTTCCTTAAGTGTATCTGGTTTCTAAAGTTAGGAAATGATGTGGAGAATCCTATTTAAGATTATTGAAGTCGGTTGTTGCTATTAGAATTTTCTTTTTAATTTTTTTCTTTGCTTTTTCTTCATAAATGTAAGTAAAAGGTGGCCAAATCCTACAAACTTGCTTTTGAATCAGCATCCTCAAGTTTTTCCCAACTTGCTACAATGAATTCCAGGTTTCATAGCCATAATTGAAGTTTATAGGATAGGATTTACAATTGCTTTAGTATTTTAAGTATATTTAATTAATATTTAGTTAATTATTAGTACACAAGTATATATATCATGTGTATATATCACTCATAATATATAACTATTCTTGTATAATTAAGTTTCTAACATATCTTTTATTTTTAGGATATGTTCTCTTAATTATTTGCATGAATTTAACATATTATATATATAATTATGTAATTTATGGTTAATTTACAAATATAATTATTATTTATACCGAGTATACTAATAAAAATACGTGTATATTCATATAGTAAATTATACTATATTATCTCATTTTATAACTTAATTAACTTATCTCTAATTTCCTGTCACAATCTAAGGTTGATTTTAGGGGTTCTGAGCATTTTAGTACTATATTGAATAATCCTACTTTTAAAAGCAAAATTGAGATTTTTGTTCATTATTTCCAAAATCTAACTTCGCTTTGTCACTTCATCTAACTTTTTTTATTTTAGTTGTAAAGTTTTGACTCAATCGGTTAACTTTTCCTAGAAGTTTTAAATCTAGGCTCAATTATCCTAAACTCAATTTTAGAGGCTCACAAATAGCCAAAGAATCGAAGAGGTGGAAGTAAATGAGGTAAGGGAGTAGATTGAGGCCTTACGTGTTTGAATACAAGATGAGTGGAAAAAAAGGGTTTCAATAAAGATTTTAGTTAATTGTGCCCATGACAAGTGGAAGGAGCCGAAGATGATGCAAGCATTGATCATAGACCCAAACTATCTTTATATCACTCTCTATGTTTTGCAAGTTGGTATTTGAACTTGGTAGGACTTGGAGCTACTAATCACCATGGTTTGAGATAAAACTTATTTAAAGGAGAGGGAATGATAGGATTCGGGGTACCAACGCAACCAAAATGCTAGGGTTGAGCTCATCTACTCCTTATTCAAACATTTTATTTAACTACTTATTTTTATTTATATTATTTAAATTTCCTATTTTTTGTATTTTTCCTAAACTAACCTCATGTTTATTTTGTATTTACGAAAATACCATTAGGGTATCCTTTTAGTCTTTTTATTTATAAGTTTCCCATTATATATAAATAGGATACATGTGTAGGGTTTTGGATAAATTTATAACATTAATGAAAAATCCTTTGAGTTTTATCTCGTGAAAAACCCTTTGAGTTTTATTATTAGTTCTTATCAATTCCTTGAGTAAGGATTGTAGCAGGCGACTCTATCGCTCGACGAATTTGATTGGGAAATCTAATAGCAAAAAGAAGGGGATCCATTAGCTCGTTATTTAATCCAAATCAATTAAATGACATAATCTATAAAAATTATTCAATAGGCTCTAGCTAGAATTCCGGGCAGTCCCTATGGTGCATCACATCTGGTGAGTCTTAAGCTATGCAGAATCTAGGTCTGCGATATATCCAATTAAATAGCTCACAAATTTGCTAAAACCTTCACTAAACTCACTTTATCTTCATTCCTTCGGCAAGATCGAACCCATCCCAACGATCGGCCTCATCTATTGTCGGGCCGGTTCCTATGAACAACAATTAACAGTAAACATGAATAAAACTTCATTGTAGCTTCATATACTCCCTCTCGAAACTATTCTCTAATACAAGAAAACCTAATGCATTTCTGGGATCTTACACATAGAGAAGTAACACAACGAACAAGAACAAAAAAATAAAAAGAGGTTTAGCAAATCCAAGCAGCTACCAATTTGATATAATACACCAATTGATTCTACTTAGCCTACAATTCGCCAAATATAAGTTACTGGTTCGAATTATAGGGTTACTAATCACTACTCCTTATTAAAAGGAGTAAATAAGAGTTAAAAAAAGTGAGAATACTAAGGTTGCTCAAGAAGGAAAACTGATAGAAGAGCATACCCCCCCTACCGCCACCATAGTCACTATGGCCACCCCTTCTGCTTAGAGTCATTTGGGTACTCATAAAAGACTTACTAGAACCTTATACAAATAAGTGCCTCATGGTGAAGCCGCAACGGACAAGCGATATGTTGTGTCCAAACGTCCCTTCTTCCGCTCGACGTCATTAGACTAGAAAAAGGGGACGACCTAGAGACTAGTATGCCTCCTAATCACAACTCTTGACCTAACTACTACTATCGAGTAGTTGTCCACACCTCACAATCAAAACCTATAGGAAGAGGTCAAAGGCAACCATCTCTTCAACTCAAGTTTACAATCCCTCAGCGTAATTGCTCTGAAAACACTCATATTGGCTCTCAAGTATACTTTACTAAAGTTGTTTAGGTAATTGGTGTAGTAAGGCAAGGACCTTCGTACCTTTTATATAGGAGCTAAGAGAAGTTCTAGGCTGTACACATGTTAATCATCACATGGCCCTAAGGCATTGAAAACCAAAATGATGCATGCAAAATTAATGATGGACCGTATGAGTGTTAAATACCTTCTAGAAGGCACCTTGCCTAAGGCATCTTACTTGCCAAAAATGTACGATACCTAAAATGAACTCTGTGGAGTGGATAATATGTGTCAGTAAGAGAAAGCATCAACATCTTAAACGACGAGCAATTTCCTAAAATATGAATGTGTTATTATGTAATGTGTAAACCTATCTATTAATCATCTTATCTCAATGCAAGATGTAATATGCTTCAATTGAAATAATGGGATAAGAATAATCTCACTTTTTTTTCAATTTTTTTTTTTTGAAGTAATGATGTAAGATATTTATCAAAATCCTTTCATTTGGTCAATAAGGAATGATAAGATGGCTTGGCCTTGAGAGAGAAATGATGAATATTTTGTTAGATTGGGTTATTATAATTGGTTTAAGTCAACTGTATAAATGAATTTGAATCAACCTTTCTTTGCATATTAAAAAAATGATTTAGAGCTTGGATTGTATGCCTAAAGTTAAGCGGTTATCATGGAGGATATGCTTAAATTCTTTTAGTACAAATTATAATCTCTTCAAAAAGAAAATTAGTCTTCATCCATGTTTAAGCTTTTGGCTCATGAGAAAACATCCAAAAATCTATCTCTTTAGTGTACTTAGACACAACTAATTTTGTTTAACAAATTGGTCATATAATGGATGTTGTTGCAATTTCAACTTTGTGGTGATTAATTTATGCAATTATAGGAATCCTTTGCTACAATCACTATTGATTCGAGCAAGCTATAACAACGATGAGTGTGGAATTATGGTATATACAAAAATATAAGTGTGATAATATGTTTAAAAATAAGAATCTTGATCTAAAGACTTTGATTCAACTAATAAACGTTTTTATTGTTGAATTGGATAAGAAAAGAGGGACAACCCAACTTAGTAGCCTCAAAGCAACAACAATCCTCAACTTGCTAAATGAGTAGCTCTAAGAGTATTAGGAATGAAATTTTAAGTATTGGTTTTATTATTAGAAACAGACCTTTTGTTAGCGATGCAACATTATGTTTCAGGCTATGAATGCTGATGTTGGTTGAAGTAATTCAATATAAAACATAATGATTTTTGCAAACCAAAATAATTGGACTCAAGTCGTAATGGAAACAAATTTTTTAACATCACACTATTACATCATAAGAAAGTTCAAGTATCTACTATTGAAATTATGGTAGAAGATAGTACATCTCTTAAAAAAACATTTTCATAGTTATATATTTTCTATAATTTGTAAGATAATTAATTCTTATACCGATTAAATTGCACTGTAAAATAAGAAGTACTAGAGCATGAGTTTGAGAGTAAAATCGCTCATATGCTTTTGTCTATACTTTTAGCGCTTACGATGGTACTAGAACTCTAAAATGATGTACAATTGCTTTCTTTCATCGATAAACTCATGTTCTTATTGGAAAAGAAGAAAACAGTACTAAATTTGAAAATTTTAAACTTAAACGGGAAGCAAATAAATACATTTTGACATCGTAGTAGGAGAAAAAAAAAAAGTAATAAATAAATACCCTAGAAAATTTACTGCCAATCCTCTCCCTTCAAAATTTCTCTCTCTTTCTCTCTCTCTTGCTGGATGCATACCTCTGCTCGTTGCATCCGCTCCGTTACTCGTAACGATTCACTGTTACGATTCTCTACCTCCCTCCCTCTCTCCCTCTCTCTCTTTCTCTTTCTCTTGGTGATGTCTGCTTCCACATCTCAAACTCCTCCCGTGGAAGAACCACCGGCACAGCAGCAGCACCTCCTCCAACAACAAGAAGAGGACCAGCAGCAACCACAAACGACGTCATCATAGTCGCCGAAGTAGAAAGAATGCACGCACAAGACGAAGCTTATTCAATTCCTAGGACGGACAACGCCTATCATTCTCCAAAATGACAATGGACCCTGTCCTCTTCTTGCTATATGTAACGTCTTCTATTTTCTCCCTCTCGCTGTTAGGTTTTATTGTTGATTTGTTAATAAATTAATCGATACTTGGATCATTTTCTCGACTTAGGGTTTTGTTGTGGTTTTTGCATTTAGAGATGATGTTATTGTATTGTTTTGGGGTTGTTTAGTTCGAATTCTGAGTGAGGTAATGATATTTGGGTTGTGGATTATCTTGTAATGGAAGGACAAGTGGCATTACTTGGAAATTGGGATTTCGGTGTAATTTGTCTTGCAATTTATCTATTAATATGGGCCTCGACTACCAGACGATCTCCTTGGGATATGAGATTAGGAATATTGAGCTACCTTAGATGATTTCTTCATTTGTAAACTATTTCAAGAGACACACAGTAGGTTCACTAAGATATACAGATTTTACAATCATGAGAAAGAAGTGCAAGTCTTTTAGTTAGTGCCCCTCGAATTCCTTTCCTGAGAGGTAACGAGGAAGTGCTAAAGCAAGCTTCCCTGGATAGAAACTTCTTGCAGATTCTATATCTTAGAAGCTTGGAATTTGGGGGGAGTGGACTTCCTATTCTTGCATCATGCTTATCATTTTCCCACATGGTGGAGATCGTTTCCATTGTGCTATTGACGTATTTAGGTTTTAGTATGGTTGTGTTGATCACACAGGTTGATATTGTGCTGATATGATGCTGTTAGTGATGTTTATTGTGTGGTACATGCTTACTTAGAAGTAGAGGATTAATATTGAGGTTCTTATAGGTAATACGCTCCTGCTGCAGAACAACTTGAATTTGATTACAGATGCAGTTGAAGTCTCACAAGAAAAATTACTTTCTTTGGTTGCAGAATGACTAATTGATTCCAACAGTAATGTTGATATAAGAATTTATTTATTTACTTTTTTTTTTTCCTTTTTCTCTTTGAAGCATTGAAGAAAGGAGGATTTTAAGGTTATTGCTGTTGTGATCTTTTTCATTATCTTATCATAGAACAATGATGCTGGATATGTGGAAAATCAACAACAGAAAATCGCAGATGCAATTGAGCTGCTTCCACGACTTGCTACTGGCATTGATGTAAATATCAAATTCAGGAGGTTGGCTATTTAGATGCTATTGCTGAATATTTAGTCTTCTTTCATTCCATTTCTGCTCCAAATTTATATTTGAGCCATATACACCAACTAATTGCAAAATAGATGACTTTGAGTTCACTCCAGAGTGTGCAATATTTGACCTGCTAGATATTCCACTATATCATGTTTGGATAGTTGACCCTCAGGCATGCTGAACATATGCCAGAGTAAAATTGAATTTATGATTGAGTAGCCTCAGAGTGAATAATTCGTAAGAGATGTCCATTTTTATGGGAACATAAAAGGTCATCAGCAGGAAAAGCATCCAGGGGAGCAAGCATAACAGATGTAGTATATAACATTTATTTGAAATTGTTTTTGGGATATAATTTGATCTTTCTATTGACTTGGCCACATTAAATATTTTGTTTCATAGGTAAGTTGAGAGTAGGGATCAAACCCTGAATTAGTGACTGAGAGCACCGGAGATCTACCATTAGACCCTGAAGATGTTTGGCTCCATTGCTAAGATTTGTTTGTAGACCTATTGTTTTAGGATATTTCTAGATCTTGCCAGGCACCAAAATGAAGGGTCAACACGAAGGACTCAGCTATATTGAATGTTTTTTGGCTGATTGTTAATCTTCTGTAGTTTGTTTGAAATTGGAATGGAGTTATACTTGTTTTGCCTAGAATCTTTTTTTTTTTTTCTTTTTGGGTGTGTAGATGGGTGGGTAAATAGGGTAAGAAACCTCATTTCCCTAGAATCTTCTATTTTGTTGGAAAATCTGCCTAGAATCTTTGTCTGCATTAGCTTGTGATAAATGCCTTAATATTGAGTTGTCAGAGATAATTTGGTACCTTGTTACTTTATTAGAATAATCTAGGTTGAATAGGATCAGTTCAGATGCTAATGCAGACAAAGATTCTTTCAAACTGATCTTATTCATTGCTTAGACAATCTAGACGTGGGAAATGAATGTTTAATTGACCTAGTCACATTCACATATGAATCTGCTGATCCTGGGCCGAGTAATACAAATTGGTGCAACCTTGCCTATTCAATCAATTCATATCATGGCATTCAACATCTGTAGTAAACTATCCAGTAGGTATACCAACCACTTTAATAAGACTAAGAAAATGTCATTGCCTGTATTACATGAGTTTGAGATAGCACATTCTGGTTGTTGAAGTTGTTGGTTTTCTTCCCCCTCCTTTTCTTTTGGTGGTTGTGGGGTGGGGCATTAGGGTTGGTATGGTGGTGGTCTAATCCATGAGTCTGGGGCAGCATGTTTTTAAGCTATTTTAGTTGTATGCCATGAATACGAGTATGATGATATTTATACCACCAAGAGTTTATAGTGTCAAAGCACTCTCACTCCATTTTATTTATGTGATCTTTATAGTATTTGCTGGGCATGGTATCTGCTGTGAGATTACTGTTTCCATTTGTGCCAATATCTCTAATAATTGATTTTAGTCCATCTAAATGGATTTTAAGATTTGAACCCTATCCAAATGAGCTTGCAAATCTAAGATTCGGTTAACTATTTGAATAGTCAAAGTGCCAATGTGGTGATAAATAGTCTCAAAACCTCCATGACTTCTGGTGCTTGGGTTCTAAACAATATCTGGATGTTTTAATTTTCAAATATATGGAATACAGTATACCATAGGCAGGTCAGAGAAATTATTAGTTATCAATCTCTGTATTTCATTATCCAAAAGAATCTCTGTACGTTCAATGTTCTGGAAATTGGCTGGAATATATTTATCTATTTAAAAGTTGATGTAACCATTTCTCTGCATAGAAGGTGTGAAATTTGTTTCTCTGGTATATTTTTTCCATGTTTTAATGCCTTATACTTCTTTTGTTTTGGGAAATAAGATGGAACCACTGGCTAGTAAAAGTGAATCCAGTGCAGCATTGTTGGCAAGCTCACGGACACTAGATGTTAACTCAGAATCCTCTAATGGTACACTGGAGCATATCGACACTGCTGAAGCTTTTTTTCCAGGTGCAAGTAGCAGTGAACCCATCTATGAAGGGGAAGAATGCATATTGGACTCAGGCCGAACAGCTTTTGAAGATCACTAGCCTGTTTATGAAGGTGAGGTCATTCTTGCTGAACAAGCTGACAAAACCTCCACAGATGCCCATAATGTGAGGTCTAAAGATGCAATTACTCCACAACAGGGTAAACAGCAATCTCAGTTTCCATCAGAGTTTGGTTATGTTATGCCAATGTTATAAAAATATTTTTGTTAATTTTGCTGCAGGGGAATTGATTAGTAATTTTCTAAGGAGCAGCGCCAGCCAATTGACCTTTTATTGGTATGTCTTCTATTTTCTGATGGAGGCCTTGGCTATTCTAGGGATATAGCTTTCCTATAATGATTTTCATGCATTATGCAGCTTCTTTTCCTTACAAGATGGTCTTAAAGAACGAGAGCTCCGTGTCTTTTTCCTTAACAATTCTTTCTGTGGTTGATTAATTTGATGCTACATGTAGCAGTTGTCAAGTAGGTAGACTTTTTCAATCGAATCTCTTGTTATTTGCACTTTTACCGTATTAAGGTGAACTGTACCTATCAGCTACTGATCAGGGTCACTTAAATCAGCCTGATCTGGTATGGGAGAAACTTAATGAGGTGAGGGACCTTTCATTGGATGTTCACTAGGACAGAAGAACTAATTTCCGCCTTTTCACTCTACGTATTGGTAATATAGTCTGATTATAGCTTCTCTTTTTTTTTTTTTTTTTGGTAGCCTTTTCTTGTGTTGTGTGATGAGTGCCTTTTTATATGACTTTGGGGCCTCCAGTTTTCTTCTTCTCCCTCTCTCTCTTCAAACACCCTAAACACCCAAAAAAAAAAAAGAGGAAGTTTCTTAGGAAATCTATCTTATTCATTAAACCCCCTGATATCATTTTATGGCCTTTGGAAGTTTATCTTAGGTAGGCATCTAGGATGGTAATTACTTGGAAATTATGTGGTAGCATGATGTTTGCTGCCTGGTTGCCAACTTAGCATCTAGCATCTTTTTGTATTGAGTATGCTACTTTAGTTGTGGTCCATTTAGCATTTTGTTATTTTTTCACCTGAGATTTAGTATTTGGAATTACCTTTTGTGCTATTTTAGTACCAGAAGCAGCAATCTTGCCCTTGGTGGAAGTAGATTGCTATTTCTATGATGATGTGACATAGGAATTTCTAAATTTATAATTGCTTATTGCCTTCATATTTAGGTTGCTTCAATTGGTTAGTTTTGATATTATGATGGATGATTTTGAGCATGATCCTTTTATTCAATATGATTCCCATGTCTTTCCTTTTAATGGTCATACAATTCGTAGTATTGGCTTACATTTGGGTCAATGGGGATACACTATTTATGACCAGTAACTTTAAGGAGTTTAACATGGAAAATCAGTCGAATAAGGCATGGGATGAACATAATGCCATGGCAAGCGCTACTATACGTACTTTGCCTTTCATCTTATCTGCTTTTTTTAATGTTCTGAAACTAATTCTCTTGGCCAATATTTTGAAACTAATTCATATTCATCTGCTTCAGGATTATCTCGCTAGCATGGACAGTGCTGCTCAAGCGGGGCTTGGATGTGAAGTGATCACCCTACCATGTTGGCATGTGATTGTCTCAATCATTTTGATTAGCTGTCTTAGATGGAGTATATTGTTTCTCTTAGTGTCTACCTTCAGACTTCATCGAATCTTGATATCCATCTCCTAACAAACAATGCATTACTTTTACTTCATATACACGTCTTCCCTCATTTTCCTGTGGAGAGACTGTCATTCATATATGAATCAAGGAAAAATTTACCGATGACGGGCTTTACATAGTTTACAAAGTAATTTGTTGTACCTGTAGCTAGGTTGAGGGTATTACAAATTTTGTTTTGGTTGAATGTCCATTACACAAGCCTTGCATCGCCTATCTTTTCTTTAAGGAATCTTGCATTTCTTGTGATGTTTATTTTTTGATGGGTACTGCACCACCATGCTCAGTGTCTTATATTGGAAGGACTTCTCTATTGGCAGCTTGGACCTTCAACTGGCAATAGCTGTGCAGCAACAGGAGTTTGAGCAACAAAATTCTCAACGTCAAAGTCAACAACCTTCATCTGTCAGTTGTTCAAGACTGGTTACTGGTCCTCAGGTAAACTGAGCTTCTTCCTTTATGACTCCTGTTAGTCTTGTTCTCTTTTGATTTTCATTTTATTTGTGGAAGCTATGATCCACAGTAGATACTTTGATGTGTTTGCTTTGTTAATCATAGGCTTTGACTGTTTCTTGTTTATTGCAAGCATTACTTCAACCTTTATCTCAACTTTTTTCAGTGATGCCTACTGAGCTAAGACAGTTAAAACATAATCTCTATGATATTATTATATCGGTTAGAGGTATAAATTTTGAATTAAGATTGAGTCTTAGTAGATTTGGCATTACTATTACCTTAAAATTACTGTAGGGTGGAGTAATGTCCAGAATCTATTCTCAATGAAATGCAGAAATCACATTTTTATACATTGAAAGCACATACATTCCACCTGAAAATTTAATACATAGTTGACCAAAGCCTTTTCGTTTTTGTTCAAGATTGCATGGTAAATTTGATTGTGATTGGTGCAGATTACCTTGTACAAGGACTGGTGGTCTGAGATTTTCATTCGAAGGGAATGCAAACTGGTTGTTGGTGTATGAAATGAATGTAGGAGGTGGTGGTGACATAGCATGCATGTGGGTGAAAGGAAGCAAGACTGGTTGAATAAGCATGAGCCACGACTGGGGTGCTTCGTGCCAAGCTTTTGCATCATTGGGAGGCCAATCACTGTCTTTCAAGATCACTTCATACCGACCTTTGAAATGGAATATGGGAATGACTAACAAAAGCTATGTCAAAGCCTTTTTTAATTGGGCTATTAGGATTTCCTTTTGCTTTGGGCTGTTGGTAATATTGTTACTTCTTTTGTCTTTTCTAATCTCTGAGAATTGGGCCTATAGCCCTTGTAAGGGAATTCTACTATCTTCTTCTTTGCAGGGTACTTTGTTAATGTTAATTCTCTTGTCGGATATTTCACTCTAAAAGATATGTAGTTTCGCAAATATAATATGGGTCAAAATCAATGCTACGTATGATGAAGGAATAATAGTTGCTTTTTCTGAATTCTTTTATTTGATGCGGATTAAATTTAAGTGAAATGATATAAGTGAGATTTTATCTCCTCAATCCTATATTATCATCAGAAGAATTGATTATATTATATTATATGATGGCCCATAAATAAATAAGACTAAGGCTAGGACTGATGATTTAAGACATGACCTGCTGGATCTGGATAGGACACAATACTATTTAAACGGGTTTATGGAAAAAATCAATAATAGATATAAACAGGTTAGATCTATTTAAAAACTTTTAAATTCGTAATAGAGTATGTGTCTAGGTCTAAGCCCTTTTATGAGCTCATTCATTGAACATGATCTATAAGTAAGTTTAGGTTTAACCAATGAACATTTTAATATTCCTAAGTTCTCTAATTCTTCCTTTTTTTGACCAGAAGTTTAAAACTAAAACACAATGATAAAGTAGGGTTTCATTTACTCAAAACATGATCACTAAAAGTTTTTCCCATTATGTTCCAATGGCATAAGTACGATACCAAAACTTAAGTGTAAGTTTTTGTCTTTAATTTTTTTTTTCTTTATTCTTAGATGAAGATGAGAATCGCAAAACCCCATCTTAGATGAGTAGGTTTGTTTCAATCATTTTTTATTTATTATAAGTGCTACTTTTCACATTATAATTAACCACAACAATCTTAAACAAATAAATATAGAACATCCATGGTGCTTAAGCTGTAGAAAAATACATACATACACCTCATTAGAGTAGAAACTACAATTAAAAAAAAAAGTTGAAAATATCTTTCAATTGTGATGAAATGGATGGATAATTCACCCTCTTATGTGCTACATATTCAATAGGGGCTCAATGTTTTAGGTAGTTGACAAGACATTACAAAATAATTTTTATACAATGAAAATCCTCTAGTACAGCAACACTAGAATACAGTACTGATACAATTGCCTGAAATGTCTTTATGGAATTCAATTGGGATATTACCGTTGATTACACCTATATTTTACCTTTTTTTTCAATTTTACACCTCAACTTTCTACTTGGCATAATATACATTCAATTAAATATATACTTATCCTAGTGTATACTGTAGTTATCTTTCATTAGTGCTATTAGTCCAGTTAGCATTAGTAACCAATGAATTCACACCATATAAATTATTGTTGATATCTAATTCTAACTTAAGCTTCATATTTCATGTTAGCATTTACATTAGCAACTTTTTTCTAAGTCGAAAGCACCATAATTTCTAAAAAATCTATATTTTGAAGAATAAAATTATAAACAAAAATATTACTTAGCTGAACCAAAACAAAAGTACCTTCCCCTTCTTATGAACCTTAACCCATTTTCCTCAATTTGAGACTCTTAACTCCTTTTCATCAATGTTAAAACTGTATGCAATATGTAAGGTTTCGCTTGTGGTGTCATAGTCAAGCCTGTAGTTAGAGTTTACGGAGTGTAAGATCAGGGTCGTCAAAGGCTCGAATAGTGTTGAGGATATCTACATGGTAGATTAAGGTGTGTTGTAGGATGTCGAGGAGTTGGTTCTTGGTTAGGGTTTCAAGGATCTTGCAGGATTCTTAAGGAGTTAGGGATAGAGATGGGCCAGCCGATGGGTCTATAAGGTCATTTGTGTTTTTTTCGAACTTTCTTTTCTTTAGTAGATCCATTGAAGTAAGAGACATAAAGATTAATGGATGGATAGAGAGAAGGAGAGAGGAGGGAAAAGAGAGAAAGAGGGGGAGACAGAGAATGAAGTGAGGATAGGTTTGTAGATTGTGATAAGCTATTGATAATTTTTTTGTTTAACTTT
This sequence comes from Lumnitzera littorea, assembly GCA_024138015.1. Lineage (NCBI taxonomy): Eukaryota > Viridiplantae > Streptophyta > Magnoliopsida > Myrtales > Combretaceae > Lumnitzera > Lumnitzera littorea. The sequence continues at coordinate 1,038,276 of JAMXBB010000001.1, read as the reverse complement.
TCTTTATTTTTATTTTCTCTAATATATCTTTTTTAATTTCTATTGTACTTTATTTCATTTTCTAATGTGGATATTATTTTCCTATGTGGATGTCTATTACTAAACAAAATAGCTTACTAAAAATAGCTTACTAAGAAATTAAAAAACATGTGGTATGAATCCATTGATTCGTAACACTAACCGGACTAACTGAGTTAGTGGGAGATAACCGAAGTGTACGCTAAGACAAGTGTATATTTAATCAAGAAAATATTAGACCAAGTAGAAAGTTTGGGTGTAAGACAAAAAAAGAGGTAAAGTATAGGTGTAATCCACTATAATGCCTCAAATTCAATTTAAATGTATCATACTATACTACCATTCTAGGAATCTACAACATGAAAAAATTGGTGCTGACAATTTTTTATGCCTTGTTTCCGACTTTATGGGTCAATAATTGAACTTGAAGAGCCAAGTAAAAACTTAATGAGCCTCATGCTTTCCCTAACTACAATAACCATATATAGCATTGAAGCAGCACTTATTACTTCTTGTACTTCGAGTTTATACTTTACCTCTGCAGTGTGTTATGTAGACATGATGCAAGCAAATATAATTATTTTAGAGAAGCTCCAAGAGTAGGTTGCTAACAATTCACGAGTATAACATCATACTCCACTATAATCAATTGTATTCATGCATATCTACCCACCAAATAATTCTACAAATGAAGGGATTTCCCAATGAAGAGCAATCGTACAAATAGATGATCTCTTGACACTTAAATTTAAATAGAGACCAGAGTGAGAATATTTGCTTCCCTTTCCAAAAGCACAAGTCACCAATATACAGGTTGAATGTAGCAAATTTAAGAAAGCTAAGACAAAGCAAATGATGTAGTTCTTCTAACATGGCGTTGGATCCCAAAGAACAAGATAGTTAATGAAATAAAAAATTATTCCATAGAACAAATGGAAGGTACATAAAAGTCATGCATGTTCAGAAGAAATAATAAGTAGCAAGAGGCATACTCTTTTAATGGTATGTTCTCCTTGCATAACGAAGATGATGGTGTGAATGATCATGAAAGTTGTTGTACAAAATCAATCTGTAGACAAAAATAAGATTACAATTGCTTAGTTGCTTGACCAACTTCAATATATGATAGCAAAAACCAACACCTTCAAAAGCAAAAAGGAAAAAGAAAAGAAACAATGCCAATTGTTTAGTCTCAAAGCATGAAAGTTAAATCACAATATCATTCACATTATTCAATTGCATCTTCAAATTATTTTCTCAATGCAGATAGTTGCAACAAACAATCAATAAATAATGATTCTCCTGTGAATATCGACACTTTGTAATGATTTACCTCTTACTCCATAAGGTTAAAATTTGAGAGAGATACAATCACATACATGATTATGGATGGCTCTTACTTACTACTGTCAATTAATAAGATCTCAAAATATTTAAAGTTGTAAAGAATATATTCTTTTTTGAAATCATAAGTATAGCTAGAATTAGGAATTATATTACAGTATGGATGAATATATTAAGTATCATTATCTAAGTTGAGTGCTTATCCTATAAGATTGTTTTTTAATTTGGTAAGGGCAGTAAACTTAAGCTTCTTTCTAGGAGATATGATTTATCATTAATTTTTTAGACACTCTTAAATCTTAATTACTCATCCACATTAACCAATTGATGGATTGTAAACACAGTTTATAATTCAATGACACCATAACATACTGAAGAATATTGCATGTAGATTAAATTGATAAAAGGAAAAAAAGGGCAATAAATCATATAAATAACATGGTTTTCATTTAAAGAATATTAAGTGTTTACTTCATTATAATAGTAATTTTATTCTTCTTTTATTCTTTATAAAAGTGTTATTATGCATTTAGTTGCATTATATGTTATAATAGCAATTTTATAATAAATTCATACCATAAAAAATATTAAATAGTCACTCATTCCTCAAACCAATAATAACTATTCAATACTAAAATTAACTTTCTTTTTTTTTTTTATTCCAAAACAGCTTTATAGATAATATTAAATATGTATTCAGTACTTATTATAGCTATATTCGATTTCTTAATAATAAGTATTATATTATAGCTTAATTCCATTAAAGAAAGTTAACTAGCTACAAGATTTTTATGTCCATTAGGTATGCAACAATTGAGTGATAGTACTCGATAAAATGGAATGGAAGAAAAAAAAATAGGAGCTCAACTAAAAAATTTTGCATCATTACATAATTTTTGTTTTTATAGTGTATAAAAAAAGTTGAAATTTCAAATACATTTGTTTACTTCTTGTATACTTAGTTTATCTTTTTAAAATCGAGCATTAAACTCTAATATTTTAAAATATAATTTTAGACCATTTTGCTCTTCAAAAAATAAAAAACAAAAAAGAAATCAGTAAAATGGGTTTTTAAAGAGCAAAATACTTATTCATGAGTCAAAAAACAGAATTTACAAAAAAAAAAAAAAAAAAAAAAAAAAACTACAGTTTTAAACGTGAGAAGTTTTTTTCTTCTTAAACAAATTAGCCTAAAATTTTTCATACTTGATTTTTTAACCAAATGCTTTGTATTCCCGATTAGACCTCTTTGCACAATTAACGCGAATATCATTAATTCATCTTGGCTAAATAATCATCATTATTTAAATACTCAAACCAGCTATATTATTTCTTTCTTTTTTAAATAGCCACATAGTTGAAGTAGAGAATCTTACCCACTCTGGAAATTTGACAGATGGTTCTAGAGCAGCCCTGACCTCTGGTTGTCCCCACTCCGATGGCTTCCACTCTTCTCCATTTAGCTTGATACTCTTAAGAGAAGAGGGGGGAGTATGGTCTCCATTTGGAAGTTGATGCATTGGGAGAGGAATCCTCTTTATCTTCGGACATGCGAACACAGTAATTGTTTCGATGGAACAAGCGAGTGCTAGTACACCAAGATTTATCAGTTCTGGTAGGCCCAACAAATGTAGTACCTTTAGGTTAGGGAGAAGAGTTAATTGTTGATTGTATGTGCTTGTTACCTCCTCCATCTTATCGCAATCAACAACGGTAATAGATTTGAGGTTAGAGAGATGTACCAAAATATCAAAATTTAGCAACCTCTTCATCTTATGGCATTCCTCTACAATAAGTGATGTTAGAAGAGGAAAATGAGTAGGTATTGCAGGAGTAGGAGTAGGAAGGGGCATCTCTGAGTCTGAGGATGACATTGCTACTATATCCTCCACTTCATCACATTCCTCAATGCAGATCGTTTCTAGGAAAGGGAAGGCAACATTGTCCTGCAGTGGATATATTGAAGGCGCTACTACAATTCCTTGAAGATTTTGACATGCACATATGTTTATTTTCTGGAGATTGGGGAAAAAAGACATTTGAGAAATGCCATCATTCGAAACTGCATACCTTTCATCTTTCTCCTCTCCAAAAATTACCTCCAATTCCTCGCAATCACAAATCCCTAACATCTCAAGGCTATCCAGCCGAACAAAATTTGACCATATGATTCTCTGGCCACCCAAAGATTCTATATTCAATTCTTGCACATTTTCTGGGAGAAAGTAATAACTATCTCTTTCCATATGCATACTTCCAAAGACACTTACAACTCTCCTGTTATTGTAGTCGTCATATTCCCAAGCCGGTCGCTCACGCGGTGGCTCCGATTGGACAAGAATATAATAAACGATGTCCACATTTGCTTTTCCATTAAAAGAACCAGCAAAGATAGTTAGCTCTTCAAGAGTTGAGAACCAACAAAACAACTTTTTCAACTTAGTTAATCCTTCTAGTTCCTTCGCATTCACACAATGAGTACCATCCAAATCAAGATATTCTAGATTTACTAGATATCCCAATCCATCAGGCAAGTTTTCCAGCCTATCACAACCGTGAAGATTTAATTTCTTCAGTGACGTCAACTTTCCTATGTAAGGAATGTGACGTAACTTACGACAACCTCGGAGCACCAAAACGATCAACTTGACGAGGTCAGAGAAAGAATTTGGTAATGCTTCTATCTTTGATCCTCTTAGATTGAGAATCCTTAATTCAGAGAAAGTAGTGAACAATGAATTTGGGATCATCCTCAAACAAGACTTTTCTTTGGATACCAAAATTGGAAGCCTCAATTCATTTGATGACAGCCTGGAAATTCCATTTGCTGCATCCCTCATCAAATAAAGCCCATCCAGATCTTCAATTTGAAACTCTTCCTCTGTTATATCTTTCAAAGCAATACCAAAATCATCCACGAAAAGATTAGCGTCAGTTGCTACATGCGATGCCATATCTATAATGGAGATATGCATCATCCGTTGTCCAGCTGAAAAATCAAACAAACATGCTTTGTCAAGTTCTTTTAAAATGTTGCGAGCATTATGCGACAACTTTTTCTTCTTGTTCCATCCATCGACGAATCCCACGTCAACTAAAAACTCCTCCACTTCATCTATTTGTTGCCATGTTCTACTTCTTAAATAAAATGCACAAAGTATGAGGCATTGTTGCAACTGATGATCGTCCAAAAACTCATAACTCAGCTTCAGTCTATTAAGCACCTGACCTTTCAATTCATGGAACCTTGCCTTTGGGTTATACAGTTTTTCCATCATATCATTCCATTCTTGCACATTGCTTACTCCCCTCATTCTTGTTGCAATTGCTTTGATATAAAGTGGCAAACCGTCACAAATCCTCACAATCTTTTGAGCAATATTTGTCACTTCTTCCGGAAGCTCTATCTCCGCACCAAGTTCATGTAAAAATAATTCCCAATCATCTTCTGTCCCCCAAAACCATTCAAAAGGCAATATTTTGATTGTTTCTTGACATAACATCATTCGAGAAACATCTAATGATCGACAGGTAATGACTAACTTGAGACCATCATATGTCAAGGGGATCCCAACATCATAATAGTCAAAATGTCTCCATAGTCCATCTAGGACTATTACATATTTCTTTCCAGATGTCAAAAATTTATTCAACATTGCTGCTCTGATTTTCTCATCGTGCTCATTAGAAAGTTCATTCAAATGCATAGCGCTTCCAACCCCGCCTTGTAATTCGTAGACACTGAAATCTTTAGGCATTGTGACCCAAAAGACATTGTCAAAAGCTTTATCATTAAGTAGTTCGTTGTAGATGTTCATCATAATCTCTGTCTTTCCTACTCCTCCCATACCATAGATGCCGAGTCTCAAAATGCCATCCGTCATTAAATAGTTCCAAATCCTTGATTTCTCACCATCACGACCAATCAGCTTACTGGTTAATAAAGGTGTTTTAGAACAGGCTGCAATTCTTGATGTTTCTCTCTCGGACATATCTGAATTGCCATTCTCTTCTACTTGGTTGACCACTTTTTCCACTTGATTTAATTGCTCCAAGGAGGGATACTTTCCCTCTCTCTGTTCCTCGACCATGCTTTGGTAAGCACTCTTTATTTCTTTTACTTGCTTTGACCATTGATGAAGGTCCTCCTCCTTTTCTTGCATTTGGTTTTTCAGTTTTTTTGACCACTGATATAGCTGCTCCTTCTTTTCCTCTTTTTGGTTGCATAGGCATTTCAATTTTCTCTTGAGGTTAAGTAACCTTTGATCAAAGTTTGTGCATAAGCTCACTGGATGCTCGCTCGCACCTAACCATCATTTTTCAAAATGGGGAACAAGAAGTAAGTTCACATAACAGTGAAAAAAAATTATAAGCCAATAATATATATATATGTTAGCCTACTTTAAGCCAATAAAAATAGTCACTAATAGAATACAGAACGCGGTACCTTACAACTTTGTGATGTCTCCTAAAATCGACTTTTTCATACCTCAAAACCGTATGTATGCAACATGAATGCTTAGGAAAATAACAATAAAAAAGAAGAAAAAGGAAAACTCTTACAGGCCTCTGTGTTTTTGACTTATTCAATCGATTAGGTTCGTAAGTGGCGTTTCATTGTATTAACTTTACTGTCTTAATATAGAAAAATATATAAAAGAATATCATACAAGAAACAGATTTTCTTTTCAATTACCTTGTTGATCTATGTTCTGCTGCCGTAGGAGCTCTTGCGCTGTACCACTCGTTGTATTAACTTCACTCTGTTGCTGGAAATATGAATTGGGGAGTAGATCAGGTTGTTGGATCTGAGTATCCGATATAGGTAGGTCGAGTCCATTTGCTTCTGGTACAACAAGATGCGAAGGCTCTCCATATGAATATTGGTGGTTCGCAAATTGATAACCTTCAGAGAGATCGTATTCAGATGAAGGATGAACACATGGATTATTTTCAAACCCAATTCCTTGGTCATTCCATTGGGTTGTTTCCTCTGCTTCAAGTATGCTTTGTTGCGCATCTGGTGCTACCTTGTTAATTGCTCTCAGAGCTTCATCCTTCACTGCTTCGCTAACTTTATCACAAACTTCAATACCCCGGTTTTTCACTTGACCCAAGTGAGCTTTGATCCTGGAAGCATGTCCTGGATATTTATTACCACAGAACTTGCACTTCCAGCGATTTTTGGGAAGTTCATCTACATACTGCCAGAAGGGATCTGTTTTCTTCCGGACCATATTGATTTGGTTCTAACAAAACAATATGAACAAAACATCCACTTTAACGACAATTTCCTGGCATCAACCCAAATTACATATGCATATATGATTACTAAATAAAACTAGAATATGATCAGAATATTGGAATTTACCATTGCTAATCAGAAAACTAAATAGAGGGGGTAGTAATACATTACCTGCTGTTCTAAGAAGCTGCACCAAGTTGCCTTGTATGATAAACCAAAAGTATAGATCAGAATGCGAGAGGAAGTGAGAACTCTTCAAAATTTGATGAAACTAGGGATGAGGGTAAAGCCGAGTCAACAAATGCCTTTTTCCCGTAAGCTTCCTACACGGGACCACGCGTCTTTTGGAGTTGTCGTTGTGTCTCTTTCACTGTTCCAAGTCTTCCTTGACTTAGAATTTTAAAGTATTTTGATTTTTTTTTTTTTTTTTAGGGTAGTGGACTTATACCAATTCAAGCACACAGGCATGTTGGAAATGGTTTAAATGACATTAGAGAATTAAAACGACTAAATGTTAGGTGCTGCTTAGTTTGGATAATATTATAATTTCTCAATCGAAAAGCAACAATAATGATGATGATAATAGAATTAATAGATAAATAAATTGTCATTTGTTATGATATTTTAAATATGGACGAAACTAACTCTGGCAGTAATATTCCTAAATACACTTTATGGGTTCTAAAAGATTATTTAACTTGTATCCAATATTCAAATTAACTATTTAGGTTTTCTAATATAAGATGATGATGTGTTATGCATCTTTATATATCTACAATTTTCAAATCTTCCTTCTTTTCTTTTTTAATTATTGATGTTATTAATTTTTTTTTATTTTTCTTAGTTTATTCAAATATATATATATATATATATGTATCCACAATACATGAGCTGAAAGACATAAAGAAAAATTCATTATTATACCTTGGAAACAAAATATACAATAATTTACTAAAAATAAAAATCTAAGTTTATATTACTAATTTGACATTTCTTTGGGAAAAAAACGGATAAATAAATTAATCTAAAATAAAAAACTATGTTTATACATATTATTTCTCAAAACAAAAATTTTGCATATTAACACTATTACATGTAACAAATGATATATAATTTGCAATCTAAGAATAATGATATAAGATTAGTGAATCTATGGACCCAACACTAGAGATGTATAAATGGGTTTAACCTACGTTTTAACCTGTTTAACCCCTTTTTATAAGAGGGTTGAGTTTTTATACTTATATAAAAAGCTGGTCATACAAACTCTCTGTTTAACTTATTGCGAAATATGTTGATCTAAGTTAATTTGTTTAACCTATTACAATGTTAGTGATACATTTCTATTTCTATAATATTAAACTATTAATCAATATGTAATACGAATTTTCCTAATATTAATGTTTTTTCTCCTCTTTTCAAACGACAAAAAGATTAAAGAATATATGATTTTAGAATTAATAGGAAAATAAATTTGTGTTATGCGAATGTTGAATCAAATGGTTATAATGATGATATTAATTAGAGTTTAAATTGTCATAAATTTTATGGTTTTGAGTTTTGAATATATGATGTATGTTTCCAACTCTAATATTGAAACTTAAATTAGTTTGAGTTTATACTAATTTTTGGTTATGTAGAGATACATATCTTTTAGTGCACATGTTTTATGTTGATCTAATGGCCACTACATGGATGTAATTTGATTATAGATTTAATAGTGTAATTTTTTATTTATTTATTTATTTAATAATTAAAACATGTCTTATATTTATAGTTTTTATTGACCTCAACCTAATCTTTGATCAAACTCAATTTGACCTCTTAATCCTCTTATATGTCCAAATCAATATTTCACCTAAGCTAACAAGATTGAAAATAAGATTGGAGAAATAACACTCTTTTATAAGTCTTATTAGGATTTATATATGTGCTATTGGATTAGAGAGTTTATATTCTTTTAATATATATTTTTATCAATTGTAATAATAAAGTCCACTTATTTAGGCTAAGGCCTATTTTTTTTTTCTCTTAATGATTATATTATCTTAGTCATATATCATAATTCATACTAGCTCATAAAAGATTAAAAATCTAACATTCTTCTAGGTAGGCAATATTTTTCCTACAAACCCTATATAATAAGCTAAAACATTATGAGATCCACAATAACTTTTATTTTTATACTATGGAAATTTGTAGCGTTTCATCAAGAAGACAAGAAGGAACTTTAGGGCTTAAAACATTCCATATATTATCATTATAGTTTCGTTCTTAATCTTCTTGCCTTTTATTAATGACAAGATATTTGCCAAGTTAATATTTACGATTGAATTGAGTCTTATTATTTTTCCTTAAGAATAATGACAAATAACCCAAAAATTGTTGAAAATTTTTGTTAAGAATCATGTATTTGATAAAAATTAAACCACTTTCCTTATACTATTTAGATGATAGAATCAAGTAAATATTATTAGTTCATTTTAAATTCTCAATAAAATTTCTCATCAGTATTGATCACAATTCATATCAATATATTAGTCTTTAGGCACCGCGTATAGATAACATGCGATATGTGTTGCCTAATAAGTCTTTTTTCCTTCATCTTATTGCAATAAGAGAGAGCTTTGCCATGTTTTTTTTCTTTTAAAGGATAGGAAGTTTGGCCCAAAGTTCTCAAATTCAACTAATGCCGCAATCAACAAATCAATTTCTACATAAACCCTTCTAAATTTTGAACTTGGTATAAATATACCAAGTAAGCTTTTCAATGTGATGAAAGAATTTTTTAAATTTTGATAAATTAATCACATAAGACCTTTGCGTTTTTAATTCAAAAAACATATTGAGTTTAAGGTTAAATGGGTTATTAACACATATTTTAATATAAGTTCAATAGGACATTTTGTACCAAGATCAAAGTTTATTGCATCATTTGCTAATTTATTAAGATTAATGCGAATTATTTAAATGTTTGTATCTTTACACGTAAATCAAAGGATATTTGTGTTTCCCCTGTAAGGCTGTACTTTGGGCCGGACCTTATCCTGAATACTGGTTGGGCCGATCGAGAACTGCGCATTGCCGTAGGCTTACCCAACCAACGTCCGAAAGGGTATAAGAGCAGACAAAAAGACGATATCATTATTATATTAGTTTGGCATATCCTGTTATGGATTAGGTTAATTATGCTTGGCTGGTACCTCACCAAAAACCGGATGACATAAAGTTCAATATCTATAAAAATTTATGTGAACATGGAGTCCCCTAAGCTGTGAGTCTTTTGACTTTCTTCATTTGCCAACTCATGCACCTGCAAATTACTTAATCAACCTTCTTTCTGCTTTTAGTCCTTCTGTCGGTTTTAATTTCAACCATATCAATCCAACATTTTCGAGGATAATTACTTAGAGATTAAGAGTGTTTTTTTTCTATTAGGTAGCGTTTAATTATAAGTACTAAATTGAATAAAGAAAACTAGACAAGATAAACTTAGTTTAATTGTAAGAACTAAATTAAATAAAGAAAACTAAACAAGATAAACTTATTATACTATATTTAGTTTATACAGTACAAAACATAAAATTTATATAAAAATATTAATTATTTATATTATGAATAAATAAATTTTTTGTAATATTTCATAAAAATAATATTAATTTACTTAATTTTATAACATGGAGAGATATTTTTAAGAATGTAAAATATTTTTATTTTCTTATTTAGTGAATTCTATTTTTATACCATGACATAAATGGGATAAAATCTGCATATTTTGTTTAGTCTATCAATTCAATTTTTATCTAATTATCAAGTAAAATTCTAAACTAAATATGGAATGAAATTTTTTATCCAATTTAGTTCAACAAAGATTGTATAACCAAACATTACCCAAAAAATAATCATCCGATATTTTTTTAATAATGTATTTTAACGGCATCTAATAGTTAGATGTAAAAGTTGTAGTTGATAGCTATTTGTAATGGTAAATTATTATTGAAAAACAATAATAAATGATTAGGGAAATAATTTCTATTATAGAAATGTGGAAACTCCATTTCTCATTTTCTATAAGCCTTTTATATGGTCATTAATTGCCGATTTTTACAACCAAATACTTTTTTTCATTTTCATCACCGCTTGTTATTATAATCCATTAACATCTATGACCTTTAAAAATTAATGTTATTAGACCCAATCTATATGTTTGACTTGAACTTACGAGAGTGTCATAGATTAAAAAGGTAGAATTAGGTTCAATCATGGTTTAATATTGGATCGAATCGAATCGATTCGATTTTTTAGTCGGATCAGATCGAATCGGATTAAATTATAAGGATTAATTTAGATTTAACAACATTGTTAAAAACTATTATAATAATATTTAAAAAATACAATTTGATTATAATGAATATCGAAAAAAATGCTTCCACATAATAAACCCCATAACATAATCTTATCAACTATCTTTCGAGTTTACCCAATATATGAAGTTACTTGTTGCGCAAGACCAAGAAGGTGCGAATATTGGGCAACCTACAAAACTAGCGGAGTTCAGATAATATATAGCAAGCAAGAAAAATATGCGAACAAAAGAGAAACTTAAGACAAAGTTAATATCTACTTATCTGGATTTCTAGTCGGTTCATTAATTTGATAGGAAATTTGGCCGTATCTCAACGTCATCTATCCCTATTGCTATCGGAGTCATCATGATTGTAACATTAAATAATTATAAATGCTAATGTGTAGAACGGAATATAAAAATGATACAAATATTTTTTATGGTGAATAAATGCATACCTTTTTTAGGCCGGTAACTTAAGCCGTCCTTAAATGCACTATATTTCAATTATTATTATTATTTTTTTAATGATCTGGCATATTCTTTTACATTTTACTTTCTTTTTTGCTTTGCTAAATATATGCATAATAAAGTAGAATAATTGTGTAGGAAATTAATTTTCCATCATAAATATGGGTACCAAGTGTATGCACTACGACAATATGTCAGCCGAAAATTTTACATTCTCCCAACATGTGACGTAACAAATAATAACCATGAAGAAAATAGTATTATTCTATTTAAATCAAGAAGATTTTAAGGTCTTATTCTTTATTTTAACTGGACTTTTCTAATTTATAATCTCACTATTTATTTCTATGTGTTAAATATGAACTATTGAATTCATAAATTATTCAATAGCATAAATTTAAAGATGATTAAATCAAGCGTCTATATTAATCAATGTTAGAAGAACCAAGCAAGGCTCGAACCGAGTTGAACTAAAGCCAACCATAAAAGCAAGCCAATCCAAGCTTTAGGCCCATTTTTACAAAGGACCAAGTCAACCCACGTGACTCGAGCAAGGTTGACCAAGCGGCTAGGTTAGACGGGTCCTAATGCAATAATTTTATTTAAAAAGAACTTAAAAAAAAAAAAACAAAGCAAAAGACTTATTGAATATATATATCCATTTTGGATCAATTTCTTTAAGGGTCTAATATTTATAAGCCCTAAGGTATTTAATGTAATAAATATATTGCGGTTATTTTTTAGGGTAAATTATATTTTGAGTACTTATATTTTTATATTTTTTCACTGTGGATACATATGTTTTTATCTTTTACACTTAAGTGACTTGTGTTTTGAAAATTTAAAAAAACCTAACTCCATTAGCTTTCATTAACTCTAAAAAAAACAAAAAAAAAAAGGCAACTTAAAATTCATTGGAGGAAAAAAAAAAATCCAACAATTAACTATTGGTTTGAACTAGTTTTTGAGTACTTCTGACAATCACTATTACTTGTGATTCTACAACCACCTTCATGTGTTGGCATAAGTTTTTTCTTCTATAGGGATGAGTTTATTCATAATTTATAGAACCATGGAATTGGAAACAAATTAGAAAGATGAATAGAAAAAGAAAGTACGTGTTTTCGTTATCAGCATAAGGATTTCATAAATTTGGGCAAAACCCATTACTATTTAATTTATATTCATGGAGATAGCTAAATAAAAGAGATTTTAACAAGATTTATTAACTTGTGATGAAAGTAACAATAAGAAAAAGAAACAATAGAAAAAAGGAAAGACATCAGAAAGGAATAGAAAAAAAAAAAAAAAAACAATCCCTCTTTCATTTTCTAGTAGCTTTTAGTGGAAATGGTGTGCTAGGTGAGGCTTTTGTATCGAAATGTTAAAAATTAACAAAAAATAAGCTTTCTTAAGTAAAAAAAAGCAATGGAATTCAATTGATCTTCTTTTTTTTTTTTTTCCTTTCATTTGTTTTGGCTTTTCTTTTTTCCTTCTTAATTTTTTTTTTTAATCTTTGAGTTAACAAATGCTAATAGAGTTTAGTGTTTCTTGATTCTTCAAAACACAAGTCACTTAGGTACAAAAAATAAAATCACAGGTACCTAAAATGAAAAAGCGTGAAAATACAAATATCTAAAGCATAATTTACATTATTTTTTACTTATGCATATGAGGAGTCTTTTTAGATATGTTGCCTTTTTCAATATATTAATAAATTACCAATGTGCGACTAAGAGTTGTTATAAAGTAAGGAAAGCATCAAATATTCGAGAAGAATTGTCAAATTTGCAATTGTTTTCTAATATGACTAACATGTTCATCGCCAATTATTTGACCATAATCTTGATTCCCTACGGTACTTAAGTACCTATAATTCTAAGAAGAATCATCATAGAAATATAAAGTAAATGACTCCAAATTAAATTAGATACAAGAATTACTAATCGTCTTTCAAATATATAAGGGGTCATTGTTATACCGTAAGTTGGCTAAAGAAACAAATATCAAACTAATGGAAATTTGCTAAATATGTATATGTTGCCCCAAAGATAGATATATACATGTATGTGTTACGGACCTGTTGAAGTGGGCCATTCTTAGGAGGTTCCTAAGGCCTAAAGACGAAAGCCCAAGCCCACTATGAGCTTCTAGATAATAAAATGGTCTAGAAGGTTCTAGAGAAGACCAGAATATTGTATAGTAGTTGGTGAAGGTAGGTGAATGTAGTAGCTGGGAATCAATTGTAACCATTAGATCGAATTCATCTTGACCATTAGATTGTAAAGGCTTTCTGTATATATAGAGGTATTCCCCTCAGATGTAAGACACAAGTTATTTGAGTGAATACAGTATACTATCAGAGTTTCTCTCTCTACTTTCTCTTTCTAACATTGTGAGTGTGTTACAGGCTGACTTAGCCTTCCTTAGTGAGGTCAAGAACGCTAAGTGCCGCACGGGGTCGAGCAACGGAATCCGCCCGTGACAAGTGGTATCAGAGCCTGAAAAAGGAATTGCTTGTGGAGAAGATGTCATCTGGAGGAGACAACAACGCTTCAATGGTCAATGAGTTAGCTGACCATGACGATCGCCGTGTTACCAGGCAAAGGGTTAGGTCTCGGGACTTAATGAACTCTCTCCTTAGTAGGATGGATAAGGCAGAGTTGAGCATTGCTGGGGCCAAGGAACAATTTGATGAGCCTCAAGGCAGTCTTGAGGAAATGGAGGAAGAATTCCGAGGAGAATTGCAAGGAGCACTGAATCGGGCTGTAGAAGAGCTTAGGCAGCATGGAAATGTTATTGGAGAGAAGGGCGATGCTCTCCAAGCTCGAGTTGCGGCCTTAGAAACTAAAGAAGAAGTCTATGAAGCTAAGATTGATGCAGTGGTAGTGGCCATGCGTCAAGAGATTGAAGATCTCAAGACGCAATTGGCGGCTTGCCGAATCGCTGTTGCAAATGGAATGACCCTCCAGACTGGCCATAGGGTTGATATTCCAAAACCAAAGCACTTTAGTGGGATGCGGTCTACTCGAGAAGTAGATAACTTCTTATGGGGAGTGGAACAATACTTCAATGCTGTGGGAATCTTAGATGATACTGGAAAGGTACGTACTGCTGCCATGTATCTGAAAGACTCAGCCATGGTATGGTGGCGCAGGAGGGCTGCTGATATCAACACCTGGGATAGCTTTATACAAGAGTTGAAGGGTCAATTCTCCCCCCAAAATGCTGCTAAGGAAGCAAAGGTGAAATTATGTCACCTAACCCATAAGGGTGACATAAAGCAATATGTAAAGGAATTTTCAGAATTGATGTTGGAGATCCCAGACCTCAACCAAGAAGATGCTTTGGTGATGTTTGTGGATGGCTTAAAGCCCTGGGCTAAATTAGAGCTGGAGCGAAGGGGAGTGGAAGACATTTCCAAGGCTATAGCAGTTGCTGAAGGCTTAATGGAATTTCGGAAGACTGATCCTAAGACCACAGGGGGAAAATGGAAAGGGGGAGTTGAAAGGGAGAAGAGTGAGAGTTCTTCCAAAGGAAAAACCAAAGCCGAAGAAAGAGATAACGATCAAGGAAGAACTCATGAAGGGAGAGATGGAAACCCCGTGAATTGAAATGTTATTTCTGTAATGGACCCCATTATGCCAGGGAGTGTCCAAAGAAAGAAAGATTGGCGGCATTAGTAGCAGGAGAAAGCTCAGATGATGGGGATGAGGCCCAGTTAGGGTCAATTCGTCTACTCAGTGCTATGAAGTCTCAAGTTAATGAAAGAGAAGGATTGATGTATACTGAAGTATCGGTAGCAAGTAAGAAACTTAATGCCCTTGTAGATACAGGAGCCTCTCATCTCTTTATTTCTGATATGGCAGCAAAGGAGTTGGGGCTAAAAGTGGAGGAGACTAAAACATGGCTCAAAACAGTTAACTCAAACTATTGGAGTAGCCAGGGGGATAGAGCTCCGTATTGGGGGTTGGCAGGGAAAGGAGACAGTTGAAGTAGTGCCAATGGATGATTTTGAGTTTGTGATCGGGATGGATTTCTTAGATCGCATTGATGCACTTATCATACCACGAGCTAACTGTATTTGTGTACTTGATCACAACTCGCAATGCGTGGTGCCTGTAGTAAGAAAGGTAGGTCAAGCCACCAAATTCCTATCGGCTATGCAATTGGAAAAGGGACTCAAGAAGAATGAAGTCACTTACTTGGCTGCCTTAAAAGTTAGGGAAGAAACTAGTGGTCAAGGAAGTGTTCCACCTCAAGTGGGAGAAATATTGGGAGAATTTAAAGACATAATGCCACCAATGTTACCTAAGAAGTTACCACCAAGAAGGGAGGTAGACCATGTGATAGAATTGGAACCTAGAGCCAGGCCGCCCGCCGCCGTCCCATATAGGATGTCACCTTCAGAATTAGAAGAATTGAGGCGACAATTGAAGGAATTACTAGAAGTAGGTTTCATTAGGCCTTCAAAGGCACCTTTTGGAGCTCCCGTACTTTTTCAGAAGAAACAAGATGGATCACTCTGAATGTGTATTGATTATCGAGCCTTAAATAAGGTCACAATAAAGAATAAGTATCCCATTCCATTGGTGTCAGATCTATTCGATAGGTTGGGAGAAGCTAGATACTTCTCCAAATTGGATTTACGCTCGGGATATCACCAAGTGAGGATTGCAGAAGGAGATGAACCCAAGACCACTTGTGTTACAAGGTACGGTGCTTTTGAATTCCTAGTCATGCCGTTTGGCCTTACCAATGCCCCGGCTACTTTCTGTACACTTATGAATCATGTTTTAGCGCCCTTTCTTGATCAATTTGTAGTAGTGTACTTAGATGACATTATGATTTATAGCAAGACGTTAGAGGAACATATAGAGCACCTTCGCTCAATATTCTTAGCTTTGAGGAGGAATGATCTGTATGTGAAAATAGAGAAATATGCCTTTGTACAAGAAGAGGTGACATTCCTTGGTCACATAGTGAGGAGAGGAAAGATTAGAATGGACGAAGGAAAGGTGCGGGCCATCTGGGATTGGAAGGAACCCACCAAGCCTACTGAGCTGAGATCCTTCCTTAGCTTAGTAAATTACTATAGAAGATTCATTAAGGGCTATTCGAAGATAGCGAGCCCATTGACGGACTTACTAAAAAAGGATACCCCTTGGGTTTGGAGTACAGAGAGACAACGAGCACTCGAGACCTTGAAAAGGGCAATCACGAAGGAGCCTGTCCTTCTCCTTCCAAACTTTAGCAAATCCTTTGAAGTATGTACTGATGCTAGTGATTTTGCTATTGGAGGGGTTTTAATGCAGGAAGGACACCCTGTAGCATTTGAGAGCCGAAAGTTGAATGACACAGAGAAGCGATATGCAGTGCATGAAAAGGAGATGACAGCAATAGTACACTATCTTCGGGTATGGAGGCACTACTTATTAGGGAGGAAGTTTGTGGTCAAGACTGACAATATGGCCACTAGCTATTTTCAGACTTAGAAGAAGCTCTCGCCCAAGCAAGCCCGATGGCAGGTTTTTTTGGCAGAATTTGATTTTGACCTTGAACATAAGTCAGGTAAGACTAATGTTGTGGTGGATGCTTTAAGCCGAAGGGTTGAGTTGGCAGCCATCAGCAAACCTGAAAGCAACCTCATTGATAGAATCCAAGAGGGGATGGAGAGTGATAAGCAAGCTAAAGCTTTATGGATTCAATGTCAAGAAGGGAAGACAAGGAGATTTTAGCAAGAGAATGGACTAATATATACAAAGGGACAACGAATTTATGTGCCCCATTCCTTGAATCTGAGAAGGGAGATACTTAAGGAGTGTCATGATTCCAAATGGGCAGGTCATCTAGGAATGCACCGTACCCAAGCATTAGTGGAAGAAAAGTATTTTTGGCCACACATGAGGGAAGATATTGAAAGCTATATCCGAACTTGTCTCGTGTGCCAACAAGACAAAGTTGAACACAAGGCAACTCCAGGACTACTAGAGCCTCTTCCCATTCCTGAACGGCCATGGGAAAGTGTTTCCATGGACTTCATTGTAAGCTTACCCCGATCGGAAGGGTATGGTACAAATTATGGTTATGGTAGATAGGTTCTCAAAATACGCGACTTTTGTCCCAGCAACAAAGGAGTGCCCAACGGATGAAGCTGCCCAGTTGATCTTGAAACATATAGTGAAGTATTGGGGCCTGCCCAGAAACATTGTGAGTGATCGAGATGGGCGATTTACAGGGAGATTTTGGACAGAGCTGTTCAAACTTCTGGGATCTGAGTTGAACTTTTCAACTAGTTTGCATCCCCAAACGGATGGTCAGACGGAGCGAGTGAATGCCTTAGTGGAATTATACTTAAGGCATTTTGTAGGGGCTAACCAACATAATTGGACCAAGTTGTTAGATGTGGCACAGTTTTCGTTTAACCTACAAAAGAATGAGTCCATCGTACAGAGTCCTTTCAAAATTGTCCTGGGAAGGCAACCCTTAACTCCTCATACAGTGGCAATAGGATATACGGGGTCCAGCCCTCCCGCATATAAATTTGCAAGGGAATGGCAGGAAAATCATGACTTAGCTCGGACATACTTAAACCGAGCTATCATGAGAATGAAGAAGATTGCAGACAAGAAGCGGAGGCCGATGGAATATTAGGTATGTGACCAAGTGCTTGTTAAGTTACATTTAATACAACGTACGAAGGGATAACTACATAAAGGTCTAATGAGGCGATACGAAGGTCCATTCATAATTGTGAAACGAGTAGGGCAAGTATCTTACAAATTGGAACTTCCACCTAAACTGAAATTCCACCCAGTTTTTCACGTGAGCATGCTAAAACCATTCCACAAAGATGAGGAAGACCCTATAAGAGCTATATCACAAAGGGCCCCAATAGGAGTACGTGATTCATTTGATAAGGAAGTGGAAGGGATCATAGCTGATAGACATGTAAAGAGACGTGGACAAACTCCCAGACATGAGTATAGGGTAATGTGGAAGGGAAGACCAGAGAGTGAGGCCAGTTGGGAACCAGCCGAAGCACTGTGGCAATTTAAAGACAAGATTCAACAGTTCCACGATAAAGGAGCAACGAGGGCGTCACCGGATTGAGCGGGGGAAAATGTTACGGACCTGTCGAAGTGGGCCATTCTTAGGAGGTTCCTAAGGCCCAAAGACGAAAACCCAAGCCCACTATGAGTTTCTAGATGATGAAATGTTCTAGAAGGTTCTAGAGAAGACCAGAATATTGTATAGTAGTTGGTGAAGGTAGGTGAATGTAGTAATTAGGAATCAATTGTAACCATTAGATCGAATTCATCTTGACCATTAGATTGTAAAGGCTTTCTGTATATATAGGGGTATTCCCCTCAGATGTAAGACACAAGTTATTTGAGTGAATACAGTATACTATCAGAGTTTCTCTCTCTACTTTCTCTTTCTAACATTATGAGTGTGTTACAGGCTAAATTAGCCTTCCTTAGTGAGGTCAGGAACGCTAAGTGCCGCACGGGGTCGAGCGACGGAATCCGCCCGTGATATATGCATATAGTTAAATATGTAAGCATGAATATATATTATTAAAGTTAGAAGAGTCTTAAATAACCATTATTTCCATAAATTACTATTATGTCCTCAATCTCATAATAAATAACAATAAAACCAACTCTTATATCGACTACCAACTAATTTAATAAGAATATATTTATCAATTGCTTCATATGTAATTTTTTTTTTCAACCACTTTCTCTCTCCACATTACTTCTCTCTCTTCTTATTAACTGTATTGTACATATCTTCTCCACATATTTCTTAGTCACACGTTCTCACTTATACCACAACTTCCCTTTTCAAAAAGCTATAACCATTTCTCCTACATCATTATAGTTATTTAAATAAAATTTATTGCAATTTTGTTTATTGTGCTAATGAATTTATTTCATGGCACACACAATGCTGGTGCGCATCTGCTAATATATATGCATAGGTATCTGTGTGTGTATGCATTATTATATGTGGCTTATCATTAGAGATAGGATATATACACTTTATTTTTTATTCTTATGTGCAACAAACTTCTAATAAAAACTGCTCATCGTGATTAAATACAACAAATTTATAGGTATGGAAGTTAAATTTTTGCAGAAAATGATAAATTTAATGTTTACATTATTCATTGCAATGTTAAATATGGGAATCTAAGACATTAATAATTTATCAACATCTTAGAGAAAATATAATAATTGGACCATCTATCACATAATCTTAGAAATTTTGCTTTTTTTATTGACTCTAGTTTAACTCTCAGTCGAATCCAATTCGACTTCTTAACCCTTGACCCTCTTACATGTTTAGGTTAACTTTGGTCTAGGTCTAACGACACTAGTTTCTACTAAATTGATGCTTTTTAGTCCCTTTCTCTTGCTATACTAATGATGTCTATGCTATTTCATGTGAGTTCCATGAGTAGCTAAATTGTTTAATTGAGATTATTATGTTTATGATGATTGAATGTACATAATACGTATTCTTACTATATGCACATGTGTTTATATAGTTTTTTTTTTTTTTGTGTTGTCATTCTTGTAAATTTACTAAAATCACAACTGATCGTTAGATTTTTATAAATGAGATTTTTTTATTGCCTTATGAAGATTTTCATTAGAATGCTTATGGTATTTCAAACTTCATGTAATAATGGGTTTGGTCAAAAATACTAAAACTTACATTCTGAATGCAATTAGAAATAAGGGTTATTTTACTCCCATGTCTAGCCAATATTTCTAATTAGAAAAGTGTAGATTGTGACAGGCATTACATTTTATAACTAGTCCTATAAGAAATTTCCTCCCAAACGAGGAATTTCATTATATATAGAGAGAATTCCACTACCCTTGATTGGGGGTGAATTCTAATGAGTTTAGCCAAATGTTATACAAAGACTATCGAGTATAGCTCCAATACACTAAATGCATTGGAAATTAGAAGATTGAACATCAAAATCCCATGTTCACATGATTATAGTATCTTTAGTAGTTTAGTTGTTGTGCTGGTTTCTTTACAATTTGCTCTCTCTTAATTATTGGTCCACATAGTCTAAAGTAGATAGCTAATAGTCTAATATTAGCCCTAATCTCCTTTCATGTGGAATATGACGTTAACTCTCCAAACTACACTATAATTGTGACCTACACTTATTGGTACAACTAGTTTTTAGAAAGTGCTTTAAAAAAAGTGATTTGCGATTGTATATTTTGAGTTTTTTCAAAAGTGAGTCGATTAGTTTAATGATGGATGAACCAAGTGCAAAGCTAAGTGTTGTCAGCATCCACAAATATGATGGATTCGTTTGTGCTATGTAATGAATGTCAAAATCCATTACACATCATATAAATCTATGCCTTTGCTTCTTTGATCCTAAGTTGAATATTTGGGAGATAATTACATAGTTATCTAAAGATGCAAGATCTCCATGTATGTATATTGGTGATTATGATAAATTTATATCCTAAGATGAGATAAGTAAGGGACATATGAAGTCAGTTAGAAAGATTATAGATGTAAGGCTTCATTATATATATCACATGCATGCACCTCTATGTCCATGCGATTCACGTGAATAAGAAGGAATTGATGTTGCGATTAAAAGCAATTTCAGCAAGTTTAATTTGTTTGTGACAACATGTATATTAAAAGGGTTAGGTTGAAAAGCTCCCCTATAAGTGGTATGCATATGTATAGGTAATTATCACCATTATATTACATGGACTATTAATGGCTAAAATTAATTAGGGTTTAGCAACCTTAATAGGCTAAAGAGAGAAGAATAAAACTCAATTAAATATCATGAGTTCAGTGACATTTAAGCTTGTTAAGAAAGATTAAAAAAATTCTAAAACATTTTTAACGACCCTTATCATCTCTAAATCATCCTAAATTAGGTTAAATTATTTAAATCCTATTACTAATCCAAATAATTAGCCTAATTATAATATTATTAATTTGATTAGCCAATATAGTTATATTATAATAATTTTCTCATCTACATTTTATCTCCTGCCTAAGAGTTCTTTTTAGTAAAGTAGAAAGGGTTCTTAAGTATTCATTAACTACCTTTGGGGTAAAATTACTACTTGGTGCACACGTTATTCAGAACTTGCATTAGCAAATAATCTTCCTATATTGCTTAAAATTGAGCACGACTTAATATACAAGATGAATATATCATATATATCATCTTTGTTGGGATAATGTATGTGAAAGTGCTTAAACTTATAATTTTGGATAGTTTAATATCCAAACATTCAAAACTTAAGTTTCAAGGTTTAAAATTTTGACATTCGTTCAAATGAGTGTCTAAACTGTAAAACATTTTAAAATTCAAGCACTTATTTGAATAAATTTTAATGTTGATCTTAAAGTTTAGACACTCATTTGAAAAAATCCTAAAGTTCTAAATACTAAAATTTAAGTTTTGAATATTTAAGCACTAAATTGCCTAAAATCATAAGTTGAGGCACTTTTATATGCATTATCCCTATCTTTCACTATGCTATTGATTTTAGTTTATGTTACGCATACCATTAGTGTTGTAATTTTCTTTTATGTGTAAATATTATTTGCCCATGCAACAATTGACTCGCACATGTCGTAAAATCATAACAAAACTAATATAATGATTTTTTTTTATAGTGTCATATTTAGAGAACTAAGTTGTATATTCATCTTACTTGCTCTTTAAAGAGAGATTAAAAAAGTAAAGATCAAGTTGAATACTTATCATAAAAAGTAACATATTTACCTTTTATGCAATAAAATAAGTAACATTTCATTTCCATAAATAATAATGTTGTATGATTATATCAAAATGTATTAACTTTGCCTCTCAATAGCATCGAGTTTAAAGAGTTGGGATAATAACTATTTAAACACAAAAAGCATTACATATAGTGTATGTTAGATTGCTAATGCAATCAAGTATGCACATAATAAGGTTTATAAGGTTGGAATTACATGATTAAAGAACATAACAAAATATAGAATTATAGAGAGTAAGCAATATATCATTACTTAAACATTAAGTATGGTAGACATTGGAGCATACGTCACATAAAGTAAGGGAAATAGTTATTATTGTGCATTTCATTACGAATTATAAATATATTATGTGTCTTTAGGTTTATATCTCTTTAGTGATTCACCAAATATATTTATTTGAGTTTTAAGTTTAGATCTTATTCTTTACTTTAAGAGGTAGACTACTTTGGACATCTTATTATTAGTATTCGTACCAATACAATTGTTACTATCTAGTAGTAAAGATAACAAAAGTTACTAATAAATAGCCATAAATTTTATAAAATCAAATTAATGAAACGCTAAAGATTCCTCAAGCTTAACATGTTTCATGGGATTGCTCCATTACTAGATAGCAAAAATAATAATAGATATTGGAAACTTATTTAAGATAGGCATCATGTATCCAAAAAAATTTCTAAAATATAACTGCAATAGTTATAACATGCCAAGGCTTGCTTAGCTTATTAATGTTTGTTAAGAGGATTTTTTTGTTGCTTAACAATGAAAAGCAATAATATTTTATAAAAATTTAATTAAGATAAGTTGCTCACTAATGAGAATACTTAACTACTAGACAACATGATAATTATAATATTCTAAGTTTTTACTTGGATTACCACTACTTATAATGAGGATTATACTCTTAATTGGCAATAAAAGCTATGAGAGGTTAAGGTATTGCCTAAGTTTAAAGCTTAAAGTGCATAACGTTTCAATTACGACAAGTAAGCATCACAATGCAGATCGAGCATCGTTGCAATAGGCAAGCATTACAACCTCAAACCGTGCATCACTACAGCAAACAAGCATCACAACAGACTATGCATTGATACAGTAAGTGAGTGTTATCACACAAACCATGCATTATCGTAGCATGAGAGCATCAATGTGCAAATCGTATAAGTGTCACCATGCAGATCATGCATTATTGCAGGAAGGAAGCTTCATTGTGAAAGAAAAGCAAAATATAGCTTCTCAAATTTAAGTATCCTTTACTAAGTAATTTGCTTTCTTTAAGACTACAACATTCAATAAATATCAAAAAGTTAGGTCTTTCCATATATGCATATATTGGTATTATAACTAACTTGTAATTTATCCTATATAAAATATCATGAGTGGAAAAACTTTTTTCTTGTGTTTAGCAAAAATTATCATATGAGGTTTAACATCCAATGCTAGTAATAATTTGAGTTAGAGATTAATCTAACAAGACAAACTTCAATTGAGTTTGCAATATCATATTGTAAGTGTAACATATATCTAAGTTTCATCTATAGTAGATCAAAAAGAGAATTTACCCCTCATGAAAAAACTTCATAAATATAGATAAAAAAAGTGAAAGCAAATGTTAATATTACATTTTTCCCAAATACAATAGTATATAGTTTCAATTAATATCAATTACTTCAGTCATATAATTTTTTATAACAAGCAATAAAGATATGGAGATTTGATGATGTTATTGGAAAAGCAGTTACTTCAATATGACACACATCTATAATATACTCTATAGAGCAATAACAAAGTTAACAATTTTCTTTGCGAAATATAAATATTTTGTTTTATATTAAGAGATTTCATCTGAATAGTTATAAATAATAATTTTCTTAGATCAATAATTTTAAAACAATACTAATTGAAGTTTCATATCTAAGTCAATAATGTAGAAGACAATAATGGAGTCAAGAGATTGAAATTACATTTAGAACCTTCCAATATCATAATTAAATACGTTATTTTCAATATCCTTAAAGCATTTCAATTACTAGGTGTATATCAAATAATCAGATATAAAGATATTAAAGAAAAATAAATGATACAAGATTTTTTTTATCAGCCTTTTTGTAAGAATCTGTAATTAAAGGTTACCACTCATTGATTTGAATAATGTCCTTTCATAAGAACAAAGAACGTATATTTATAAGGCTAATACCATCATTTTTTTAGTATAATTTGGACACTTATACAATGCATTTACTAGAGTAGCCTTTAGTCATAGGCTCTGAACATTAGAGCAACTCTTTTTTTTAACTTCTAATAAAAGTGAAGATAGCTTGTGTTGGTGCATATGTATATAGATAGATAGATAGATAGATGAAATTGCTTGAGAGGTTTATGGATTTGATTATTTATATGATAGCACATAAATGTATAATTTATGAGATTTATGCACTCAATCATTACAACAATCTTAATGAAGATAAGAAAAGGAGAATGAAATAATTATCTTCATGAAAACAAAAAGATATCCATTAATTACTAAAAGGAAATAGAAGATATATTGGCTTCTTTTATATGGTCTTAAGTCATTTTGAAACCTAAATCTTATACTTTTCTTTTCAAATTATTTTAATACCTATATGCAGTACAACGATTGGAAGAAAGCGGAGTCAAACATATCCTTCCCATTGTACTTAAGTGTTTATGATATTAGACTACAATAATTGTAGCATATAAGTAGTAGAACTAGTAAAGTATTCACTAAACTCAAAGAAAGCATCAAACATTAAATCATCTTTCCTTTTCAGTTTAAGTCTTTAAAACTGTTCAAACTAGAACGTGTTTGCTCTACCTTACAATGCACTTAAGAAGACACACATTTTCCACATAGATAAGAGACTACAAAGATAATAAAGAAATAAATAATAGTTATACACTCTTGTGAAAATTCTACCTAATATATGGATGCTCTTTGACTATGTAAAGAACAATAGTTTTGACATTAACAGCTGCCAATTAAACATGACCACTGAGATGGAGAAAACAATGGTCTTAATAAAGGATCAAATAATGTGAAAAAACTAATACAACATTATTTGCAATGAGGTTACTTAAATAGAAATCTTTCCATAGTAATAGCTACTTTTGAAATCAAATGTTGATGTCTTACTTTAGAATGTAAGTTTAAATAATGAAGATGATAACATCTACTTTTAAGCTAACAATTAGATAAACAATTTCATTTTAAATAGATGTAGTACAAATAACATGCAGTAATGCATTCAATTAAAATAAAAGTGAAGGAAATTAATTGGTTTGAAAATAGAAGAATTAAGATCTTCTCATGATGCTACATGTTACGTCCTAAAGTAGTAGTAGTATTATAATAGTCTCGCTGTATAAATCAACCTAAAATAATAACCTATCGTACAGTCACTATCGTAGACATGATTTATATAAAGCATCCATGATTCTTTAAAGTAAATAGTTCGTACAAGATTATTAATAAATTACTTACAAAATTTTAAGACATGTTTATAAATATATATTATCTTATGATCTTAGGAGATATTTATACAACATAATAGTCTAAATTAAGTAAAATATCATACTATCACTCTCCCATATACATGAGTCACTAGCAAAACTCTGTTGATCAATTAGATCGATCTTTACTCCCCTGAAGTTCTTCAGAAGGAAACTAAATTCTAGATAGTCATAGCATGGCATTTCAGTTAGCACCAACAAGAAGATCTATATGGGTGTGGGCAATCAACAGCTTAGTAAGTAGGGACGAAGACATAAAACTATATAACAAACACAAGTAAGGTTGTCAATCAATTGATTAAATGCAATGCAATACATAAATACTATCACACAATGTTATCCATTCCATTGTGAAATTAAAGTACTTTTACCTACTTTAATTCAAGTTTGAGGAGTTTCAACATGTATGCTATAGTTCACAACCAAATTTAAGTTTGTGCAATAGAGGCATTGCTCTCTCCTTGACCATCCTTCGAGCTACTACCTTAATCCTTACCACGACCTTTTCTCCTGTCACTTAGTTTGGCTAAAAATAAAGAAGGGACTTTTATGCTATAACGCTAGTATTTAGTTGGAGAATCCTAGTCATTTCCTAAAGGGTTGCAATACATTTCCAATTAAGGGGTTTAGGTCAAATATAGCTAAGTTTAGTGTAAGGCGATCAAACAATTTCACTCCACACAAATCACAATAAAGCACCAAAGCAAAGCATCAGTATACAACCTAATAATTAGAGACATACAAGCTTGCACAAAAGCACTTAACTACAAGCACAAACAAATACAACCTTAAGCTTTAAAGTTCCATAATATAGTACTCCAAAATATAATAATGTATTGATCTCAACTTATCTAAAATCCTCGATTTGCTCACTTAAACTTGATACAAGGTCAACTTGTCGCCGCTTACTCTTATAATGTAAATAACCCTTTTTAGTATTTATAATTTTATTATATGTAAGCTTTTAAATTACAATTTTACTCAATTATCTAAGTTTCATATTATTTGTTACCAATCTATTCCTAAATTTGTTTTTGATTCAGTTTTTGAATTAGTTCCTAAATTAGGTTCTAATTTAGCATTTGAATACAAATTTTATTCATAAATCTTAGGAACTCCTTTTGAACCAATATATGATATTTATCTAACTATGCTTGGGTATCCTAAATCTCCTATGTAGCTCTTAACTAGTATTCCGGTTCATACTAACAACTTTATTTCTAATTTAACTATTGAATTTACTCTCGATGTGAGAATAAATTACATTTTTCATATAATTTCCTAAATTTATATTCCAAATTAGATTTATATTATTTTCCTAATATTGTAGTATTATTAATTTTTACCTAATATTTTTTACTCATTAATTTCCTATATTCACATATTACCTATTATTATATAATCTACACATATAACACATATCTAGCATCCTTAACACTGCAATTATCATCTCCTATCAACAACTAACATTCCAAAATGTCTAATTACACCTTAAATAAGAATTTTCACCAAATTAATATTAAATCACTAAAATAAGCCTAAAAATTACTTTTTATATATAATTTTAAGGCCCAAAAGTTAAGTGAAATTTTGAAAAATTAATTTTAATAAAAATTTTCATAGGACTGTAATATATAATCTAGGCAACATATACGAAAATTTTGAGTTCAAAACTACAACATTTAGGCTATTCAAAATAAAAGCAAAAATTAGGTTGGGATTTAGTGATTTTTTAAGATTTGTATATCTCGAGACCTAATTTTATCAAACTAACATTTTTTCTAAATCTACATACCAAAAATATCTCATAATACCAATTTTCATAATTTTTGAACAGATAGCTTCCAACCACTAGCAGTAGCTCCCATTATGTTGACAACCCTAAGCAATGGTTGAAAGTATATTAAATATTACAAAATTTTCAAAAATAAGAACACAAGAAAGCATGTTTGAAATAACCTAATTACAATTTTTTCCATAATTTTTTGGGTGAACTTACTATTTTTTTAGAAATTATTGAAAAATAAGGAAGAATTTTGACCTTCGTGTTTTTGGATGCTTTAGTAGCCATGGGGTGGTGAGGGTGTGTCAAACCGCCTAAATGCTGCTTGGACTAGTGGTGGCTGGTTGTATTGGTTATCAGGCGGTCGTCTGGGTTGGGTACGATGAAGGCACAATGATTCCCTTGTTTTTTTTTTTTCTTATTTTCTTTTTCTAATTTCCTACAATTTTTTTCTAAATTTTCCTTTAAGTGTATTTAGTTTCTAGAAAAATAAATTGATGTCCTAAATCCTTTTTATACTTGTTTGGGTCGGTTGCTGTCCTCTTTCTATTTTTTTTTTAATTTTTTCCTTACTTTTTCCACCTTAATTACAAGTAAGAGGTGTCTTTACTAGCTTAATCCAATGATGAATCATCTTTTCAATCTAATATAGAGTTGCTACAGTGATTCTTTAGCAATTCCCAGCCGCAATTGAATTTGTTGGATGAGATTTGCAATTCTTTAAGTAGTTTAGGTATATTTTACTAGTAATTAGTTATTTAGTAATATACGAATACATATATCATTTGTACATATCACGTATAACATATATTTATACTCATATAATTATGTTTCTAATATATCTTTTATTTTTAAGATATATTTCTTATTTATTTACATGAATTCAACATAGTATAAATAATTAAGTAATTTAGGGTTAATTAATGGGTATAATTAATATTTATACTGAATATACTAATAAAAATATGACTATATTTATATAGTAAATTATACTATTTTATCTTATTTTATAGCTTAACTAACTTATCTTTAAGTTCTCGTCGCATTCCGAGCTTAATTTTAGGGGTTCCGAGTAATTTGATACTATATTAAATAATCCTACGTCTAAGGGCAAAATTTGGATTTTGGGTCACTATTTACAAAATCTAACTTCTCCGTATTACTTCTTCTAACTTTTCTATCTTAATCGTAAAGTTTTGGATTAATTAGATAACTTTCCCTAAAAACCTTAAATTTAGGTTTGGTTATCCTAAACATAATTGTAGAGGCTCATATTTCCACCCCCTTAAGAAAGTTTTATCCTCAAAACTTCGAATCTAAACATAATAACTACTTACTTATTAATAAAGATCTATTGTTTACCTTTTTCCTCGAAGAGTTCCAAGTAACGATTTTGCATCGCTGTCTTTCGGTTCTCAAGTTAGCTCTACCATTGAACCGCTACCCCATTGAACTTTCACATACTCTATTTCTCGATTTCTTAACTTCTGAATTCGGTTTTCTAAGATCTTGATAGGCCTTTCTTCAATGGTATAGTATTCTTGTAAGTCCACTAGTTTTAATTCCACAATGATATTTAGAGTCTTCACAAACTTTCATAACATCGATACATGAAATACGTTGTGATATCTAGCTAAACTAGGTGGTAAAGCAATTCAACATGCAACATTTCCGATTTTTTCTAACATTTCAAAAGGTCTTTTACAGCACTTTCTTGTTAAAGATGAGAGCACGAGTCTAGTAGTATTCGATAGCAAGAATAATGCTAGGCCTCATTACATGGTAAGTATTTCGAGGGATATTCAAGAGACAATACTTCCCTGTAAATGTGCAAAATTAGATGACCTGACATTTAATGGAAATAAAGAAAAGTACTATGAGTGTGACACAATATGAGAATGAATTTAATAAATTGTTGCAATGTGTGCCTGAATCGTATAAGGATAATTAGGAGCTGAAAAAGGATCTTTTTCTTAATGGATTTGACGCTACAATGAGATGTAAATTAATAGATTATGGATTCACCACTTATCATTAGATTGTGAATAAGGCACATGAGGAGTCATAACAATCCCGCTGTGTAAACTAACCTAAGATAAAAGTTGACCTCATAACTACTATCGTAGATATAGTCTACATAAAATGTACACAACTTAACCAGCTTAAAGCATCTATTCTGATATCTATGAATAATCAAACATGTGATATATATTATTTTTCTGAAAGGGCCCCTAAAGTCAAAACCTAATGCAAATTTCATAATAGATGATGGAAAGATAAAAAATATTTTCACCATCATTTGAAACTTCCACATAAAATTATATATACACAAAGTTTTTAGCACAAGGGTAGGGGAAAATATATTAAAAATGATGGACATGCAGTTACTTATATAATAAGATTACCTCTTATTTCGGTATCACAATTTTCTCCTTTAGTAGTCGACTTTGTTTTTACAAGGTCAGAAACTTCAATAATTAAATGATGTTTGCTTATATATATATATATATATATGTATGTATGTATGTATATATGGAGCCAAGAATCAAATAATTTAAAAAAGAAAAAAAAAAGGACCTGTTAATGAGCTTTTATCTTTCTTACCCTTATTTTTCTTAAACTTTTCTCTGGCTTATTTTCAATCTGTTGTAGATCTTCTATGGAACAAGAGTCTAGACCATATCCCAATAGTTTTCTAAATTTAGATAAAACCTTTAGTCTAAGGAAAAAAAAATTTAAATAATAATTGCTGCAAATATGTGTTTTTTATAAATGATTGCAAGAGTGATTTTGGATTGAACCTCTTTGAAGCTTCTAGGAGCTTAATCTTCTTAATCGACTCAAAAATGTTTCTCTTCAAATAGTGCTACATGAAGAAGACCAAAGATTTTAGTTAAATACCAAAAAACAATTTATGTTTGATTTTGTCACGTAAAAAATATTATGAATGATAGGAAACACAAAAATTATGTATTTAGAATGCTTACCTAGGAATAAGAAGCAATTAAAGACCATTCATGATTATCCATTTCATCAAAAAATAAAAAAACACCCATCATCCCTCTCAACCATCGCTACCGCAGCAAACCTAACTAACTTCCACTTAGGGTTGGCGTTGGGGCAAGACAAATGCACGTTAACCATTCTTGTGCTTTGCCTTATCTTAAGCTAACAATTCCTAACCCTGTCTAGTTGTATTAACATGCTATATAAATCAATGAGTGGTTTATAATTATTAATAAAATTTTAATATGTAAAAACATAATTGATGCTCTTTCAAAATGTATGTTTTTTTATTAACACATATTAAAATTTTATTAGTACTTGTATGCTATTTATTGATTCACAAGGCATATCAGTATTATTGAATTTCTTTTCCCTGTCTCATAACTTATGCAAGTTAAATAATTACAACATGTTCCCTCCCCTGTGTAGAGTATTTGTGATCAATAATGCAAACTATAATATTAGTAAAAAAAAAAACACTATAAATTTTAATCGTATGAGAGAAATATCTTCATAAAATGAAATCAAACTATATACTATACATAATAATCACAAAACCGATCTAATAAAAATCAATAACAACGTTGATGATAAGGAATTATAAAGCATAATTGCCTTCTTAGAACTTATGGATTTGAAAAGACATACTAAAAAGTAATGAATTATGTAAACTCAACAATTTAGCCATCTAAGAGAAAAATCGAATCTTAGTACTGTAGATAATCTCACAAGTCAATAAGGCTAAGCAAAATGAAAATTTTATTAAATCATTAAATTGAATATAGAGTTGATAATAAAAACCTTAAAAACTTGATCGAAACCTAAATGGTGAATGAAAACCCTAAATCCTATATACGCATAAGTGCCCAAAATTAAACCTGAACTTGATAAAAATCCTAAAACTATAATTTTAAGTGTATAAAATGGATAATTATAACCCTAATCGAATACAATTAGCGATTAATAGGTATAATTGCGAAAAATTATCAATGAATGCATTGAAATAACCGTTAAATATTATAAACATAATGAATAATAGTTTAATTAATAAATTTTCTAAAATTTCAATATTATCTCATAATTTCTAAGTTTATAATTTTTATATTTAGAAAAGTCTATTATTTTTATTTTTATTTTTCCTTATTCGTCTTTTCTCTTTCTTTTTCCTTTTCCTTTTTCTTTCCCTATTTTTCTCTTTCCTCCTTACTAGTCCAGTAGCTTTCAGAATTGTGTTTTAAGGGATATTTGTGAGTTATTTTTGTGTGCTAATTGTGTGTAAAAGACAAGGACATTTGGATAAGCTTTTGGGTCAAATTACATTAACCTTCATTTGTTTTTCCCTTTTCTTTTCTTTAACTATTTCATTTTTTTTCCTTTCCTTTTACTCTTGCTAGATACACTTGTTAGAAAGAAGAAAAGCAAACTTACATTGTTTTTTCACAAACAAAAGCAAAAACTCCTTATTCTTACTCTCCCTCAAACTGTGAAGCATATCCCTTTCTTCTTCGTTTTTTTTTTTTTTCAATTTTCTTTTACTTCCAACACATTAATTAAAAGAAAGAAGAAGAAGAAGGAGGAGAAAAGCGCTTGGATCAACAATATTTCAAGACACCAAAGTAAGAGTATTTAGTATGTATATAACATTTATTTTATAATAATCATTTATATCTATATTTTTTATTATAAATATTTATATTGTAGTATCTTATGTATATTAAGAGTATGTACAAATTTTTTGAAGAAAAACCTATGTATATGTATTACAATTTTATGAAAATGGGTATTATGCCATGTACATGTACTTATAGGTATAAATACATAAGTATATTCAAGTTTACATATATGTCATATTTGATTCTACACATACTTAATATAAGGATTGTGTATATGTGTATATATATATATATATATATATATATA
>JAMXBB010000001.1:838853-1002654 GCA_024138015.1 Lumnitzera littorea | reverse complement strand
ATCTTTGTTGGGATAATGTATGTGAAAGTGCTTAAACTTATAATTTTGGATAGTTTAATATCCAAACATTCAAAACTTAAGTTTCAAGGTTTAAAATTTTGACATTCGTTCAAATGAGTGTCTAAACTGTAAAACATTTTAAAATTAAAGCACTTATTTGAATAAATTTTAATGTTTATCTTAAAGTTTAGACACTCATTTGAAAAAATCCTAAAGTTCTAAATACTAAAATTTATGTTTTGAATGTTTGGGCACAAAATTGCTTAAAATCATATGTTTAGGCACTTTTATATACATTATCTCTATCTTTCACTAT
This sequence comes from Lumnitzera littorea, assembly GCA_024138015.1. NCBI lineage: Eukaryota > Viridiplantae > Streptophyta > Magnoliopsida > Myrtales > Combretaceae > Lumnitzera > Lumnitzera littorea. The sequence goes on along the minus strand of JAMXBB010000001.1, from coordinate 1,002,338 downwards.
GCTGTTGATTTTGGTTTATGTTACGCATACCATTAGTGTTGTAATTTTCTTTTGTGTGCAAATATTATTTGCCCATGCAACAATTCACTTGCACATGTCACAAAATCATGACAGAACCAATATAATGATTTTTTTTTTATAGTGTTATATTTAGAGAATTAAGTTGTATATTCATCTTACTCTCTCTTTAAAGAGAGATTAAAAAAAATAAAGACCAAGTTGTATGCTTGTCATAAAAAGTAACATATTTACCTTTTATGCAATAAAATAAGTAACATTTCGTTTCCATAAATAATAATATAGTATGATTATATCAAAATGCGTTAACTTTTCCTCCAATTAATAGCATCAAATTTAAAGAGTTGGGATAATAACTATTTAAACTCAAAAAGCATTACATATAGTGTATGTTAGATTGCTAATGCAATCAAGTATGCACATAATAAGGTTTATAAGGTTGGAATTACATGATTAAAGAACATACCAAAATATAGAATTATAGAGAGTAAGCAATATATCATTACTCAAATATTAAGTATGGTAGACATTAGAGCATACATCACATAAAGCAAGGTAAATAGTTACCGCTATGCATTTAATTATGAATTATGAATATATTATATGTCTTTAGGTTTATGTCTCTTTAGTGATTGACTGAATATATTTATTTGAGTTTTAAGTTTAGATCTTATTATTTACTTTAGGAGGTAGACTACTTTGGACATCTTATTATTAGTATTCGTACCAATACAATCGTTACTATTTAGTAGTAAATATAACAAAAGTTACTAATAAATAGCCATAAATTTTATAAAATCAAATTAATAAAATGCCAAAGATTCCTCTAGCAAAAATAATAATAGATGTTGGAAACTTATTTGAGATATGCATTATGTATCCAAAAAAATTACAAAAATATAACCGCCATAGTTATAACATGCCAAGGCTTGCTTAACTTATTAATATTTGTTAAGGGGATTTTTTTGCTGCTTATCAATGAAAAGCAATAATATTTTATAAGGATTTAATTAAGATAACCTGTTCGCTAATGAGAATACTTAACTACTAGACAACATGATAATTATAATATTCTAAGTTTTTACTTGGATTACTACTGCTTATAATGAGGATTATACTCTTAATTAACAATAAAAGCTATAAGAGGTTAAGTTATTGCCTAAGTTTAAAGCACAAAGAACATAAAGTTTCAGTTACGACAAGTAAGCATCACAATGTAGATCGAGCATCGTTGTAGTAAGCCAGCATCACAGCCTCAAACTGTGCATCATTACAATAAGCAAGCATTGCAATAGAGACTATGCATCGATACAATAAGTAAGTGTCACCACACAAATCATGCAATATCATAGCATGGGAGTATCAATGTGCAAATCATATAAGCGTCACTATGCAGATTGTGCATTGTGTAAGGAAGCTTTATTGTGAAAGAAAAGCAAAATATAGCTTCTCAAATTTAAGTATCCTCTATTAAGTAATTTGCTTTCTTTAAGACTACAACATTCAATAAATACCAAAAAGTTAACCCTTTCCATATATGCATATATTGGTATTATAACTAACTTGTATTTTATCTTATATAAAATATCATGAGTGAAAAATTTTTATTCTTGTGTCTAGTAAAAATTATTATATGAGGTTTAACATCCAATGCTAGTAATAATTTGAGTTGAAGATTAATCTAGCAAGACAAACTTCAATTGAGTTTGCAATATCATATTGCAAGTGAAACATCCATCTAAGTTTCATCTATAGTAGATCAAAAAGAGAATTTACCCCTTATGAAAAAGCTTCATAAATATAGATAAGAAAAGTGAAAGCAAATGTTAATATTAAATTTTTCTCAAATACAATAGCATATAATTTCAATTAATATTAATTACTTTAGTCATATAATTTTTTATAACAAACAACAAAGATATAGAGATTTGATGATGTTATTAGAAGAGTAGTTACTTTGGTTTGATACTCATCTATTCTATGCTCTATGGATCTATAGCAAAATTAACAATTTTCTTTGCGAAATATAAATATTTTCTTTTATATTAAGAGATTTCATATGAATAGTTATAAATAATAATTTTCTTAGATCAATAATTTTAAAACAATATTAATTGAAGTTTCATATCTACGTCAATAATATAGAAGACAATAACGGAGTTAAGAGATTGAAATTACATTTAGAATCTTCCAATATCATTATTAAACACATTATTTTCAATATCCTTAAAGGATTTTAATTACTACGTATATATTAAATAATCATATATAAAGATATTAAAGAAAAATAAATGATGCAAGATTTTTTTTATCAGCCTTTTTGTAAGAATCTGTAATTAAAGGTTACCACTCATTAATTTGAATAATGTCTTTTCACAATAACAAAGAATGTAAATTTATAAGGCTAATACCATCATTTTTTTAGTATAATTTGGACACTTATACAATACATTTATTAGAATAGCCTTTAGTCATAGGCTCTTAACATTTGAGCAACTCTTCTTTTCAACTTCTAATAAAAGTGAAGATAACTTGTGTTGGTACATATGTATGTAGATAAATAGATAGATGAAATTGCTTGAGAGGTTTATGGATTTGATTATTTATATGATAGCATATAAATGTATAATTTGTGAGATGTATGCACTTAATCACTACCATAATCTTAATGAAAATAAGAAAAGGAGAATGAAATAATAATCTTCATGAAAACAAAAAGATATCCATTAATTACTAAAAAGAAATAGAAGATATATTGGCTTCTTCTATATGGTCTTAAATCATTTTGAAGGCTAAATCTTATACTTTTCTTTTCAAATTATTTCAATACCTATATGTAGTACAACTATTGGAAGAGAGTGGAGTCAAATATATCCTTCCCATTGTACTTAAGTGTTCATGATATTAGATTACAATAACTATGGCATATAAGTAGTAGAACTAGTAAAGTATTCACTAAACTCAAGGAAAGCATCAAATATTAAATCATCTTTCCTTTTCATTTTAAGTCTTTAAAACTATTCAAACTAGAACATGTTTGCTCTACCTTATAATGCACTTAAGAAGACACATATTTTCCACATAGATAAGAAACTACAAAGATAATAAATAAATAAATAATAGTTACACGGTCTCGTGAAAATTCTACCTAATATATGGATATTCCTTGACTATGTAAAGAACAATAGTTATGACATGAACGGTTACCAATTAAACATAATCATAGAGACTAAGAAAACAATGGCCTTAATAAAGGATAAAAAAACGTGAAAAAACTAATACAACATTATTTGTAATGATGTTACTTAAATAGAAATCCTTTGATAGTAATAACCAATTTTCAAAATCAAATGTTAATGTCTTACTTTAAAATGTAAGTTAAACAATGAAGATGATAACACCTACTTTTAAGCTAACAATTAGATAAACAATTTCATTTCAAATAGATGTAGTACAAATAACATGCAGTAATGCATTCAATTAAAATAAAAGCGAAGGAAATTAATTGGTTCGAAAATAGTAGAATTAAGATCTTCTCATGATGCTATATGTTACGTCCTAAAGCAGTGATATTATAATAGTTTCGTTGTGTAAACCAACCTAAAATAATAACCGACCTTACAGTCACTATCCTAAATATGATTTACATAATGCATTCATGATTCTTTGAGGTAAATAGTTCATACAAGATTATCAATAAATTACTTACAAAATTTTAAGATGTGTTTATAAATATGTATTGTCTTATGATCTTAGGAGATATTTACACAACATAATAGTTTTAAATAAGTAAAATATCATAATATCACTGTCTCATATCCGTAAGTCACTAGCAAAACTCTGTTGATCAACTAGATTGATCTTTACTCCCCTAAAGTTCTTTAGAAGGAAACTGAATTTTGGATAGTCATAGCGTGGCATTTCAGTTAGCACCTACAAAAAGATCTATATGGGTATGAGCAATTAACAACTCAGTAAGTAGGGACAGAGACATAAGATTGTATAACAAACACAAGTAAGGTTGTCAATCAATTGATTAAATGCAATGCGATACACAAATATTATCACATAATATTATCCGATCCATTGTAAAATTAGAGTAATTTTAGCTACTTTAATTTGAGTTTGAAGAGTTTCAACGTGTATGTAGCGGTTCATGACCAAATTCAAGTTTGTGCAATTGAGGCATTACTCCCCCCATGACTATCCTTCAAGCTACTGCCCTAATCTTTACCACGACCTCCTCTCTTGTCACTCAGTTTGGCTAAAGATGAAGAAGGGATCTTTATGCTATAGTGCTATTCCTTTCGAAGGTATCGGTATTTGGTTGGAGAATTCTAGTCATTCCTTAAAGAGTTGCAATACATGTCCAATTAAAGGGTTTAGGTCAAATATAACTAAGTCCAGTTTAGAGCGATCAAATAATTTTACTCCACACAAATCACAACAAATCACTAAAGTAAAGCATCAGTATACAACCTAATAATCAAAGACACACAAGCTTGCATGCAAGCACTTACCTATAAGCACAAACAAATACAATCTTAAGCTTCTAAGTACTATAATATAGTACTCCAAAATATAATAATGTATTAATCCTAATTTACCTAAAATCCTCAATTTGCTCAGTTAAACTTGATACAAGGTCAACTCGTCGTTGCTTGCTCCTATAATGTAAATAGCCCTTTTCAGTATTTATACTTTTATTATATAAAAGGTTTTAAATTACAATTTTACTCAATTATCTAAGTTTCATATTATTTATTACCAGTCTATTCCTAAATTAGTTTCTGATTTGGTTTTGAATTAGTTCTTAGATTAGGTTCTAATTCAGCATTTAACTACAGTTTTTATTCATAAATCTTAGGAATTTCTTCCGAACCAATATGTGAAATTTATCTAACTATGCTTGGGTATCCTAAACCTCCTATTTAGCTTCTAACTAGTATTTTGGTTTATACTATGCACTTTATTCTTAATTTAACTATTGAATTTACTTCCGATGTGAGAATAAATTACATTTTTCACATAATTTCCTAAATTTATATTCCAAATTAGATTTATATTATTTTCCTAATATTTTAATATTATTAATTTTTACCTAATATTTTCTACTCATTAATTTCCTATATTCACATATTACCTATTATTATATAATCTACACATATAACACATATCCAACATCGTTAACACTGCAATTATCATCTCCCATCAACAACTAACATTCCAAAATGTCTAATTACACCTTAAATCAGAATTTTCACCAAATTAATATTAAATCACCAAAATAAGCCTAAAAATTACTTTTTATACGTAGTTTTAAGGCCCAAAAGTTAAGTGAAAATTAAAACAAAACTTTTCATGGGACTGTAATATATATTCTAGGCAACATATACGAAAATTTTGAGTTCAAAACTACAACATTTAGGCTATTTAAAATAAAAGTGAAAATTAGGTTGTAGTTTAGTGATTTCTTAAGAGATGTATATCTCGAGACCTAATTTTATCAAACTGATTTTTTTTTTCCTAAATCTACATACAAAAATATCTCATTTACCAATTTTTATAATTTTTGACATTTATTTAATATTTTTAATAAATTGTACAAAATCAAGTAAGAAACTAAACTTACCTGAACAAATAGCTTCCAACCATTAGTGGTGGCTCCCACTATGTTAACAACACTAATTTCTAGATCCAGATCTTTAGTTTTCAAAAATAGTTTTAACAAAAAATCAACTTTATCAAAAGAATAGTAGCTAAATTGTAATCAATTCATCCAATTGATTATAACTTAACTCTTTTTCTCAACTCTAGTTGGGTGGTGACTCCAAAACTTTTTTAAAGTTAAAAGAACCAATTTTTTTTTTAAATCCTAGTTGATGATCAGTATTAAATGAGTGGTGTTTAATATCGTTCAGTTTAAAAAAAATTGAAAGAAAAAACCAAGCTAAATAGAGGTCATTAAAAAGTTTTATATTTGGCAAATGGGAGTAAGAGAAAGGATCAACATCCTAAACGACTAGCAATTGCCTAAAATATGCATGTGTTATTACGCAATGTGTTGATCTATCTAACAATCATCTTATCTTGAAGCAAGATGTGATATACTCTAATTGAAATCGTGGGATAAGAATAATCTCACTTTTCTTTTTTTGTTTTTTTAGAAGTGGTGATGTAATATATTTGTTGAAATCCTTTGATCTTCTCAATGAGGAATGATAAGATGGCTTGGCCTTTGGAGAGAAATGATGAATATATTAAATTGGGTTACTATAATTGGTTTAAGCTAGATGTGTAAATGAATTTGAATCAACCTTTCTTTGCATATTAGAAAAATGATTTAGAGCTTGGATTGTTTGCCTAAAGTTAAGCATTTACTATAGAGAATATGTTCAAATTCATTTCGTACAAATTATAATCTATTCAAAAAGAAAATTAGGCTTTACTTATGTTTAAGCTTTCGACTTATGAGAAAACATCAAAAAATCTATTTCTTCAATGTACTCAAACACAACTAATTTTGTTTAAACTTATTGGTCATATAATGGATGTTGCTGCAATTTCAACTTTGTAGTGATTAGTTTATGCAATTATGGGAATCCTTTGCTATGATCATTATTGATCCGAGCAAGCTATAACTGAGATGAGTGTGTGCTTATGGTATATATAGAAATATAAGTGTGATAATGTATTCAAAAATAAGGATCCTAATCTAAAGACTTTAATTCAACTAATAAACGCTTCTATAGTAAAATTAGATAAGAAAAAGAGAGACACCCTAACTTAGTAGCCTCAAAGTAACAACAATCCTTGACTTGCTATAGTTGAGAAGTTCTATGAGTATTAGGAATGAAATTTTAAGTATTGGTTTTGTTATTATAAATGGATCTTTTTTTGTGATGCATCATTATGATTTAGGCTATCAATGCTAATTTGGTTGAAGCAATTTAATAAGAAACAGATGGTTTTTCAAACCAAAAGAATTGGACTGAAGTCATAACAAAAATGAATTTTTTTAAATTACACCACTACATCATGAGAAAGTCCAAGTTTTGACTATTGAAACTATGGTAAAAGACATTAGATCTCTTATTCATGGTTATATATTTTTTATAATTTGTAGGATAACTAATATTTATACTGATTAGATTGTACTGAACATGTGATTTGAGAGTTAAATCCTCTATATGCTTTATCTATACTTTTAGCCGCTTATCATGCTATCAGAAGTCCAAAATGATGTACAATTGCTTTCTTTCACTAAGAAAATCACGTTGTCCTTATTGGAAAAGAAGAAAAAGAGTGATAAATTTGAAAAATTTAAACTTAAATGGGTAGCAAATGCATTTTGACATTTTAAGGAGAGAAAAAAAGAAAAAGAAAAAGAAAAAAAGGTGACCAATAAATACCCAAGAAAATTTACATGTCCCTTTGCTTTCACCGTCCTGCTCGGTCTCTCTGACACATAAATCTTCGAGTCCTCACTTAGCAAAACTTCTCTCTCTCTCTCTCTCACTCGCTGGATGCAAGCCTTCGTTTGTTACATCCACTCCGTTACTCCTAACGATTCACGGTTGCCATTCTCTCCCTCCTTCCCTCCCTCCCTCTCTCCCTCTCTCTCTGAATCTCTTCGCGATGTCTGCTTCCACATCTCAATCTCCCATGGAAGAACCACCACCACAGCAACAACACCACCTCCAACAAGAAGAGGACCAGCAGCAGCCACAAACGACGTCGTCATCGTCGCCGAAGGAGAAAGAATGCACGCACAAGATGAAGTTTATTCAATTCCTAGGACGAACAACGCCTATCATTCTACAAAATGACAATGGACCCTGTCCTCTTCTTGCTATATGTAACGTCTTCTATTTTCTCCCTCTCGCTGTTAGGTTTCATTGTTGATTTGTTAATAAATTAATCGATGTTTGGAGCATTTTCTCGACTTAGGGTTTTATTGTGGTTTTTGCATTGAGAGATAATGTTATCGTATTGTTTTAGGGCTGTTTAGTTCGAATTCTGAGTGAGGAAATGATATTTAGGTTGTGGATTATCTTGTAATGGAAGGATATAAGTGGCGTTGCTTGGAAATTGGGATTTCGGTGCAGTATGTCTTGCAATTTATCTATTAGTATGGGCCTCGACTACCAGACGATCTCCTTGGGATTTGAGGTTAGGAATACTGTGCTACCTTAGATGATTTATTTGTAAACTAGTTCAAGAGACACTCGGTAGGTTCACTAAGATATTCAGATTGTACAATCACGAGAAAGAAGTGCAAGTCTTTTAGGTAGTGCCCCTCGAATTCCCTTCCTGAGAGGCAAAGAGGTAGTGCTAAAGCAAGCTTCCTGGATCGAAACTTCTTGTGAATTCTATATCTTGGAAGCTCGGAAATTGGGGGGAGTGGACTTGCTATTCTTGCATCATGCTTATCATTTTTCCACACGGTGGAGACTGTTTCCATTGTGCTATTGACGTATTTAGGTTTTATTATGGTTGTGTTGATCATATGGGTTGATATTGTGCTGATATGATGCTGTTAGTGATGGTTATTGTGTGGTACATGCTTACTTAGAAGATGAGGATTAATATTGAGGTTCTTACAAGTAATGTGCTCCTGCTGTGGAACAACTTGTATTTGATTGCAGATGTGGTTGAAGTCTCGCAAGAAAAATTACTTTTGTTGCAGAATGGCTAATTGATTCCAACAGTAATGTTGATGTAAATATTTATTTTCCTTGTTCTCATTGAAGCATTGAAGAAAGGAAGGTTTTAAGGTTGTTGCTGTTGTTCATTTTTTTAAGATATGTTGAAAATCAACAACAGAGCATAGCGGATGCAATTGAGTTGCTTCTAAGACTTGCTACCGGCATTGATGTAAATATCAAATTCAGGAGGTTGGCTATTTAGATGGTATTGCTGAATATTTAGTCTTCTTTCATTCCATTTCTGCTCTGAATTTATATTTGAGCCATATACACCAATTAATTGCAGAATAGATGACTTTGAGTTCACTCCAGAGTGTGCAATATTTGACCTGCTGGATATTCCACTGTATCATGGTTGGATTGTTGACCCTCAGGTATGCTGAACATATGCCAGAGTAAAATGGAATTTATGATTGAGTAGCTTCAAAATAAACGACATGGGTCAATAATTTGTAAGAGATTTCCATTTTTATGGGAACATAAAAGGTCATCAACAGCAAAAGCATCCAGGGGAACAAGCATAACAGATGTACTATATAACATTTATTTGAAATTGTTCTTGGGATATAATCTGATCTTTCTATTGACATGGCCACATTAAATATTTTTTTCATAAGTAAGTTAAGAGTGGGGATCAAGCCCTAAATTAGTGACTAAGAGCACGGGAGATTTAACATTAGACCCACGAAGATGTCTAGCTCCATTGCTAAGATTTGTTTGTAGACCTATTGTTTTAGGATATTTTTAGATCCTGGTGGGGTGTGGCGTGGGTAGTAAATAAGGTAAGAAACCCCATTTCCCTAGAATCTTTTATTTTGTTTGAAGATCTGCCTAGAATCTTTGTCTGCATTAGCTTGTGATAAATGCCTTGAGTATTGAGTCGTCATAGAGAATTTAGTACCTGGTTACTTTATTAGAATAATCTAGGTTGAATAGGATCAGTTCAGAAGCTAATGCGGACAAAGATTCTTTCAAACTGATCTTATTCATTACTTAGACAATCTGGACATGGGAAATGAATGTTTAATTGACCTAATCACATATGAATCTGCTGATTCTGGGCCATGTGCTACAAATTTGGTGCAAGCTTACCTATTCAATTGATTCATATCTTGCCATTCAACATCTGTAGTAAACTATCCAGTAGGGACACCAACTACTTTAATAAGACCAAGAAAATGTCATTGCCTCTATTACATGAATTGTTATTTAGATTTTGTAGATTCTTTAGCCATTGTTGTAATTATAAGTTTGGGATAGCACATCCTGGTGGTTGTGGTTGTTAGTTTTCCCCCCCTCCTTTTCTTTTGGTGGTTTTGGGGTGGGGCATTAGGGTTGGTATGGTGGTGGTTTAATCCATGAGTCTAGGGCAGCATGTTTTTATCCTATTTTAGTTGTGTGCCATGAATACAACGAGTATGACAGTAGTTATACCACCAAGAGTCTAATAATGTCAAAGCACTCTCACTCCATTCTATTTATGCGATCTTTGAACTATTTGCTGGGCGTGGCGTCTGCAATATGTTAACCCTTTCCATTTGTGCCAATATCTCTAATAATTGATTTTAGTCCATCTAAACGGATTTTAAGATTTGATCCCTATCCAAATGAGCTTGCAAATCTAAGATTTAGTTAAAATAGTCAAAGTGACAATATGATGATAAATATTCTCAAAACCTCCATAATTTCTAGTGATTGGGTTCCGAACAATATATGGATGTTCTAATTTTCAAATATAGGGAATACGGTTACCTCATAGTCTGTTGCATACCATAAGCAGGTCAGATAAATTATTATTTATTAATATCTATATGTCATTACCCAAAAGAATCTCTGTACATTCAATGTTCTGGAATTTGGGTAGTATTTATCTATTTAAAAGGTGATGTAACCATTTCTCTGCATAGAAGGTGTGAAATTTGTTTTTCTGCTATATTTTTTCCTTGTTTTAACGCCTTATACTTTGTCTTTTGTTTTCTTCACTGCATTAGGACTATGATACTGTTAATGCAATTGGATCCAAATCTTACAATGCTTTATTGGAAGAGCTTGTTGCTCTAGAAACACAAAATATGCATAAAGAGCCCAAGGTTGATGCTGGAGAAGATTGTGTTGATTTTGTTGCTGCAACAACTGCAACTCTTGGAGTGCCTTCTCCATCTCTTTCCAAGGCTATGTCATTTGATGATTCTCCACGTTCAACCTCTAATGTTCAAATTATGAGAAAGGGAGACTTGGAAGAAGAAGCAGAGCTGTTAAGAGTGCTAAAATTGTCAGAAGCTGAAACAGCAGACTCAGTGAGCAAATCTTTGGTTGCTGAAATTGATGCATGTAATATATCTGCTGGTTCTGATGAAAGTATACATCCTCAGAAGGTCGTCCCTATTGTTTCACCAAATGCAATGCTAGAGCATAATGGTGCTGAATCCGAAATTCATTCATTGAAACCATCTACAGTGGATAATCATGACATACCGAGTGGGACAGAAGAAGGTAGTTTATCGACGAAGAAAGATATGAGAAATTTCCTTGATCATTCAGAGTATGGAGAAGCTACTCCTGGGAGTGATGTAATTGATGGGGTGAATGGTGACTCATTGCTACTGGTAAAGGATGCATTGGTTGTTTCTTCTGGCAATCAACCTCAATCCGTAAATTGTAATTCCAAGAACTGTTTCCAATAAAAAGTGACGGTGGAGGGACAGTCAGCTTTTCTGGGAAATAAGATGGAACCACTGGCTAATCAAAGGGAATCCAGTGTGGCAGTGTTGACAAGCTCACGGACACTAGATGTTAACTCAGAATCCTCTAATGGTACACTGGAGCATATAGACACTGCTGAAGCTTTTTCTCTGAGTGCAAATAGCAGTGAACCCATATATGAAGGGAAAGAATGCGTATTGGACTCAGGCTGAACAGCTTTTGAAGATTGCGAGCCTGTTTATGAAGGTGAGGTCATTCTTGCTGAACAAGCCGACAAAACCTCCACAGACGCCCATAATGTGTGGTCTAAAAATGCAATTACTCCACAACAGGGTAAATAGCAGTCTCAGTTTCCATCAGAGTTTGGTTATGTTATGCCAGTGTTCTAACTATATCTTTGTTAATTTTGCTGTAGGGGAATTGATTAATAATTTTGTAAGGAGCAGTGTTGGCCAATTGACATTTATGGGTATGTCTTCTATTTTCTGATGGAGGCCTTGGCTATTCTGGGGATATAGCTTTCCTATAATGATTTTCATGTGTTATGCAGCCTCTTTTTCTTGCAAGATGGTCTTAAAGAACGAGAGCTCCGTGTCTTTTTCCGTAACAATCACTTTAGTACCATGTTTAAGGTCCGTTTAAGATAAAAATTGCTTTATTTCTTTGGTTGATTAATTTGATGTTAGATGTAGCAGTGATCTTGCCCTTGGTGGAAGTAGATTGCTATTTCTATAATGATGTGATATGAGAATTTCTAATTTTGTAATTGCTTTCATAATTGATTATTTTATGAAACCATTCATTAAATAGGACTTGAAAACATTAATAAGTTTCTAAGTTTTTTTTTTTTTTTTTTCTCTCTTCCAACCAGAAGTTCAAAACTAAAACACTGACAAAGTAGAGTTTCATTTACTCAAAACATGAACACTAAAAGTTCTTCCTACTCCATTCTAGCCACGTAAGCATGATGCTAAAACTTTCGCATAAGTCTTGTTTAATCTTTTTTTCCTTTGTTCTTGGATGAAGATAAGAATCGCAAAGCCTCATCTCGGATGAGTAGGTTTGTTTCGATTTTCTTTTATTTGTTATAAGTGCTACTTTTCACGTTATAGTTATTCACAACAATCTTAAACAAATGAATCTCGGTATTGAAATTTCCATCCCTAAATAGTCTCAAATTATCTTGATTCATTTCACATTATGTATTTGTTTCTTATAGCTAGAAGATGTCATGTTGCTTGTGGAGTAAAAAACCAAACAAAATTAGGCAGTTTTACGATTTTATTGTATGAATTTGAGACTAAATTCTTTTCCTTATAGTTTGTTTTGCAGCACAATTCAGTATTTGCAAAGCTTAAATATTATTTTATATAACATCCCATGTCATTTATATTTGCAAAACTTAAATATTATTACTGCCCTTTACTTTTTGTATCTTATGTGTAAGTACTTTATAGATCTATTTATGATGTTTTAATCAATAAATGGGTTCAACCCAAATATGAGACATATTTATTAAATAGATATTATTGGTTAAGGTTCTTCAGACAAGAGCGCATTTAAACATGAGACACAATTCGATGATAGAATTGTCAGTAACTCCTCTTCATTTTTTTGTCTTAATCTTTTCTTTTATTTTAGCGTCATCAATTTCTTTACTAGAAAGGGAGATAATACTCCTTGATATTAATAAATTGGAGGCAAAGGAAAGGTTTCTTCACAATCTTGCACGAACTACTTTTTAAGTACCGATTAGAAGAGGAAATTCCTAGGCGTGTGATGATAAATTTAAATGTTTGACTTTTATATCAGTGAAGATTTGGACTTTTTCCAATGTTAGTATGTCCTTCCTCCTTTAATGGAATTGTAAATCACAGAGTGGCTCTTTCATTTTATTTAGACTTGTTATAGTTGTGTTTGGATGTGTTTTGTATCAGACTTCTTCGAGGTTTGATTTTGTGGAGCTTCCAGATAAATTATGACCCGTTGCATGATCAGCAAATATCTAACAGCAAATGAAATGCATGAAAAATGGGTTAAACAATACGGCTTATTCAATGGCTAGAAAGAGAATTCGTATTCCTAAAGAATAGTCGGTACAATATACATTATGAAATGCAAGAATTATTCATACACATAACCATAAAAAGGGAATCGTGGTGCACCCCATCCAAGTATATAGTAGATATGTAAGGTGAGTAATAATTTGGATTGAATTACGATAACCTAAGACACTCTGTTGTTATATAGTGGAGAAGATTGGTTAGCGAAAGCAATTAAAGAAGATTGACTGACACTGACTCAAATCAATAAACTAAACTGAAATCATTTAAATGAATTAAGCTATCGGTTTTCAATTTAGCTGATCACTCTATAATTCATGTAATTTCCACGTGGTCTTAGTGTTTTTAATTTTGTTTTTAACTTCAACTGAGGTCAATAAATCAACCTCTCATAAAATAATTTATTCAATATCAAATCCTTTTATCATGATTCATAAATCGAACACATATTTTATTTATTTATAGGCATAATAAAATCTAATATTTAAAAAGATTAACCATTAAGAAAAATATAAAATAAGAGATTTGCTATCTTTAAATGAAGAAGACAGAGATAACAACTTAATAAAATCTTCTGAGTAAGAAACTAAGTCTAATTACAAAAGGATAATAGTCGAATCATATACAGCTGAATAATATAAGACAAAATAAGATCTACTTACTTCTGCAGTTCTGCATTACATCATCAAGGAGAGATTTAAGATTCAGCACTATCATGAACTACTCAGCCATTCATGCACCCTATCTTGTTACTATTTTCTAAAATTGCACTTGAAGAATTGTCTGTGATTAGAATTTAGAAGACCACCACCTACCATCTTTTTCCTCTAAATCCTTTTACTACCATAATCCTTAACCGTGACTTTCTCCTTGGTTGCTTTTCACGTTACATGAAATCCTGGTTTTCTTAAAAGCTGCTTCTCATACATAATCATCTATCTCAACACTAGTTCGTTGCCCCAACATTTTCACAAGACCAATTGAGCCCTGACATGACCCTTGAAGGATGTCCAGAGTATTTGTTACCGCAGAATGTAACACACAACTACTAACAAAGAAGTTTGATAAAGTCAATTTAAAACCGAAAATTTCAGAATTCCTTTTGTTTTAAAAAATAAAAATAAAAAGAGAGAAAAACATTTTCATGGTGCTCAAGCGGCAGAAACATACAAACATTTTGCACATGCCACCCCGTGAAAGCAAAAACCGCATTTGGGTTACTAAACGTTGAAAAGATCGATCAATTTTGATGAAATGGATGAATAGTTCACTTTTTAACATGCTACATATTCAATTGGGGCTCAATGTTTTCAGTAGTTGACAGGACATTACAAAATGGTTTTGTACAATGAAAATCCATTTTTGAAGTATAGCAACATTAGAACATAATGCTGATGCAATTGCCGTAATGTCTTTATTGAATTCAATTTAAATATATCAGATTGTACTACCATACCAGGAATCTGTGACATGAAAACATTGGTGTTGACAGTTTTTGATGCCCTGTTTCTTTTAGTTTTTCTTCGAATTCTTAGCTGACAAGTTGCAAGCTTTAATAGAGGGCAAAAATCAAATATGTCTCTTAGACATAATTTCATGGGTTGAATGAAGCAAAATTAAAGAAAGCTAAGGCAAAGCAAATGATGTAGCTCTTCTAACATGAGAGTAGATCCCAAAGAACAGGACGGTTAGTGAAATGAAAAATTATTCCAGAAAACAAATAAAAGGTACACAAAAGAAATAATAAGTAGAAAGAGGGATATTCCTGCTATGAAACATCAATTTTTGTAGAGAAAAATAAGAATCCAACCGTGTGGTTGCTTGACCCAACTTCAATCTACGATAATCAAAGTGGCACCTTCAAAAGCATAAAAGAAAGGGAAAACAAGCAATATCAATGGTTTAGTTTCAAACCATGAAAGCCAAATCACAATATCATCCACACTACTCAGTTGCATCTTGAAATAATGTTCTCAGTGCAGATAACCGCAACATACAATCAATAAATAATGATTCTCCCATGAATTTTAAGACTCTCAAATGATTTACCTCTTACTCCACATACTCTAAATTTCAGTGATTTATAATTTAGACATGATTGTAGATGGATATTACTCATCACTATCGATTAACGAAGATCTCAAAATATTCAAAGATGTCATAAGGAATATATTCCTTTTTGGAATCACAAGTATAGCAAGAACTAGGAACTATATTACATTATAGATGAATACATCTTAGTATCATTATCTGAGTTAAGTGCTTATCTTGTAAAGATTATTTTTCAGTTTGATAAGGGCAATAAACTTGAGCCTCTTTCTAAGAGATATGGCTTATCATTAATTTCTGAATAACTATTAATTACTCATTCATATTAACGAATCGATGAATTGTAAACATAATTTTCACATTTACCAATAATTCAATGATACTAAAACATATTGAAGAATATTACTAGTAGATTAAATTCATAAAAGGAAAAAAGAGCAGCAAATCACGTAAACAAAATGGTTTTCATTTAAAGAATAAAAGGTGTTCATTATACCGTAATAATAATTTTATTCTCCCTTTATTTTTTATGGAAGTGCTATTATTCCATTTAGTTGCACTTTAGTTCATAATAGCAATTCCATAATGAATCACTATAATAAAAAAATATTAAATAATCATCCATTACTTAAACTCATAAGAGAGTTCATAGGTGTGCCAATAACGTGACACCATACATCTAATTATCCTGACAAACATTCATTAGGGCCAACATTGTCGGCATGAACTTTAATATCATATGTAACACCTATATAAATGATATTAAATATGCATTTACTATTTATTATAGCTTTATTCTATTGCCTAATAATAACTATTATTTTATAGTTTAATTCTATTAAACGAAGTGAATGAACTATAAGAATTTTATTTCCACTATATGCACGACATTATTGGATAAAATGAAGAAAAATAGGAGGTTAGCTAAGAGATTTACATAATTACATAATTTTGGTTTTCTAAAGTGTATAAGAAACTGGATAAATTGTAAATAAATATGCTTACATCTTGTCTACTTAGCTTATATTTTCGAAATCGAGTATTAGACTCTAATATTTTAAAAAGAAGTTTAATAACATTTTGCTTCAAAAAAATTCATTTAAAGAAAGGATATTAGTAAAATGGTTTTTATCAAAGAGCAAAATAGTAATCCCTTAGTGGAAAAACACAATTTTTAAAACTTTGAAGAAATTGGAGTTTTCAATGCTCAATTATGAAGACAAGAGTTTAAATTCATATAGAACAAACACGAGAAGATGTATATATTATTTGCAAATCAGCCTAAAAATTTTCTTACTTAATTTTTTACCAATTGCTTTGGATTCCCAATTAAACCCCCTTGTACAATTAACCTAAATATCACTTATTCATCTTGACTAAACAATCATCATTATTTAGTTATATACAATCACGACGCTCAATTTCCACATTTGAAATACTCGAACTCAAACTAGCTATCATATTTCTTTATTCCTTTTTTTGTTTAATTGCTATATAGTTGAAACTAGAGAATTTTACCTGCAAGTGAAACTGGACATATGGTTTTAGAGCAGCCTTGACTTCTGGTTGTTCCCACTTCAATGACTTCCACCATGCTTTTTCTACAGTGATAATCTTAAGAGAAGAAGGAGGAGTAAGAACTCCATTTGGAAGTTGATGTGTTGGGACAGGAATCCTCTTTATCTTTGGACATTCGATCACTTTAATAGTTTCGATGGAAGAAGCGAGTGCTATTACACCAATACTTAACAGTTCTGGTAGGTACTCTAAATGTAGTTCCTTTAGGTGAGGGAGAGAAGTTAATTGTTGATTGTTTGTGCTTGTTACCTCCTCCATCTTATTGCAATCAACAACTTTAATAGATTTGAGGTTAGAGAGATGTACCAAAATATCATAATTTAGCAACCTCTTCATCTTATGGCATCCAAATACTACGAGTGATGTTAGAAGAGGAAAATGAGTAGGTATTGCAGGAGTAGGAGTAGGAGTAGGATGGGGCATCTCTGAGTCTGAGGATGACATTGCTATTATCTCCTCCACTTCATTGCAGTATCGAATATGAATTGCTTCTAGACAAGGGAAGGCAACATAGGCCTGCAGTGGAAATACAGATGGGGCTACAATCCCTTGAAGATTTTGACAAAACCTTAGCTCAATTGCTCGAAGACTTGGAAAGAAGAAAAACGTCTCTGCTCCGAGGTGTATAAGATACTTGAGTTCGTGGCAACCATTAATTATAATTTCCTGGAGATTGGGGAAAAAAGACGTTTGAGACATGCCGTCATTCGAAACTACATACCTTTCATCTTTCTCCTCTCCAAAAATTACCCCCAATTCCTCGCAGTCATGAATCCCTAACATCTCGAGGTTTTCCAGCCGAACAAAATTTGACCATATGATTCTCTGGCCACCCAAAGAGAATATATTCAATTCTTGCACATTTTCTGGGAGAAAGTAATAACTATCTCTTTCCATATGCATACTTCCAAAGACACTTACAACTCTCCTGTTTTTGTAGTCGTCATATTCCTCATCCGGTGGCTCCGATGAGACACGAATATCATAAACGATGTCCGCATTTGCTTTTCCATTAAAAGAACCAGCAAAGATAGTTAGCTCTTCAAGAGTTGAGAACCAACAGAACAACTTTTTCAACTTAGTTAATCCTTCTAGTTCCTTCGCATTCACATAATTAGCATCAAGGTATTGCAATTTTCTTAAATTCCTTAATACTCCTTCTGGCAATTTCAGGACATCTGTATAACGCAGATCGAGATATTCTAGATTTACTAGATATCCCAATCCATCAGGTAAGTTTTCCAGACTATCACAACTGCGAAGATTTAATTTCCTTAGTGACGCCAACCTTCCTATGTAAGGAATGTGATGTAAATTACGACACCATCGGAGCACCAAAACAGTCAACTTGACTAGGTCTGAGAAAGAATTTGGTAATGCTTCTATATTTGATCCTCTTAGATTGAGAATCCTTAATTCAGAGAAAGTAGTGAACAATGAATTAGGGATCATCCTCAAACTAGAAAATGGTTTTGATACCAAAATCGGAAGCCTCAACTCATTTAATGACAGCCTAAAAATTCCATCTGCTGCATCCCTCATCAAAGAAAACCCACCCAAATCTTCAATCTGAAACTCTTCCGCTATTTTATCTTTCAGAGCAATACCAAAATCATCCATGAAAAGATTAGCGTCAGTCGCTACATGCCATGCCATATCTATAATGGCACTATGCATCTTCATTTGTACTCCTGAAAAACCAAACAAACAGGCTTTTTCAAGTTCTCTTAAAATGTTGCGAGCATTGTGACACAACTTTTTCTTTTTGTTCCATCCATCCATGAATCCCACGTCAACTAAAAACTCCTCCACTTCATCTATATATTGCCATGTTCTACTTCTTAATAAAAATGCACAAAGTATGAGGCATTGTTTCAATTGATAATCATCCAAAAACTCATAACTCAGCTTTAGTCTATCAAGCACCTGACCTTTGAATTCATGGAATCTTGCCTTTGGGTTGTTCAGTTTTTCCATCATATCATTCCATTCTTGCACATTGCTTACTCCCCTCATTCTTGTTGCAATTGCTTTGATATAAAGTGGCAAACCCTCGCAAATCCTCACAATCTTTTGAGCAATAGTTGTCACTTCTTCCGGAAGCTCTATCTCCACGCTAAGTTCATGTAAAAATAATTCCCAATCATCTTGTTTCCTGCCATTCAAAGGCAATATTTTGATTGTTGCTTGACATAACATCATTTGAGAAACATCTAATGATTGAGAAGTGATGACTAACTTGAGACCATCATATGTAGAGGGGATCCCAACATCATAATAGTCAAAATGTCTCCATAGTCCGTCAAGGATTACTACATATTTCTTTCCAGATGTCAAAAATTTATACAATATTGCTGCTCTAATCTTCTCATCCTGCTCATTAGAAAGCTCATCCAAATGCATGGCACTTCCAATCACACCTTGTAGTTCATAGACACCGAAATCCTTAGGCACTGTGACCCAGAAGACATTATCAAAAGCTTTATCATTAAGTAGCTCATTGTATATGTTCATCATAATTTCTGTCTTACCTACCCCTCCCATACCACAAACACCAAGTCTTAAAATGCCATCTTTCACTAAGGAGCCCCAAATCTCTGATTTCTCATCATCACGACCAATCAATTTACTGGTTAATAGAGGTGTTTTAGAACTGGTTGCAATTCTTGGTGTTTCTTTCTCGGACATATCTAAATTGCCAATTTCTTCTAGTTGTTTGATCAATTTTTCCACTTGATTTAATTGCTCCATAAAGAGATGCTTTCCTTCTCTCTGTTGCTCTGCCATGGGTTGGTGAGCACTTCTTATTTCTTTTACTTTTTTCGACCATTGACGTAGACCCTCCTCCTTTTGTTTCATTTGGTTTTTCGATTTCTTTGACCATTGATATAGCTCCTCCTCCTTTTCCTGCATTTGGTTTTTCAATTTCTTTGTCCATTGATATAGCTCCTCCTCCTTTTCTTGAATTTGATCTTTCAGTTTCTTTGACCACTGGTATAGCTCCTCCTCCTTTTCTTTTTTTCGGTTACTTAGGTATTCCAGTTTTCTTTTTAGAGTAAACGAACTTTGATCAAAGTTCGTACATACACTGACTGACTGCTTGTCCACACCTGAAAGATGGTGAAAGCTTCTTAGCTAATAAAATTGACTTCTAATTATTTGTGCTTGTTTAGATATTGTCTTCTTTATATTTAACTCTGTTTTTACACGGAATAACATTGCTTAATAAAAAGTAAAGACAAAAAAGTAAATAAATAAAATAAAATAAACTTACGAGACCTGTGTGTTTTACTTATTCAATTCTTAGGTATGTAAATGACATTCATAACAAAATTATTCTGTTTAAATTGTTGAATAAATCAACTATAAGATCCTCAAGGATGACAGCTTACGTTTTATCAAGCATGATTATTGACTAGTGGAAGTTTCGAGCTAATGAATTTGCAAGAATGTTAAGGGGAAAGTAACATATAAAAAAACTATATAACAAGTCTACTATACAAGAAAGGAATTTTCTTTTCAATTACCAAGTTGATTTATGTTCTGACAATGGAGATCCTGTTCCGTACCGATCACTGTATTAACTTCATCCTGTTGCTGGAAAGATGAACTGGAGAGTGGATCAGCTTGTTCCGACTGCGAGTGCAACACAGCTGGATTGGGTTCATTGTTCTGAGATGACATTAATGAGGATTCTGGTACAACAAGATGCAAAGCTTCTCCATACGGATACTGGAGGTTTACAAATTGATTGTCTTGTTCGAGATGGTAATCGAATGAAGGATGATTATACAGATTATTCTCAGATCCGATTCCTTCCTCATTCCATTGGGTTGTTTCCTCAACTTCAACTATGTTTTGTTGCTGTGTATCTGGTGCTACCTTGTGAAGTGCTCTCAGGGCTTCCTCCTTCACTATTTCACTAACTTTATCACAAATTTCAATACCCCGGTTTTTCACTTGACCCAAGTGAGCTTTGATCCTGGAAGCATGTCCTGGATATTCATTACCACAGAACTTGCACTGCCAGCGATTTTTGGGAAGTTCCTCTACATACCGCCAGAAGGGATCCGATTTCTTCCGGACCATATTGATTCTAACAAAACAATATGAACAGCATCCATTTTAATGACAACTGCCTAACATCAAAGCAAATGACAGACGCATATATAGCAGTTTAATCAGTAAGTAAAACTAGAATATGATCAGAATATTGGACTTTACTACTGCTAATCAGATATAATAATACGTTACCTGCTGTTCTAAGAAGCTGCAGCAAGTTTCCTTGTATACTAAACAAAAAGTATTGATCAGAAGGCGAAAGGAAGTGAAATACTCTTCAAAATTTGATGAAACTAGGGATGAGGGTAAAGCCGAGTCAACAAATGCCCTCTTCCGGTGAGCTTCTTACACGGGACCACGCGTCTTTGGGAGTTGTGTCTCTTTCGCTATTCCATATCTTCCCTTGACTTAGAATTTTAAAGTATTTTGATTTTTTGCTTCTTTTTTTTTTAAGGTTAGGAGACGTACACAAATTCAAGCACATCCACATGACATGGTTGGATAAGGTTTAAATTATATTATAGAATTAAAACGAGTAAATATTAGGTTCTGTTTAGTTGGAATAATGTTTTTATTTCTCAACTGAAAAGTGAAAATATTTTTTATAATAATAAAACTACTAGATAAATAAAATGCCGTATTTGAAATACGGCCAGAGCTGACTCTAATAGTAATATTTCTAAGATTAAAATATTCATACTTTATAGATTCTAAGAGATTATTTAACTTTTATTCAATATTTAAATTAGTTGCTTAGGTTTTTTAATCTAAAATGACAATGTGTTATGCATCTTTATATATCCACAATTTTTAAATCTTCCTTCTTCTTCTTCTTTTTTTTAATTATCGAAGTTATTAATTTTTTTTTTCTTTTTCCTAGTTTATTCGGATATATATATATAATATATCCTAGTAAACATGCATCTATAATAAATGTGTTGAAAAACATAAAGAAAATTCATTATTAGACCGTGATAACAAAATATACAATAATTTACTAAAAATAAAAATCTAAGTTTATATTACTAATTTGACATTTCTTTATATAATATTTTTTTTAAGTGGGTGGGGGGAAAAGGATAAATAAATTAATCTAAAATAAAAGATAATATATATACATATTATGAATTAATTTTTCTTAAGAGGGATTAATCTGTTCAATTTAAATGTTGTATTAAAGGCTCTTTCTTTTTCAACTATGAAAATGTTCTTTGGCTAATATGAAGGAAAGTGAATATAAATAAAATCCAAAACAAAAGGTGTTAGGCATAAATTATAGTTGGAATTTGATGCTAGTTGACACATGTATGAACCACAATTAAGAGGAGCAAATATATTTGAACTTATAAAGTTTCATGAGATTTCATGTTATTTTGAAATACAATGTTAGAAAGGAGGGAGAGAGGAAAAGATGGGAGTTTACTTCTTGTGAAGGGCGATGTGAATAATTGAATTTAGTGGACTCAATACATTAATCAAAAATGATTTTCGACCATTGGATTTGGTTTTATTCATGATTGGTGAGTAAGAGGATGATGTGTGAGATGATTAATGTACTTTTGACTATTCGACTACTTTACTTTAATATTATAGATAAAGTTTAATATAAGGTAGTATAAAATCAAGTGAGAAAATACGACATCCCTAGTTAATTACCAGCAATGAATAACTATTTAGAGCACAGTTAATAGAAAGATGCATGGAATGGTTGGACATTGGCCATAATCAAAATTAACCCCACGGTCACTGAAGTTTGCTAAGTTACCAAAACGAAGACATAATCAAAAGCACTAGTGATAGGGCTAACAGATTTGATGTCATGCTATAAACTAAATAAGGTCAAAGCTAATATGCGGAAATATTTTTGCCTTAAAAGCAGCTCATTTTACCGTATTTCCAATTTTACCCTCCTCAACGAATTTGCGTTGAGCAAACAAGAATATGTGATTGCTTGAAAACCTTTTGATAATTAAAAAGAAAAGGCCTAGAAAATGCTAATATGAAAAAATAAATGACCTTATGATGAAAAAATGATTTCTCTTGAATAAGTCCTTCCTTAATCCCTAATTTTTACACTTTTAAGGTAAGCAAGCAATCATATTACCACGAGATATCTTCCTTTTAATTTACAAAATATGAGTACTTTCTGATAAACAAATAAGAGGGTTTTAGGTCCATCAAACTATAATATGGTTCCGTTCGAACTTGATACCCTTCTTCCATAGTATGGATCTAAGTAAAACTAAAGTTTAACAAGATAAAGAGCCCTTTTCTCGCTTTGCCACGCCACCAATTCGGGAGGAAGAGTAGCAGTACGTGCCGTATATAAAGGGATTTCAATAAAAATAGCATTTATATTTCCATCACTATGACCAAGGTGGTGGTAATGCTTCATTAGTCTGTAATATGAACACTCGAGGGCGAATATATGTTTTTTCTTGTGGCATAAGCTATATAGTACAACGTTTAAGCACCATTTGCATCATGTTTTATATGTATTTGAAGAAAAAAAAAACAGAAAAAAGATATGCTCTTTTATTATTATCCCTTTTGTGTTATCATTTCTGGTTAAAACTAATAAAACTACCAATGATAATTTAAATATATAATAATGATAATTGATATTTTTTTGAAGAAAATACTATTCGTATTTTTACATATTAAATTGTTATTGAGACTTAAATATCGCTAATCTATCTATATATAACGTATTAGTGCCATTAATACTTTTCTAGTTTAGGTTTATTCAAATCCTACAAGAGTGTAAGCACTCTAACTCAACGGCAGGAGTAAGAACGGATCTAATTTTAGATAATTCATATCCTTGAGGATGTAACACTTGGTTATGCCATTTTTCAATATCTTCTTTCTCCACAAATATGTCTTTGAGTCTACTCTGTGGGACCAACTCCTTACATGTACAAGTGATATTGAATTCTAAAGATTCTTTGTTAATTAAAATCTTCTCCCAGGTGGTTTGATAAACAACGCGGTTTCAACCTCAATGCGCTCTGCCCTAGACGATTCCTCTTGCTTTTTAATTGCATTTTCAAACTTCAAATGTGTTAAAAGAAAAAAACATAAAGCAATTAGTCAAATAATTATTGTATTAGGATACAATAATTATCCATGATTAGTAATGAAAACTATAATATTAGTAAAAAAGACTATAAATTTTAATTGTACCTAAGAAATATCTTCATAAAATAAAACCAAACTATATACCATACATAATAATCACAAAACTAATTTAATAAAAATCAATAACAACATTGACGGTAAGGAATTATAAAGCATAACTACCTTTTTAGAACTTAATTGTCCTCCCAAAACCCAACCATAATTGAACTTATTAGTTACCAGATTGTGAACAAGGTAGAAATTTTTTATATCAATTTTGTGGATTTGAAACGACTTACTAAAAAATAATGGATTAAATATAAAAATGTGATCCCAAATATATAAGTGTGGCTCATGGCATGGAAAGAAGTTTAACCTCAATTCCTATCTTAGCTTCATCTAATGATATCGGTTCAAAAAAAATCCCCATCCTTTTGGGAAATTTTATGGGACCGATCTATCATTCTCTATTTTGACGGGATTGATTTTTACTTCATTCTACTATTTATTTTTATTTTTTTAAATTTGGACATTAATTCACAATTTAATTAGTGATCTAAATTTAAAGAAATAGAAATCAAGGATAAAATAGAAAGCCATATTGATCCTAAAAAAAATAAGTATGGAACCCTAAAAAATTTTTATTTATTAAGGTAAGAAAAAATTGCCTTGACTCATCCCATATGGCAAGGGAATTCTTTTTTTTTTTTTTTAAATTGCTTTTACAATTTTTTTTTTTTTTTTTGGAAAAAGGAATCAACTTAATCCATCTATCAGAAATCAATATTCATACAAAGAAGTTATAACACCACCCTTGTTCCTCTTCAATCACCACCTTATTTTGGCCACCGATAGCAATGTAGTTTGTATAATGTGACCCGCAAGCTTGGCTGCGCGTTTGCGGTGGTCGTCGACGGTTGGTGATTGAATCGCATTGAAGATTGGGTTCCGTACCGATCCAGTAGGTGCGCTTTAGTCAAATCATACATGGCAATAGTGGTATTTGCTTCTAGCCCACTCTGTCAGTACAACAAAATCTGACATTAACGGAGTAGTAACATAAGGGTAGGAGGCAAGAGGACAAGACCACCTGTGAGTGTGGACAAACTTACTTTTATCAAAACCTCGGTTAGAGTTACACGTAAATGTAGCTTTGACGAACAAATAAGAAACTAAAATTATGTTGAATGCGATAAATTTATTATCTCTTCTCGATTTGTAAAATTAGATCGGAATGGTGAGTGGGCCATTTATATAGCATACTGATTGTGACAAGACCGATAATTATCAAATGTATCTTGATGCGAGAACTCAGTTATATTTCTACTCTATAGCAAGGATATATAATTTCAGGAAACCTTGAGCAACTTTACAAAAAAAAAAAAAACAAAAAAAAAGAAAAAAGAAAAAATGACAATCAAAATGCCTCAAACAAAATTGAGTTTGTTGATGAAACTACAAGATGTCCATTTTATTTTATTTCAAAATTCCGTTCGTGTGACATGTTGAATCAATACATAAAGGAAATAACAAGCAAAAAACTTTGAGCAACGTAAAATTTTAGATTTAAATGACTATGTGAAAGTAAGAGAGACACCTGTACGTTAGCTTCACAAGATTTGGTGCCCCAGAGTCCTTGGTCTTTGGCTCTTCTTGGATACCACTCTATTGTCTTGTTGAGGCTGATATTATGCCACGATACAATAAAAATTAGCATTACTTGGTCATTATCATCAACCCTTCGACTATTATATCAATGTTGTGGTTGCTAAAACATTAGAAACTTATTAGAATGTGTAAAATCGAACTCTATATGACCTTTATGAACTAAGGATTTAACGTAGAAGACAAATATTGTACTCTTGTTATTATAAGGACAAATGTAAAAATTTTAGAAAAAAGGGGCACATGTAAACTGAAAATCGAATATAAAATTTTTAATCCATTTAATAATATGGTTCGTCATCTAATATGCTGATCCAGCAATAAGAAATGCTTTTTCCGTTTTATTTCACTCGAGAAAAAGAATAGAAGGTTCATATATATAAGTACCCGATAAATAGATGATTCTTTTATCTTGGGAAAAAAAAAATGAAAGAAAAAGAAACAAAGGAAAGATTATTCATACATAGGAAGCATGCTATGAAATCGTCACACTTTAAAAAAAATTCATAAATTATTATCAGAGAGAAAGGGATCAAGATAAATTTTTTATTAAACTATAGCATGACTTTAACTTTGTGTATGAATTTTGGAGGGAAAAGGCTTACACGCGGACCTTTTCTACAATCTTTGTCTAATCTAATAAATACAAGAATCATAAAAACTTCTGTAATCTTCATTTTTTTTTTTTTTCCTAAAAGAAAAGTTGGAAACATGTTAGCTACAACATAAAGCAAATCAAAGTCTAAATTGAAATTGAAACTCCAATAGGTGATGTCCCTCTTTTTCTCAAACGTTGTATGTATTTTGACCATTCTTGAACTAGATTCTTGCATTTATATATTAAATCTTCTTATTTGCAATGCGAAACTCTTTCATCTACGATATTACAATGAGATTCATGTTTATGATTAAACCAAGTGAAGATGATATTTTATAGTTTTACCATAATTAAGTTGGAATAATTATTCGTGAATATATATCTTGAGAAATACACATATAAAAATACATAAATAAATAAAATGTTCAAGCTATATTTTTGTCTGAATGGGGTGAATTCCACCACGATGATATTTGATCAAATCAATATCATGAGGAACAATATCAGAGCTACCAAATCAATTCAATGCTATAGATTTCTAACTACATGATATGAATCAATCTAGCCTATCTTCTATCTAGATATATTTGCTTAAACAATGTGAAATGGGTGGTCCTTCCCCTACCTGTTGTAAAGTATTAGCTTGGCTTCATCTAGGAATTTTTTTTTTCATGTTTCCTTTTATTTTAATGCATGCTTCTTTCTTCATTTCTATATTTTTTAATTTCATTATTTATAAACAAGTTAGTAATTTTACTTAATAATTATATATAAATTTGCTACCTAGTTAGTAAACCTCTTTCATTTATTAAATTTCCACAAGATGAAAAAAATTTATTTAAAAAAAAAAACAACTATCTTCAATAATTATAACTTCCCTTAAAAGTCGTAAGTTTGTATGGTTTCCTAAAATACTTTTAAGTTCTTAGTTTCAGTCTTTATGGAATCGAATTCTCTTAGAGTTGGTTGTGTGCGTACTATAGTTTCACTCTCTATGGGATCAAATATTCTTAGAGTTAGTCATATGCATACTACATAATCTCGTAATTCAAATGATACTAGAGAAATCTTAAACTGATGATAGATGGAAGGATACGATTAGAAAAAGCCATAAGTAAAGGAGCAAGCACTCTCTATAGCATGTGATTAGAAAGAGCCATATGATAAGGAACAAGCAATCTGAGTAGCTAATTAGTACTTATGATAGGTGAGGGAGATTAAAGATCAACCTCACTTTTCTCGAGCATAATCTCGATGTTCTTCATCTACAAATGTAATTTTAGGTTAATCCTTATTAGTGACATTTAGAGCAATTACCCTAAGGGCTAACGAAAAAACAATAGGTCTCATAAGTTGTCAAAATCGCAATTCTATTGTTACTTTGAATATGCAAAATAAGTAGAATCGTACAAAATCAGTAAAATCATAAACTTATAGAATCATTTATCAAGTTTCATAATTCTACAAAAAAAAAAAAAACTATACCTAAATAATTTTACATCCAATTTAACTAAGAGAAATATTATAAAATCATAAACTTATTGAATTGTATATTTGATTCGCAATTTTGATAACTATACATAGTAGCAATACCAATCATCGTAGATAATAACTATGAGAAAATATTCAGGAAATTAGATAGATGTGGTGTTCTGCAACATTATTCATAGAATGACAAAACTTTGGAGAAACCCCCTTATGCTACAAAAGAAGTGATTTTGTCCTCTTGTACTTAAAGATTTTGCTTGTACAAATCAAGATTGGTTTCTTGTTCTTAAGTGGTACCATGAGCTTATGTACCTCCCTCTCATTAGTGCTATTGATTAAGTTTTTCTCTCCTTGATGGAATCACCAAAAATAAACAAATATTGAATGTTCTTGAAGTTGATTGAGTGCATGTTGTGTAATCTCAAACTTTAAGCAACCTTGGAAAAAGTTTTGAATTGATGAAAAGTGGAGAGATGTGATTAGGGAAGAGCATAGAGAAGGAGGAACAATAGGTCTCAACAATTAGCTAGCGCTTCTAACAAATGAGGGCTTAAAGCATTAAGCTTACTTGAATTGAGCATAAGATAGGTATTTCCATCTAATCTAATGTTTTCTTAAGGAAACATAATCTTACTTGTATGGCTGTCTAAGTTTTATACAATGAAGAGAACAAAATGCTTAGTTATAGATTTCAGAGCTTAACCTTTTCCATTAAATGACCGATGAGTAATAGAGTGGTACAACCTCTATTTAATGTAAATCTTCCCTCTTAGCTTCTTGAGATCCAAGCATGTATACAGGTTTTTGCGTACCGAGCTTACTATGAAATCTGGAAAGGCGATTGGTCCTGTGATTCTAAACCCATCATGTCAGGTTCAATTCTTTTTATCAACTTTAAGTAAATTTATGAATTTAAGTGAATTTATAATATTATGTCCTAACAAGTTTTGAATTTAGTATATACTAATTCAATGCAAATTTATGTGATAGGCTTTTATAGTATATTCAGAGTTTAATTATAGGCTTTTAAAATAAATATTTCTATCTATTCATTTAGGATAGATCCCTGGGTGTTGAGTGTGTGGTATTAGAGCTAAAGGGAGGGTATATAGTCTATTAAGTTAGTTAGTATTTTCCTAAGGAGATGATTTTCTTAGTGAAAATCTACATCTTATACTTACTAATCACTTAGGTCGAATCCTTGGTGGAAAATTTTAGTATTGTGATAAGCATACTAAGGTTTGGCGTAAATCCCGCTTTGAAATTAAGGATAGCAAAAAGGTCATAAATTGGAAATCATAATATTGGATTTAATTTAGTTTTGTGATTTAGATATATAAGATTAGATAAATTAATCTCTTTTGAAAATATGAATTTACTTAAAAGAATTATATCCTTTTCTAACTTTGTTCCTTTTGAGCAATAAGAAGAATCTATGTTAAATAATAGAGATGAAATACATTTAAAAAATTTTGATAAGGCTATAGATGAAAGGAAAATACCAAAAAATTCTTATGATCAAATATATCTAATTGGTAAATGGAAAATTTTTGGGAAAAATGATTATGTGATAGCCATTAAAGAGAAAAATATCCCTGTCTCAAATGGCTTAACAACAATAAAACTTTTAAATGCTGATTCAATAAGAAAATATACAAAAGATTGGAACTATTTGCATCTAGGTCTAATCCAAGTAAGAGTGAAACTTCTTACTAAACTAGATTTAGATACTTCTGTATTCATGGTCCTTAGAGATGCTAGAGAATTGGTGTATGAAAAATCAATTCATGCAACAATTGAAACTAGTCTTAGTAGTGGACCAATCTAATTTGAATGTCATCCAAATATTACTCTTGGTCTTAGAGATAAGACAATAATGAGCTTTTTAATCCTTCAAATTAAAACCCATAATTATCAAATGATAGAAGGGTCAATACCAATGGTTGTAATATACAGAATATATTTTAAATTAATGAAAACTACTTTTAGGTTTGAAGACTATTAAATAAATAAAAGAGGTCAAACTCTTCTCATCCAAACAGACCTAATCAAAGCTAATGTTTCTATCCTTAAGATGATTTAATGGTCTTAAGTTAATCTACCTGAACATTAGGAAGTAGAAAATCTACTTCCAAAACATTTTGTTTATAATACTGAACCATCGAATGTGGTTCAACACCCAGATGGTAAAGTCACCATTCAATTCAATAAAAGATCTTTTAATCAACCTAGAAGGCTTATAGAAATAAGATCAATGTCGTCTTCTTCTAGGAGATCAGTAAACCTTTTAAATCCTCCATCCATAATTTATATACCTTTTCATGATCAAACTAACAATTAACCAAATAGATAACCAAATATACAAGATAATCCATCCATTTCTAGAATTGTCCATAATAGGTTAGGAATAACTCAACTAGTTTACCAACCAACCAACTAATGAGCTAGAACATGAAGAACCTTCACCTTCGGAAATAGGTGATCTAGAACTTAATATTTTAGGAAAAACCTTTCGAACTAGATAAAATTCTCTTAAACAAAGAGTTTAATTCACCTAAAAATAAGAAAATTAGAAAATGGTACTTTGAAACATTCAATAATATAAAAATGCAGATAAAGAGGAATACTATAATTTCATGAATGAAATTGGTTTTCAAATATATTTCTTTAAATGGTTTGAAGAGTAGTATCTAAAACCTAAAGAAATAAATTTAATAAATGAATGTTTTAAATGGAAATTAAGTGATGGATAAATAATAGAATTAAATCATCCATCACTTAGTAATATAAAAACTACTCATTAAAATACAGAAATAACTCTTACGCCCTTAAAAAATACTATGGATGAAGAAGGCTTAAGAATAAAGAAAATAATAAATCAAAATAATTTCACTAATTAACACTTGCCTACAATAGGAAAGCAATTAAATAGAATAGAAAATATGATCAATAATGAAATAAATAAAAAACCTTTAGACAATAAAACCAATAAAAGTACACCTTTGTTTAAACCATTCGAAATGCCAAAAAATTTAAGTAATGAATTTCCAAAAGCCTTAGATGATAGAAAAAGAATGCTAAAAAACAAAATGGTAAAAAAAGAAACTTTACCTTCCAAACCAATAGATTTCTTAAACGTGGATACACCAACTTTAATTAGGAAAGGTATAGTCATTGATGATACACCTTCCGAAAAAATTAATGTTTTAGAAGAAACTGATAATGAGTCAATTATTGAAACCACATCCAATATTTCTCTAAAAGACTCAAATAATGATGATTCTAATAATGAAATTAATAAAATTAATTAGAAAGAACCTCAGAAATTGTATTATCAAAGAGCAACACCTCTTGATATACTAATTGAAGAGAAAAATGATGATTACCAAAATAAATATTTGGTAAGATCCACATATGAATGGAATATTGATGGATACTCAGAACAAAAAATTATCAATGTCCTTAATCAAATGATAATGTTTTTTAATACTAATAAGATTGTTTTGAATGTTACTAATTATCAAGTAGTACTTCTTTTAATTTCTGGATTTACTGGTCAATTAAAAGGTTGGTAGGATAATTATCTTACTGAGGAACAACGAATCAATATTTTAACCTCATGTAAAATTGATGAAAATGATGAACCAATTCAAGAAATGGTTAATACTTTAATATTTTCAATAAATCAACATTTCATAGGAAATCCTTTTCATATTAGAGATAAAACCTTAGATCTATTGTTCAATATGAAATGTAAATCCTTAGGGGAATTTAGATAATATAAAGATATTTTCTTTTAAAAAGTTCTCCTTAGAAATGATTATAATCAACCCTTTTGGAAAGAAAAATTCTTAGTTGGTTTACCAAAATTAATAGGTGAACAAATTAGGAAAAAACTTCTTAAGGAAAACAATAATGAAATTCCTTATAATAATTTATCATATAGGAAATTAGCATCATTTGTTAATAAGATAGGAATTGATTTGTATACCACAATAAAATTATAAAAACAATTAAAGAATGAACAATACTTAAAACACCAAAGTCTTAGTAATTTTTGTACTCAATATGATCTTTCTTTTGTCAGTAAGAAAATAAAAAAGAATAAAAAATCTTCTTCCACTACCTCTAAATGTCCAAAATGTTTACCTAAAAAATCCTGAAGAAATTTCAATAGAAAATATTCTAAAACCCTTGAAAAATTAGAAAAATTCAATAAAGAAAAAAAAGATAAAAAATATAAAAAAAGGTCACATAAACAGTTAAGATGTTATAATGTAAAAAAATTGGCCACATAGTTTTTGTAAAATTCATAATAAGCTTAATGAATTAAATCTTGATGAACAAACAATGGATAATATTTTGCAAATCTTTTGTGATAATGAATCTTCTTCATCAGAAAATTATTGTGATGATGAAATTCAAGCCAATGATATGATTTCCACTTCATCTTTATCATCTAAAGAAGAAAATGAAATTAATGTATTAATAAATGAAAAAGAAAAAATTCTTCGCAATATTGATCAATTGCCAAATGATAATGAAAAACTTGATTTTATAAAAAATGTTAATAAATCCAAATTAACTCTTAGACCAAATTTGCCTTATAATCTTACTAAAATTCTAGAAAGAGGAGAAATAAAATAGAAAAACCCAATGACTATTAATTATCTCCATAATGAAATTAATATTCAAAAAAAAGAAATAAGAAATTTGAAAATAATGCAAATAAAGCTATAAAAAGATTTTCTTGAATTAAAACAAAAAATAATTCAAGGAAGCAATCCTGAAATAATCAATGAAGAAACCTCAAATTGAGAAACTTCAAATGTTTTGCCAATACTGGATAATAATGATTACTTAATACATCTTATTCAAGTAATGAAAAGAAAATGGATCATTAATATTACAATAAGAATCAATAATGAATTTACTTTAAAAACAATTACATTATTTGACATTAGTGCGGATTTAAATTGTATTAAAGAAGGGTTGATTCCAACCAAATATTTTAAGAAATCTACCTAGTTTTTAAGTTCTGCATCTGATAGTAAATTACGCATCAATTATAAATTGTCCAATTCTGAAGTATTAGAAGGCAATGTTTTATATAAAACTTCTTTCATACTTGTTAAAAATTTAAATACAAATGTGATTCTTGGAACTCTTTTTATAAATTTAATTCAACCATTTTGTGTTATTAAAAATGGTATCGAAACACAATACTTTAAAAAGAAAATTGTATTTGAATTTATCACAAAGTCACAAACCAAATATATAAATGAATTAAGACATGATTCAATTTCTGAATTAAATTGTCTAATTCAATGCAAAGAGAATCATTTAATGTATTTAAAAAATGATCTTAAGTTTAAAAGAATTAAAACTCAATCAATGATAAGAATTTGAAAATAAAAATTTCTAATTTAGAGTCAGAAATAAAAAATTCAATTTGTTCCACACTTCTAAATGCATTTTGGGATAAGAAGTCACATATAGTAAACTTACCTCATGAAAATAATTTCGATAAAAAAAATATTCCAACAAAAGTCAAACCATCTCAAATGAATAATGAAGTCCTAATATATTGTAAAAATAAAATAAATGATTTGCTCAACAAAAAATTGATTAGAAAAAGTAAGTCTCTATGGAGTTGTTTTGCTTTTTATGTCAATAAAAATATAGAAATAGAAAAAGGTGTTTTTAGATTAGTAATTAATTATAAACCTCTTAATACTGCTCTTAAATGGATTAGGTATCCAATACCTAATAAAAGAGATTTACTAAATAAGTTGAATAATGCCAAAATATTTTTAAATTTTGATATAAAATCAGGATTCTAGCAAATCCAGATTAAGGAAAGTTATGTTTTTTGGATTAAAAAATACTCCCTCTGAATTTCAAAGAATAATGAATGAAATATTTAATGACTATGCAAATTTCATAATAATCTATATCGATGATGTTCTAATATTTTCATCCAATATAAATCAACATTTTAAGCATATAAAACTTTTCATTAATATAGTTAAAAAAAATGATTTAGTAGTCTCACCTTCTAAGATTAGTCTTTTTCAAGCTACGATTAGATTCTTAGGTTTCAATATCCACAATAGGATAATAATTCTCATTCAAAGATCCATAGAGTTTATAAATAAATTTCCTCATGAAATTAAAGATAAGAATTAACTCCAAAGATTTCTAGGAAGTTTCAATTATGTTGTAGATATTTTCCCAAATCTCAATATAATCTATAAACCATTATATCAAAAGTTAAAAAAGAATTCATCTCCATGGTCAATTGAACATATGAATGTCATCAAATTAATAAAGCAAAAAATTAAAGAAATTCCTTGTCTGCATATTACAAATCCTTCTATACTTAAGGTGGTAGAAACTGATGCTTTTGATTTAAAATTCGGAGGAATACTGAAATAGAAACAAAATAGTAAAGAAAATATTATTCAATTTGTGTCAAAAAATTGGAATGACTATCAATGAAATTATTTCACAATTAAAAAAGAAATCTTAACAATTATTTTAATAATTTCCAAATTTCAAAGAGATTTGTTAAGCTAAAAATTTTTTTTACGTATTGATTGTAAAGCTGCTAAAAATGTTTTAATAAAAGATGTTCAAAATATTACATCTAAACAAATTTTTGCTTGATGACAATCAATTCTTTCTGTATTTGATTTCAAAATAGAGCATATTAATAGATCTTCTAATTCTCTTCTTGATTTCCTTACTCGTGAATTTTACGTCTCCTAAAAGAGAGAAGGATAATGGAAAAGAGAAGGTTTCATCAAGCTTTGGAAAGGGGTTGACCAATATTAAATTCTAGTTAAATGTTTGTAAATCATCAAACACTTCACTAATAATAAAAGAGGAACCCTCTTTAAGGACCTCTAAACCAATATCTTCCAATATTCAAATACAATCTGATGAAAGTCTTTCCCAATTAGCTGATATGGCTATCACTCCAGAATTGCTAAAAGCAATCTCAATAGCTTTACAAGAAAAAAATGAACCTCCAATGTTGCTTGGAATTTCTCAACAAAATGAAACCTAGAGGAAAAGTCAAAATATACAAATTACTGAAGGTCCATCTTCGGTACCCTTAATAATGCCATTTGCAGTTCCAAAGTCCAAATTTTTTCAAAAATCTATTTCCAAATATATTTTCTTTGTTGAAGAAAACCTATATGAAAAAGATCCTTTTGAATTTGCAAAAAAATTTTTTACAAAAGATTTCTTTTACATTTCATATGATATTTACAAACTCATCCAGTTTTATGAGAAAATTTTAATTGAAAATAGATCAATAAAATTTAGACATTTTGAAAAAGAATGAATGGTTAATTATTCTACGGCTAGAATACTAAAAGTATTCAGTCTTAAAGAATGGCAAACCCATCCTACAACTCCAATAAAATTGAATATAGAACTCTTTTCAACACAGTCACATATCGAGCCAATTATAAGCAGGCTTGGTGGAATATTTTCTATCAAATGAATCCAACAAGATCACATATTTAGCTACTATTTTTTTATAATTTTTCAACACGAAATCTTCTTAACTGGTTTGTACATTAGTGGGAACAATTTGGAGCAGTTCATGAAATTGTTCATGAAAATGCTAGAAACAGTTTTAATACTTTCATGAAAAAATATAATCCTACAAGTCATGAGAAAAATTTCCAAAATGAAATGTTATATTTCATACATATTGATGTGTCTTGATTTATGGCATGGTAGTTCAACTACAAGCCTAATTGAACATCAAATACAACCAATCTGGTCAGAATATATAAAGTCAAATGGTGGGACAATTTCAAAATGTGGGATAGACTTGAAGAAGATTCAATTTTAAATTGAATCAAAAATAATAATTCTTCCGTCACTCCTACTAATATTTCAACTCCACAATATCATAATAGAAATTTTTCAATCTCTTCTTTGGCTAGTGCAAACTCTCTACAACAGATGGAACAGATTCTAGAAAGAGCATTAGCGAATATTAGGAAAGGATCAAGCTCAGGATCAGAATTAGAATCTCATCACAGCGGGAATTCAAATAAAGATGACTGCTGTAGGATAAAATTAGGTGATCCTTGAATATTGTAATATGTTGTAACTTTGCACTGTAAAATACAGTAGATATACAGTATTTGTATACATTTATCACAGTGCACAATATCATCATCAATGATGTCACCATCTATTGTCTGATATATTACTGTTCACTACAGTAAAATGTCTTAATACTTTCCCTATTTCTACAGTATTCTGTTGGCCACAATAATACTATTCACAATAGTAATTGGTTGGAATTCTCAATTGTAAAATCATGCCTTCTCTACCATTTGGAAAGCAAGTCAGATATCCCCTCTCTCTCATTTCTCTCTAAACCTCCTGCTCTCATTTCTTTTCTCCACTTCTAGATCCTTTCTCCTTCACTTACCTTCTTACCTCTTTTATATCTTCTTATAAACTTTCCGATCTTACTCCAAATAATCTATAAAACACCATCCTTTTTGAAGCATAATTGTTTGCTTCAATATGAACTTTCCTGGAAGCATAATTGTTTGCTTCGCTTTGTTCTTGAGAAAGTACATCATTACTTCTTAATATTCTCAAATCCTTCCAAATATTCCAAATATTTTCAATACTTTCTTTCAATATCTGTATATGCTCTTATATTTTGTACAAATTGTTTCCAATCAATAAAATTTCAGTTTGATTATCTTTTTTCTTATATTATATCTCATGTGGGAAATCTCCAATTAATTTGGGTATAATTCCACAAAATCTGTTTATTTACTTATCAGTTATTCAAAACCCCATAATTGGCTGGTATTACTACCTTTGGAGGTTTCATATTTATAATTTTGCATAAGCCACTAGCCTTGACACTGCTACCTGTGATGGTTTTCTTTATATTTTGTTCATATACTTGTTTATGTCCCATCCTATTGATCATATTTATACTTATCTGGATAATGCAATATAATTTCTTGAATAGTATTATACTAATATAGTCAATAGTGATTAGTATTAATAATATATTTTATTCTGTAGATGTCTAAATAATATAATCTACAAAATTAGGAAGAAGAAGTTGAAGTTTTACAATATTTGTTTAGTGTTATTGTTTGGTTAGAACATTTTCATAAGAATTATATTTGGCTTATATTCCATGTAGCTAATATTTTGGATAATTTATACTACATGTCTATTGATTATTATCCTTTTTGTGAAAACGAATAAGATATAAAATTATTTTATACTTATTTATAAGATTGTATTACTTTTTTGAAAGATTTCATAGATTGTATTTCTAGTTATTAAGACAAGTTGAAAATATTTTGAACCATACTGACTAATATTTTAATAATAAAATTCAAAACTATTATTTAGTATATTGGCTAAAAATTGGGACCGATCAAAAGAAAAGGTGAGGATTTCAAAGGCCTCCCGAGTTCTCAGCAAGACAACGCTACCGCCACGTACTAAGAACAAATAAAATAATAATAAATGTTTAATGTCTCAAAAAATTAAAGATAATAACGAAGATGATCTAATTGAATATAATCGATATTTGGAAGACGCAATAGAATTCTTATTATATATTGTTTGGGCTTATTCTCTACTTGGAGATAAGTTTTACTTAACTGATATATATTTTAGAAGAAATTAATAGGTCAAGAATAACTCTTTTAAATTAAAGAATATTTGAGTTTGTAAAGATGTATATTTTGTTCAACTACTTGTAACAAATTCAATATTAGGAACATGTATGTGAACTTACGGTTATGGAGTAACTTTTATGAACAGGGGTAGACTTATGACATATAAATTCATTTTACGAACCTACAATGCAATTATAGATCTATTTATAACTTTAATGTAAAATTACGAAATATTAAGTCATTTTGCCATCTTACAATTAGAAGTTCGTAAGTAGCAACCATAGCTTTCTACTACAGTGTTTATAAATCGACTTGTTAGAAGTCATTTTGCCATTCCTTAAGGTAAAAGTCCATATTTGTACCCTACTCTATAAATATGAATTCCCAAATGTTTTGAATCAAAACATATTTTATGTGACTCTTGAATCATCTTAGAACTTTTACTCTACAAAACTTATAAGGTATAAGGCATTTTGTGAAATTTATAAATTTTTTCTTTCTTCCCATAAATTTCAACTTAACATGTCTTTTGATAACAAATTGTGGCTATATTTTTTCCTTTCAATGCTAAAAAATTATTTTTCAAATATTTTTTAAAACCTATATGTTAAATGACATTCTTTATTAACAGAATAATTAATAGCAAATGAACAAGGGTGCATCATAAAATAGAGAAAGTAGAGAAGTTCTTTGAAACTAACAACAAATATTGCCTTTTGAAATTTAAAGTTATCATTTTTAGATTTCGATTCTTTTTAGGTTTATGGTTTGTATTTGGTTTAAGCCATTTCATTTTAATATCAATATAGTTTTTACTCTTTTAGTTTTCTTGATTGAAAAAAATCCTTCATTAACATATATTAAGTTATTTGATAAATTTAAAAAGTGGTAGAAAGTACAGTGAAACTTATACCTTATATAATTTAATATAGATTTTAAGAAAGTTACAAAGTATAAAGACATTATACCTATACCCTTATTGTAAGAGTAGGTTCAGGAGAACTAATATCTAGAACCTCTTTTTGTAATTCTTCATACATACGTGGAACTTACCAATTAAGTAGGCTAGAGATGAGTAACCTCAAAATAGACTCACCCCTAATTATGTATTTGCTTTAATTTAGGATTTTCTCAACTCTAATAACTTTTTTAATGATCTTTCATAATAAGAAAAATTAGTTATCCCTTTGTGCATTTGTTGTCACTGACAAAATGATATTCCACAATATCATTGTATATTAATCTTTTATTTCCATGGTTCTTCTTGATCTTTTTATTTGTGTGATTAGATTTCAATATACTTTATATGCTCAAAGAGAATGGTGGTAGACAGAGGAAAAACCAAACTGGTTTCCAATTTGAATTCAATGACCGAGCTACTTATAGGGATTTTACTATTGACAAAGAATCTTTTTCATAAAGCATTTAATACTAATAATAATAAGAAGAAGAATATACATATATATATATACACACATACCTTTTTATGTACTTTTTAATAGATACAATGTTTCTGTATGTTCTATTAATTGCAGAGTTTCTTTACACTTTTATCGATTCTGAAAGTTCATCTATCTTAATCTTCATGTTTTGAGCTTTTGCCTTTAGTACTTTGTTTTCCTTATCTAAAGAATTAGCCTTTTGTTTCTCGTTCAACCATTATATCTCTCTTTTTAGAAAGTCCTACTTCTTTATTTAGATTTATTATTTGCTTCTGTTAAAACTTCTTTTTTGCGTTGTAATCGTGCATTTTCTGCCATAAGTTTCTGATTCTTGCATCTTGTTTTGGTTAAGAATTCGAAAAACTTTTCCATTTCGAAAAATATTACAAAACTTATTAAAATGACCTTATTAATAATTGTAGTGGTAATGTATGTGGTATTTGAATCATCTTACATCGTCTCCTTCAAGCTTCTCCCAAACTATTATACTTAAAGCATATTTAATTGGTGGAAATAAGTATTGTTCCATTCTTTTCGTCCACTGTACTTAATCTATATATTCTGTGTTTACACGAAAACCAATACGGGCATCCTCTTATGTATTCTTACTCCCTTACAGAAAAAATGTGCGATTAGGCTCCCCAAATCCGTAAAAACTATGCATCTGGCCTTTTAAGAATAACCAAAAACCACATCCTTAAAAGATTTAGAGTTTAAGTGCACTATTTCTAACATAAGGGGCTAAGTACACATGAAGCATTATAAGGGATGTATTTACAATTAAACTTTTTTTTTATTTTAAGAATAAAAGATCACAACTAAAATTAAGGAAAAAAAAAAGGTTATTGAACAAAACAACAAATAAATATTATTATTAGTTAAATAAAAAAGACTCAAGATCAAAATTTATTATAAAATAATTAATGTTTTAAGTAATTTAAGGTTATAAATTAATATTACATGATTAATACCTTCTAAGAAATTGAATAAAACTCAAGAAAAGGGAGAAAGAATCTAAACTAATTGATCTTACAAAAAAATTCAAACAATTTTTTTCCATTTGTATATCATTGAATCTCGCATTTTTGCTATTTTGATTTTCCTCACCTTTAGATTTTAAAATTTTCGCCAAAGACATATTTCATAAACTTTGGAATTTGCATTTTTAATTGATTAATTAGCTAATTAATTATTCATTTATTTATCCACTAAAGGTTTTTATTTTAATCATCATCTTTCCTTCATAAAAACCAAAAAAATAAAAAAAGGTTAGTGCAAATGCACCTCTTAATGTTGTTTCATGAACACTTAGCCTCTTTACTTTTGAAATCATGTGATTAGACTTCTAAATCTTTAAGAAAATATACAGTTAGACCTCCAAAAGTAATTAAAATGTACATTTTTCAAAGATTTGGAGGTTTAAGTGCACAATTTCAAAAAATAAAGAGACTAAGTGTACATGAAGTAAAGATAAGAGGGTGTATTTGCAATTCACCGATTAAATAATCCACATATAATACTTAGATATTAACAAAGATTGAGTCCAATTCATTAACAAACTAAAAGAAAAATGAGTTTAATTATTTTTCGTCGAAACCAAAATTTGTGCTGAGAGCTTGAGTAAATATGGATATGGGACTTACGAATTGTACGCTTTAATGTTCTAAATATTTGAACTTTAAATATGAAAATCAACCCTGTAAATTTATAATTTACATTAACAAATAATATTGAAATCGTTTTCGTCAAGCTATTTGATTTGAATGAAGGATTAATAATTAATTTTCTATAATTAAATCAAGCATTATTCTATTTTATTGTCAAGAGATTTACGATGAATCTGTATTATAGCCAAAGAATATAATTGGCACTACTTTTATCTTTCATCATTTAATTCCCATTTTAGATGAAACTGATTAAGTAGGGGTTGAAAATATTAAACCTAAGACATTTTACATCAAATGCTACTATGGCTAAATTTATGCCAAGAACAACTCATCGAATAATTATTATATTATCAAATGGGGGGGATTGTTTCTTAAATTCCCCATTATTGTATTTGAAATAGTTATGATTTTTATCTATAGTTGCACTCAAAGCACGAAATCTATTTAATGAAGAATCCCTACTCCTCAAAATCCTTTATAGTCATCCCTCTCTCAACCGTGATGAATTGTTATTCCACATTGTAAAAATTTTTTTTCTCCAAAATACCTTTAAGTCATTTTTGTTAATTAGATAAAAGCTGTAGATAAGATAATAATAAGTATCCCATTTTTGGCATGTAGCAAGGATTACGTAACTTCGGATATGGGATTGAATTCCAGCGTAGAGTTTTATCCTAGCCTAAAGGTGGATAAGTTCAGAAGAGATAAAATAAAATC
The DNA here is from genome assembly GCA_024138015.1 of Lumnitzera littorea. Classification (NCBI taxonomy): domain Eukaryota; kingdom Viridiplantae; phylum Streptophyta; class Magnoliopsida; order Myrtales; family Combretaceae; genus Lumnitzera; species Lumnitzera littorea. Next base: position 960,768 of record JAMXBB010000001.1, on the reverse strand, counting down.
TCTTCAAATCAAAATAAAGAACATATAATATTCAAGTTACCCATTTCATTTTATTTTAAATATTATATGTTATTTAAATGTAGAAAGTCTTTATAACATGACATGGTTTATATTTAATATGGATCCTATGACCTACAAAATACAATATGTCCATTTAGTATATGATGGTACCATCAAAGAGATCTTATTGGACACAGTATATGAGAAATCCCCTTCTTATTGAATCCTCCTTTATCCTATCCTATTATGTCTTTGGATATCTAAACATGATCTTAAGCATAGGAAGTTGAGGTCATTATAAACTAATTGCAAGACTTCATAACTAAGTGTCTCAGGTGAATTATAAGAGGTTATGGTACTATTTTATAAGGTTAAATCATAACTTCTATACGAAGTGGTTAATGAGTTTATTTATGTTGTTAGTTTGGTTTATTCATTATTTTTGGCATGGTATTGAATACTTGCTGTTAATAGGTAGATGATTTAGGTATGGGTCAAGTTTAAAAAAGAGGTCCGATAAGGATGCAAAGTATTGTTAGGGTATGACTTCTTATATGCTTTTTTAATAGCCTATAGGTAGTGAGTAACTAGAATCGTACACTAGTTGTAAGGTCTCACAATGGGAAAGTCACATGTTAAGAGATGAGGGGGAGATTATGAGACCCTATATCTAAGTATCCTATATGGATTATGAAAAGTCGCGATACTAATTTATAAGGTTATGATATTAAATACCTTATCAATATATGGTTGTAACTTTTAGATTAAGTGGTCAATGGGCTCATTTATATTGTTAACTTGGTTTATTCATGAGGCATTACACTAATAGTATAAACATTGATCTTCTAATGAGTTAGACCAATTTCAATCTCACCAAAGTTATAGAACTACCACTAAAGTACCACTACTATAAGTAGCCCCTATCTTCAACGACCAACCACAAACCTCCACTGCACTCTTTTAACTCACCGCTCACCGCACAGCCATACCATCATCCACATACACAAACATAGCTACCTTGACCATCAACCAACGACCCCTTGTCGCATCAACTCAACACCCACGTATAGTAGCCCCATCCTCATAATACAGCAGCCATGCGACTACCCTTTCTCATCACCACCACGGTGACTTATTCCAAACCACCACCATACTGCCACCAAATGCGATGGCACAACTCCTACCCCCCTTCCAAGCTCCCGTTCCCAAAATCCCAATTCAAAACACATGAAACTGCATTTTCCTCCACAAATTGGTGCTTAGATCCGCCTATAGTATGTTAGAGCAGCCCTTTGTTTCTTCTTCACATGACTCAACCCGAGAGTCTAGATCCAACCCAACCGACCCTACTCCATTCGACCTGCATCTTGACTTACGAAGGCTCTAGTTGGTCCCAATCCTTTTGTGTGATTTGCGTTTTGTGTTTTTTTTTTAGTTATTTATTTATTTCTAATTGTATTGTAACCAAAAAGAAAAAAAAAGGAAAAATAAAAAGAAAAAAAAATTTTAAAGAAAAATAAAATATTAAAAAAAAAGAGAAAGAAGGAAAAAGTTTAGTTTTACTTTATTTATTCTTAGATTTTAATCAAAATAGTAATAAATGACTAGAATAATAATAATAAAATAGAGAAAAAAAATATGAATAATAATGTTCTTTTATCACTTAGAAAGAAATCGTTTTCCAAATAAACAAAAATAAATATACCCATTTTTCAAAATTTGGGCACTTTAGAATTTTCCCAAAAATAAGAACAAATAAGGACCCTTTAGAAAAAATTTTCTTAAATAAATAGAACCAAATAAAAACGTAAATCTGATCTCTTTCAAAAATTAAAATTAATCAACCTGCTAAAGTTTTTGGTAAATGAACTACAGAAGTCTAATCTCGAATAGTAGATACGTAGGTACTCGTAACAATTACAAGGTGACTTAAAATATGAAAAACTTTCTTTTTCCATCCTTTTATAAATACTTGTCAATTTAACTAACCTAGTTGCATGTGATATGATTTATCATTATTGTAGTCTCGAACTGTAAGGATATTTTAAAAAGTAAATCTAAATTCAAAAAGTTAGTAATGAGACCCATAAAGGTTTAATAGGATAGCCATCAAATCCAGATCTTTAGTTTTAAAACTGTTTTAAAAATAGGTTTTATCGAAAAGACTAATAGTTAAATGTTTAAAAATTATAACTAATTAGATGAATTGGTTATAATTCAACTTCTTTTTCTAACTCCAATCAGGTGGTGACTTCAAAATGTTTTCAAAAAATAAAAGAACCAGTTTTCTTTAAACATTAATCGATGATTGGTATTAAATGGGTAGGATATAATATTGATCGGTTTAGGGAAAACTTATAAAAACTGAGAACAAATCAGGCTCAACAATACTATTAGTTATTAAAACCCATGATCTCATGTTTATGAGGTGGAGTATCTAACTACTAAATTAGGTTTGGCATCATAATAACTATGGTATATAAAATGTACATATTATATATTTTTTCCATTTTGATAAGTGTTAAATATACTCTTTTTCCAAGTTTAGGGGACCAAGGTCTTTTCTTACCTTCTATAGGTGTGTTTATAAACACCACCACTAAGGAAGAGCAACTTCAAAGCAAACCAATTCCATGAACGTAAAATCTAGCTTCTAAAAGCCTATTTCAAGGTTTTAGAAATAAAATCGTATCAACCATATTTAGAACTAACTTGGAACCACATAGGCTAGTTATTAAGTCTGCTTACAAACCTTTTGATGTTCAAGTTGGCAACCATTCATAACTCGAACAGAATAAGAATACTATCTAGATGTGCTAATTTTTTAAGAGTCATAATGATAGGTTAGCCTATCGAACTTTAAGACTAAGAATTAGAGTCATTTCCTAATGAAATTGGCCTTAAACTTACTCCTCAAGCTAAGCATAAGGTTCAAATCCTTATTTCTCACCTTTACCAAGCATTGCTACTGCTACAATGCACTACTCTTATTACCATTATAATCTTACCATAACTGCCACCATGATATTATAATTACTAACTCACTACCAATACTATGACCATTACTGCCACTACCATTGTTGCATCAACAACCAATACTCGCACCATCATCAACTTAATTAACTCCACTATCACCTCAACCATGACCATTATTATACTAGCACCAATAGATTGCCACCTCTACCCCATCTCTACTAACATCATTTTCACCGCAACTCAATTACTAGTATTGCCACTACCACCATCATTATCATCAATACTTCCTTCAATTCACCACCATTAATGATAGTAATGAGTTGTTGATCATGATGTTCTGTAAAGGTCATGTTGATAATAAGGCAAATGTAAGTGATGATGTTATGGTGATACGCATTGTATCACCAATGATGGTGTGCAACAATTATAATGATGATGCCAATGATATAGTTATGATAGAAGTTCCCAATTAGCCTGGTAGATGGACACTTATACCAAAATCTGAGAAGGAAAACTAAATGCAAATTGCGGATGAGAAACACAAAGTTTTCCTATTTTGAGAGTAGAATCTTCACTCTTTGGGAATGACATAAGTGGTAGTAGCTATTCAATACGTTTACCATGCGGACACTATTTAACAAGACACATCCTTAGCATATCTCTTTCTCCAATTTCAATCTTACCTATTTTGATTAACATTAATTTAAACTTCATCTTTCTAAAATGTGCAATTGAAAGGGGGAAAAGGAAATCTAAAAGTAAATTTTAATGGTAACTCTTAAAAATAGATAAATCCTTGCCATGTATTGTTTTGTACTTATGCAAACCAAGTATTGTGTAGAACCATTTGTATGATGATGAAAGGCATATCTTGGACATATACTACCCCATGCTTATTGTAACTGTAAGCCCCACAGTCAAGTGTTCAAGGTTTAGTACGTAAAACTTAAGACGATCGCATAAGATATCCAATTGAGCCTAAAATTTACAAAAAAGTAAGTAATATAAGTAAAAGTGATCCCGTATGTTTGAATTTAGAAATATAAATAATTAAATATTATAATATTAAATTATATGTACATTACTCGTTATTTGTTAAAAACACGTAAAAATAAGTCTTGATAATTAATGAATTAATAAAGATAAATTATATATTCACTAAAAATCATAAAATAACATAGATAATATTTAGAAGTATTTATTTGTACAATACATGTATTTATATATAAGTTAAAATACTTGAAATTACCTAAAATATATAGAATATGCTAAAAAATACTAATTAATTAAGAAAAAATTAAAGAAAAATAAACTAAATTATATAAAAGTGAAGAATCGTCTTGATTATGGTTGTGGCATACTGGGATTAAGAAGGAAAAATCAACCACTAGGATTAACTAAATTAGAAAGCAAAAAAGAAGAAGAGAAGGGACACTTAGCAAGTGAAAAATTAAAGAAAATACCCTAAACCTCACTATAAATATATAACAACTTCTTCAAAGCTTATTTTAGTTAGTTAGGAAGCCAAAAAAATTAAGGGGAGAATAAGAAGAGGGGAGAGAATATGTTCACAAAAATTAGCAAAAATAATATGCAAATAGGACATATAAAGATATCCTACACTCGGCAACCACCACCACTAGACAACTGGATCACTGCCTAGAGCTTCGAACATTGGTGGAGCCGCCACTGGTGGTTAGAGGCCATTCTAATAGTAAGTCGAACTCCCTTGCTCAATTTTGTTTAATTTATTAAAAATACCGAATAATATGAAAAATTATGAAATTTGGTATTCTAAGGTATTTTTGTATATAGATTTAGAGAAAAATGTATTTGATAAAATTAGATCTTGATATATACAATGCTTAAGAAACCCCTAAATCCGAGCTAGTTTTTTATTTTGATTTAAATGACCTTAATAGTATAGTTTTGACTTCAAAATTTTTTTATAGACTATTTAGGATATTCATGACAATGCTACGAAGAGTTTTTCTAAAAATTTATTTTCTGAAATTTTACTTAATTTTTAGGCCTTAAAATCATGCATAAAAGCAATTAGTAGGCTTAATTTTGTGATTTAATGTTAACTAGTAAAAAATTTGATTTATATGTAATTTGATATCCTTAGATATTAGTTGCTGATGTAGGATGGTATTTATCAAGTTTAAGGTGTCAATTGTATGTATTATGCATATCATGTGATAAATATATATAAAGGAATAATAGGTAAAAGAATACATTTAAGCTAATTTTTTAATTTAGGGTTAATTAGGTATAAATTTTGATTTAGGATATAATGAGACATCTTGATATGTTATTTGGTGATGAAAGATGATATTTGTAGTGTTAGAAATATTAGATAACCATTTTAAGTATAGATTATGTAATAATATATATTATGTATATATAGGAAATTAAATGAATAGAAAATATTAGTGCAATATTGATAATATTATAATAATATAAAATAAATCTGATATGGAATACATATTTAGGTAATTATATTAAAAATGTAAGTTATTTTCACATTAAGAGCAAATTTAATAGTTAAATTATGAGTAGAGTATACCTACGGACCAGAATACTAGTTAGGAGTTGAATAGGAAATTTAGGATACTTAAGTGTAGTGTAATGAATTTCACATAATTGTTTGGAAGGAATTCTTAGGGTTTACATATAAAACCTGTAATTAGAAACTAAATTAAAACCTAGATTGAAACCTAATTCAAAAACCAATTCGAAAACTAAATCGAAAGCTATAAATAATGAATTTGATTATAAGTAAAGTGAAATTTGGAAAATTGGGTAAAGTAATAATTTGAAGATTATCTGTCATAAGAGTATAAATACTAAAAGAGTATTTATAATATAGGGATAAGTGGCGACAAGTTGAACCTATAGCAAATCGAGTGAGTAAATAAAGAATTTCAAATACGATAAGATTAATACATCACTGTAGTTTAGAGTACTCTATTAAAGTACTCAAAGGCTTAATATTGTACTATTTATGCTTGTAGGTAAATATTTGTGCACATACTTGTATGTCTTTGGACTTAAATATATTTGACCTAACTCCTTAATTAAACATGAGTGACAACCCTTTAGGGAGACGACTAGGATTCTCCAACCAAATACCGATATCTTCGAAAAGGATAGCATTGTAGCATAATGATCCATTCTTCATCCTTAGTTAAACTAAGTGACAGAAGAGGAGACCATGGTAAGGATAAAGGCAATTGTTCGAAAGATAGTCATGGGGGAGCAGTGCCTTCATTACATAAACTTGAGTTTGGTCATAAGTTATTACATAAATGTTGAAACTCTTCAACCTAAATTAGAGCAAGTGAAATTACTCTAATTTCACAATAAACCGGACCACGTTATGTGATGGAATTTGCATGTTGCATTACATTTAGTTAATTGTTTAAGAACTTTATTTGTGTTTGTTATGTAATCTTATATCTTTATTCCGACTTACTGAGTTGTTGGTTGTTTATACCCTTATAGATTTTCTTATAGGTGACAATTAAAATGCCGCATTATAACTATCCAGAAATTAGTACCCTTTTAAAGAACTTTAGGGGAGTGAGGAACAAACTGGCAAATCTATAGAAATTTTAGAGAGTTTTGTTAATGACTCTTAGATGTATGGGTTAATCATGTAATATTTTACTTGTTAAGATATTATGTTGCATAAATATTTGCTAGGATCTTAAAACAATACGTGTGTATATATATAACTTAAAGTTTATAGATCTATATGTAATTTTATCGTTAATTTTAAATAAGTTGTTTAATTTAAAGTGAGGAGTCATAAATGTCTTATGTAAATAGTATCTGCGATAGTGATTGTAAGATTAGTTACTATCATAGATTGGTTTATATGATAAGACTGTTGTGACTCTATTGCTTTAGGACGTAACAGTAATCGACTACAAAACTACTTGCCTTCTGAATGAGACTACCCCATCTTTTAATTGAATATAGGGATGGATAAACACATGCTTGTAAAAAGATTAGACTTTCTAGTTGTTACATTTTCTTTTAATTTATCACATTTTAGAGGTTGTATGGATTTAACAACAAAGGCCATTACTAGATTTATAAAATTTCTTATTTCAAGGTATGTGGAACAAAAACAATACTGAACTTGCAAAATAATTTCTATACATAAAGAGTTTCTTTCATTTCGAAATACCCTGAAGTAGTTTTCTTAACATAATAGAATAAATATCAAACTTTTATTAACTCTTATGGACTATCAAATAATTTTATATATCCTCGCATATCACTCTTAATGAACTACTCTTGGAAGATCAAAAGATTTTATCAGCTAAAGGGTAGTGAATTTCCTTATTAGATACACAATGTATTTTTTTTTTTTTTTTTTGTTCACAGGTCATACATGTAATTTAATAAGATGAAACAGGAAAAAAGATAAAAGCTAAAATAGAAAGGAAGAAAAAATTAAAGTGATATACCTTGAGCTTGAAAATTCATAAAGCTATGCTCTAGGAGAGAAGATAACTAGTGTAACTTCAGTATCTCAAAGAACTGACAACTCAAAAGCCTTCTTCAGCAATACATTTCTTCTTTTTGAGAAGGTTACTTGCCTACTCGTATGATTCTCGATCCTTTTCATCTAGGTTTTTCCTCTCACCATTTTCAGGTCTAAATTTTCCAAATAAGGAAAGAGAATGTAGAACCAAAGCTGTACTAAGGATGTAAAGTGGAGTATAAAAGTATGACTACAAGAAATTCATCATTTTATGGGAGAAAATGATGGTATCTGCTTAAATAGAGAAATCCAAAAAAACCCATATGGGAAATTTGGAGAATCAAATGTGCTTTTTATTCAACCCTAACCTATGGGACCCTAAGACTAGCTTCTTCATTGTCTATCTATTTTAACCCTAACCTTTTTTATATTGCATAATAAGAGAAAAAGAGAGAGAATAATACCTTACCCTTTCTTCTTTTAGTAACCTTATATCCAAAATAGATATATCTAGAAAAAAGAAGAAAAAGAAAGAATATATGTCAAGACGTCTCTTGCTTAAATTCTGGCATAATTTTAACCAGGAGAGTCCCATCAACTATGACTCAAAAGTTTGAAGAAAAAAAGAGAAAAGAAATATTACTCAATTTTACAAAATTATATAGAATTATATAACAAAAATTTCTTGTTAAACATTCCTAATACCCACTAACGCGCACGAAAATATAAAACATCCTTTCTTGGTATGTTATTCCACCCACTTTATTTTCCATAATTAGAATGATAAGAGGATTATCACACAATCTATTCTATTAAAGTATGAACATTCACACTAGTAACACAATTTTACTTGTTACATCTTGTTTTAAAGAAAAAAAAGGTTTTAATAGAATTAATATATGATGTGTTTTGATAAATAATAAACAAGTATACCAATAAAATTATAGGATATAAAAATATGAATCTATTATAAGTAATATATTCAAAATATTATTATATCACTTATCAAAAGTTTTTTCAACAAAGATCGGGACTATCATTAGATCGTACTGATTATAATAAACTTATCCCATATTTTTAAATATCACTTTAAGATAATAAATGATTTTCTTATAGAAAAACTCATGATTTTATTTCTTAATTTCTTCACAAGATTTCCTAGCATTTTTTTTTTTAATTTTTGTAAATCTTAATAAAATTATACAACAAATCAAAATCAATAAGAATAAAGAGAAAATTGACCAACTTTCAACGTTACTGTACAGAGCAACATGACTAGGATAAGCACGCGCTCCAACAGTGAAGGGAGTTATTTGATCTTGAAATACGCGAACAAAGACTCCAAAGTTGTGGAAGCTCTTAGGCACGATGGAAAGGGAAATTGGTATATATATATATTTTTTCCTTCTCTTCTTAGATCCAAAATAGTATAGTTGTTCCAAGAGCGTATGCTGCAAGGAAAGCGAGGGAGGACCCCAAAATGCACGTATAACCTTTTTCTGTGTTAAATGTGAAGGAATTATGCTGCAAAATAATCTATAAGAGCAACTTACAATTTGCATCATTATCGTGGCTATCGCGAGGAGGGTTTTGATAGCAATGTATTTGACATATATGCATAGCATTAATCATTTTACACCCATAATAATTAATCAGTCTTAAACTCGAGTTAAAAGCTCAAGTATGACTATGCTTACATTTATAAGCTCCACTCAAAATACTAACTAATAAATCTAAATTTTACTTGATTACGTTGGTTCATTTTTATTTTTTAGTCAAATTCATAAATGATTTTCAAACTAGAAAAAAAGCTCAATACAATCCCTTTTAAATTTGACTAAAAAATAAAAATAAACATAAATGATTTTCAAACTAAAAAAAAAGCTCAATACAATCCCTTTTAAATTTTTGCCAAATTAATATGACCAATATTTGAGGTAATAAAGAAAATTTGAGTTGAACTAAGTAGTCTTAACAATTTTATTCAGCTACAACCAAATCGCATGTTTAAGATAATCTTACAGCATCCTTCTCATTACCTCAAAATCTCTTATTACATCTAAGCCTAGGTTCTCATAATTGTCAATAAATTACACATTATTTACTTTGTGAAGATTAAAGAGGATGGCATGGAATAAATATAAAATAATGTAACCAATAATCACCCACATAAATACAATTATAGAAGCCATATTAATAGATTATGTTTTTCTTTTTTCTTTTTTTTTACTAGCTTACCTACTTTAAACAGGTTTAGATCCTCTCTATTTACTTTCCCTTAATTTCCCTTAAAGCAAGTCAAATGAACTCAACTTGTTTAACTCATGAGTTAAAGTAATTGAACCTTTTGACTCATTTAGCACACTTGTAAACCTCTACCCAGTACTACACCTAAGGGATGACATTGGTTTCTCAATTTGGAGACTTACAACTCGATAAGTTTAGCTCACAACAATTGATGATTTTACTCAATGTTAGTGATACATTTATATTTCTATACTATTAAACTATTAATCAATGCGAAATACAAATTTTCCTAATATTAATTTTTTTTTTTCTTCTTTTTTCAAATGACAAAAAGATTGAAGAGTATGTGATTTTAGAATTAATTGGAAAATAAATTAGTCTTATGCAAATTGTTGAATCAAATGGTTATAATGATTATATTAATTAAAGTTTAAATTGTTATAAATTTTATGGTTTTAAGTTTTGAATATATGATGTATGTTTCCCACCTTAATGTTGTACCTTAAATTAGTTTGAATTTATACTAATTTTAAGTTATGTGGACCTGTGTATCTTTTAGTGCACATGTTTTATGTTGACTTAATAGCCAATACATTGGTGTAATTTGATTATAGATTTGATAGTGTAATTTCATATTTATTTATTTTTTATAATTAAAACATGCCTTATATTTATAGTTTTTATTGACATCGGTTTAACCCATGATCGAACTCGACTTGATCTCTTAACCTTTTTATATGTCCAAATCAATCTTCGAACCTTAGCTAACAAAATTGGAAAAAGACCGGAGAAATAACACTATTTTGTAAGTCTTATTAAGATTTATAGATGTGTTATTGGGTTAAGGAGTCTACATTCTTTTAATATATATTTTTATCATTTGAAGCAATAAAGTCCACTTATTTAGGCCAAGACCTATTTATTTCTCTTAATGATTATATTATCTTAGTCATATATCATAATTCATACTAGCCCATAATAGATTAAACATCTGACATTCTTCCAACTACGCGATATTATTCCTACAAACCTTATATAATAAGGTAAAAATTTATGGACTCAACAATAACCTTTATTCTTTCACTATAGAAATTTGTAGTGTTTCATCACAGAGGACGGGGAGGAACCTTAAACCATTTCACATATTATCATTATAGTTTCTTTCTTAATATTCTTCTTGACTTTTATTAATCAAGTAATTTGCCATAATCAATATTCCCAGTTGAATTGAGTCTTATTATTTTCCCTTAAAAGTAATGACAATAAACAAATTTTGTTGAGAATTATCGGTTTGATAAAAATTGAACTACTTGTCTTTGCACTATTTGGATGATAGAATTAGGAAAATATATCATTAGTTCATTTCAAATTCTCAATAAAGTTTCTCTACATTATTGCTCTTAAAAAGCCTTCATCTTAGTAATACATGTCAAATATTATATACATACCGGATGTATCAATAAAATGTTGATATATATGATATATGTAAATTATATATTATAATTGATTTAGAAACTACTTATTTCATTATCATTCATATCAATATATTAGTCCTGAGACGCCACGTGTAGATAATACGGGTATGTATTATCTAATAAATATTTTTTCCTTCATCTTGTTGTAGCAGGAGCGAGCTTTTTTTCTTTTTAAATGATAGGAAGTTTGGTCTAAAGTTCTCAAATTCTCTTAATGTCCAGATGAACAAATCAATTTCTAAAGAAACCCCTCTAAATTTTTACTTCAGTATGAATATCCCACGTAAACTTTCTAATATGGTAAAACAATCTTTCTAAATTTTGATAAAATTGATGACATAGGACTTTCATTTTTAGTTGAAAAACATACTGAATTTAAAGTTTAAAAAGTGTTAAAACATATTTTGATATAAATTTAATGGGATCTTTTTCATCAAGATCAAAATTTATTGAGATTATTTACCATATATTTGCCAAATTATATAATATTTAAATGTTTATAGAATGTGCGTTAGGCCAGAACTTGTTCTGAATAGTGGTTGGGCCAATCGAGAACTACGCATTGCCATGAGCTTACGTAACCAACGTCCGATAGGGGAAATAAACAGAAAAAAAGACGATCAATTATGACATAAAGTCCTATATCTATAAAATTTGTGTGAACATGAAGTACCCCTAAACTTCGAGTCTTTGACTTTCGTTATTTGCCAACTCATGCACCTGCAAATTACTTAATCAACAATCTCTTCTACTTTTAGTCTTTTGGCTTCCATTTCAACAATATAATTCCAACATTTTCAAGTCGTAGGATAATTACTTAGTAATTAAGAGTGTGTTTGTTTCGTGATCAACTCTTTCCAAATTTTTTTTTTTTCAAATGAACTATAATCAAGGTCATAGGATCATCTAATATTATTATAATAATTTCTTTCAATGGCATCTAATGATTAGAGGTAAAAGTAGCAGTTGATAATTAATTATAGTGGTAAATTATTAAAAAGTCAATAAAAAATGAGGACAATAATTTCTATTATGGAAACGCGAAAATTATGTTCCTTAAGTTTTATGAAAATTTTATATGATCATCAATCAACATCATTAATACCCAAACATTTTCTTTCTCTTCTATCATCACTTATTATTACAAATCACCCGTATCCATAACCTTTAAAAACTATTATGATATTATTTAGAAAATGCAATTTGATTATGATGAATACCGAAAACATGTTTCCACGTAATAAACCTCGTAACATAGTCTTATCAATTATCTTTTGAGCTTATCCAAGATGTGAAGTTACTTGTTGCACAAGATCAAGGTATGAATATAGGGCAACCTACAAAACCAGCGAAGTTCAAATAATCGGTAGCTAGATTTGAAGAGGTTATTACTTACAAGAAAAATATGCAAATTGGAGAAATTGAAGATAAGTGAATATCTATTTTTGATAAGGGAAATTTGAGTGTTAATTATAAAAATTAATAAATATTACATAAATATCAATTACATTAAATTAATTACACAAATATTATGATAAAATCGCATTTAATAATTTTATATTAATATTACATGCTATGTATATTAACTATATATTAATATCTCATATAATAAATACACGACATAAGTCTATATCAAATGAAAACACAGTAGCACCTCCTCTAGTTTTGAACCTAGTATCTATTCATTTATAACATACACCTTAATCACTATACCATCACGTTATACTTATGGTATATTTACCACAAATAATAAACAAGGTAATAAGATCACATTTAGTAAATGCCATTTAACAATGATACTCAATTAATTAAATCATAACTTATAGATATGATATTTTATAAATTATGACCTTGCATCTTGAAAATATAATTAAACATTAATAATTACGTGTAATTTTATAAAAAGAATGGTAGAGTCGATTCATTAATTACATAGAAAATTTGGCCGTATCTCCACTTCATTCCTCGACATTGCCATTGCCATGGTTGTGGTCATGAAGGTAACGTTAAATAATTATAAATGCTAATATGTGGAACTGAATATAAATAAATAAAAATATTTTTATGATGAATAAATGCATACCTTTTTTAGGCCAGTAACATAAGCTGTCCTTAAATGCATTATATTTCATTTTTTTTTAATGATCTGGCTTATCCTTTTACTTGTGCTTTGCTAAATGTATGCACAATCTAGTAGAATAATTGTATAGGAAATTAATTTTCCATCTTAAATATGGGTATACGAAGTATATGCACTACGAGAATATGCCGCGCTATGCTAATGGATGCGAGTGACAGCCAAAAGTTTTATGCTTTCCCAACATAAGACATGACGTGACAAATAATAATCATGAAAAGTATTTCTTTTAATATAATATTTTTCTATTTGAACCGATAACTTAGTTTTTTTAATTTGACTAGTTGCCAATTTGACATTTTCCAGGACCCAATTGACTGTACCGGATACACTAACTAGACCAATCGCTTCAACTAAGCCGTGAAAAATTCTTTTAAAATTTTAGGATAAATTACAAATTATTAGAAGCTCACTAAAATTAGAAGAAGACATTAAATAACCACAACAATAAACTTTAAAAAGAATTTAGAATGAAGTTAATCACTTTCTTATTACAAGATTATGGTGGAGTGAAAAAATAAAATACAGTTTTTCATAAAAATTATGGCAAGCATCACCATTGTGAGAATTGAACAAGGTTTGGTCGGTTCAACCAGTTTAAACCAAAACTAACCATAAAGCAGGCTGGTCTAAGCTCTAAGCTCATTTTTACAACAAATCGAATGGACCAGTATGACCTAGGTAGAGTTGATAAGTGGCTAAGTTAGCTAGGTATTAATGCAATAATTTTATTTAAAGAAAAAATTTAAAATAAAAAAAAAAACTTATTGAACATAGATACATGTTTGACATGAAGTTCTTAACAGTCCAACAATTATAAGCTGCGAGACATTTAATGCAATGAATACATTACCATTATATCTCACTAATACATATGAGGAGTCTTTTTATATATATGTTACCTTCTTCAATATGTTGATAAATTACCAATTGAAGAGATGCTATAAGGTAAGGAAAGTAACCAAATATTTAAGAAGATATGTCAAATTTACAATTCTTTCCTAATATGACTAACATGTCCATCGCCAATTATTTAACCAACAAGACTTGCTAATCATCTTTCAAATATATGAGAGGTCATTGGTATAATGTAGGTTAGCTAAAAAACAAACATAGGACTAATGGAAATTTGCTACATATGTAAATGTTGCCTTGAAGATAGATATGTACATCTATGCATGTAGTTAAATATGTATGTGTGCATATATCTGTGTATGTGTTTGGTTAAATATGTAGTTAAATAGAAGTGGCTTATTATTAGAGATAAGATATATACACTTTATTCTTATGTGCAACGAACTTCTAATAAAAACTGCTCATTGTGATTAAGTGCAACAAATTTATATATATGAAACTTAAATTTTTGTAGAAAATGATAAATTTAATATTTATATTATTCATAGTAATATCAAATATGGGAATCTAGGACATCAATAATTTATCAATATCTTGGAAAAGTACAATAACAAGACTTTCAATAACATAATCTTAGAATTTTTTTTTATTGACCTCAGTTCAACTTCCATTTGAACCTAATTTAACCCCGAGTTAACCCTTTGAGCCGAGTCTAACAACACCGGTTTATACTATATTGGTGTTTTCTAATCCCTTTCTCTTACTATATTGATTATGTCTACTATTTCATGTGAGTTCCATGAGTATCTAAATTGTTTAAGTGGGGATTATTATGTCTATGATGATTCAATGTACAAAATATGGACTCTTCTAATATGGGTGTATGTGTTTATAGAGTTTTTTCGCATAATCATTCTTGTAAAATTGCTAAAATCACGACTGATCATCGAACTTTTATAAATGAGATTATTCAATTGCCTTAATCGGTGAAGATTTTCATTAGAATGCCTATAGTATTTCAAATTATGTCGTGGGGTTGCTGTAACCGGCTGATCATGTGCGATAGATGTATCGATCGACTTAAGAGACATCTTGAGTTGATAACATATGGAGGGGTATTGTTAAGAAGAGGTATGGGAAGAAAAATGAGAAAACTTGGTATTTTGAATGCACATATGTGACAATGAATTGAACTTGGTGTTCTTGGTTGCTCTTGAATTGTTTGTTTGATCTTCTCTAAAGTGATTTCAATAGAGCTTTGGTGTTTATCTTAAATCAAATGAGAAGAAAACCCTCCTACTTATAGAATTTAGGGATCAACCTTATCCATTGGGTTCATTTAAGGTGAATGGTTGAGATTGAAGCTTATTATTAAAGTTTATCCTCTCTTTTAGCTTTCATGGGTTTTGATATATGCCCAAGTATGCTTAAGGCTTTTATCAACTAAAAAAAGCCTGTTATCATTATTATTAAGCTTAAAAACCAATTGAGCCTCCTTAAGAAGCCCTAATGAAGACTAAATGAAGCTTATATAAGCCTAAAAGAACCATTTTCGAGTTTACTTTTCATACGTGAGATAACCAAACAAGGTCGAAAGTGGAATATCTAGTTAGACGATCCCCGTTTTGAGCCTATCAAGCCGAATTTGCCTAAAACATCCCTAAACAAGCCAATTTTCCAAGCTCTGTCACTAGCTTAAGATATCGGTTCATGGCATTAAATTGAGTTAAAGTCCCAATTACCAAAAAGACTATCTACACAAAATTCATATACTAATAGGTTTGGCCAAAAATACAAAACTTATATTCTTAATGTAATTAGAATTAAGGTTTACTTCCATATCTAATCTATAATTTTAATTAGAGAAGTGTAGCTTATGACAGGAGTTACACTTTATAGTTAGTCTTATAGAAAATTTGCCCTCGACTAAGGAATTTCATTATAAAGAGAATTCCACTACCCTTGACTAGGGGTGAGTTCTAATGAGCTTAGCTACATGCTATATATAGACTATCCAATATAGCTCCAATACATTAAATGCATTGGAAATTAAAGGGTTGAACAGTGTAATCCCATATTCACATGATTGATAGTATCAATAATAGTTTAGTTGTTGTGTTTCCAGATTCTTTATAATTTATTCTCACTTAATTATTGGTTAACCTATTTTAAAGTAGATAGCTAATAGTCTAGTACTTAGCTTAATCTCCTTCCCTATGAACTATGATCTTGACTCACCACTCTACAGTATAATCATGACTCGATGCATTTGCCATGTAACTCACTTTCTAAAAGTGTTTTAAATAAAGTGATTTGTAGTTGTATATTTCAAGTGTTTTCAAAAGTGAGTCAATTGGTTTCGTGATAGATGAATAAAGTACAAAGTTAAGTTTAGGAAACATCCATAAACGTGATGGATTTGGTTGTATTATGTGATGGATGTTAAGATCCATTACACATCACATGAATCTATGCCTCTCCTTCTTTGAACCTAAGTTGAATATTTGGGAGACAATTACATAGTTATCTAAAGACGTAAGATCTTCATGTATGTATGTTGGTGATTATGATGAATTTATATCTCTAGATGAGATAAGTATGGGACATATAAGCATTGAGTGCTCAGAAGTATTGTATCCTACCACGACTCGAAGTTTATTAGCTTCTTCTAAAGGACCTTGAAGAAAAGATCGGCGCCAAGCTTATGTACGTTACTTCTTGCCACCCTCAAATAGATGGCTAGACTGAAGTAGTAAATAAGACAATTGGCAATCTCCTGTGAGCAACTGTTGGGAAGAACTTACATGATTGGGACATATGCTTACCTATCATTAAGTTCACTTACAACTAATTAGCTCACAACTCAATAGGAAGGTCACCTTTTGAGGTTGTTTATGGACTTAACCTGAACTTACCCTTGGATATAAGGCCTACAACCAGTTACTTGGGGTTCCAATCGGTTAGAGAATCCGATCGAGCCTAAATTATAAAGTAAAACTAGAAATATTAGTGAAAATAATCCCGTAAGTTTAAATTTAGGAAAATAAGTAATAAAATAAAATAATATAAAATTTTCAAATTTTAAGTATATTACTCGTTATGTATCGGAAATGCATAAAATGCATTTTGATAACTAACGAATCATATGTATACTAAAAATTATAAAATGACCTAAATAATATTTAGGAATATTTATTTGTATTATATATGAATTTACATGTGGGCAGAAATACGCGTAATTACTTAAAATATGCGAAATGTATTAAAATAATACTAAATAATTAAAAAATTCATAATTAATTAAGGAAAAATAAAGAAAAATAAAAAAAAAAGGAATAATCCAAATTTGGGTCGTGGCAGCTAGGGAAAAGAAGGAAAAATTCAACCAATTAAATTAGAACAACACAAAAGGCAAATTGGAAGAAAATAAGGTAATTGTCTAATCAAATTAATACACAATAATTCCCCAAGACCTCTATAAATATCCCAAACTTTTTAGAAGCTTGTTTTGAATGTCTGAAAGTTTATAAAATTAGAGAGAGGCGAAATTGAGAGGAAATTAGGGTTTTACAAAAAATTACAAAAAAACTGTACAGTTAGGGCTCTTAAGGACAACCTAGACCTGACAAGCATCTGGGAGTGAACGGATACCACCACCACACGGTGATGGTAGTGCCCAGATGGGCCAACATACCCATGGCCACCGACGGTGGCTGAAGCCACCAGTTATGGTGAGTCTCGATTTCTATACAATTTTTCTTAAATTATTAAAAATATTAAAATTAGTTGAAAAATTATGAAACTTGTTATTTTGAAATATTTTTGTATTTAGTTTTTATAAAAAATATTATTTTGATCAAAATATGTCCCATGATATATGGCCTTTAAGAAATTGAACAAAACTGAGCATGTTTAGAATTAAAAATAATAGGCTTAAGAGTATAGTTTTAGACTCAAATTTTTTGTGTAGACTACTTAGGTGATATAGAACAATGCCACAAAGCTCTTTTTCAAAAATGAAATTTTAAAAATTTTAGATAATTTTTAGAATTTAAAATGAGGTATAAAATGGGAATTTTTGGTTAATTAGATAATTAAATAGATAATTACTTATTTAGTACATAATTATATCTTTTAGGACATTGAAATCTAATGAAGTATAATACTTGTAGCATTTAGGGTGTTAGATGTAATTATTAGGGTAATTATGTAATAAATAAGTAATAGGGAAAAATAGTAAATTTTAATTTTAAGTTAATTTTGTAAATTAGGGTAATTAGGTGTAAAATTTGATTTGAGATTAATTTAGATATTTTGAAATGTTAGTTGATGTTGGGAGATGGTAATTAGAGTGATAGAAATATTAGATGTGTATTGTATACATAACAGGTGATAATACATAATATGCAATTATTGGAAATATAATAAATAGAAGATATTGATATTATATAAATAATAGGAATATATAATAAATTTGATAGAAAACTTAAATTTAAGTAATTATATGAAAATTATAAAAATTTCTCACATCAAGAGTAAATTCGGTACACTAATAAGGATTTAAGTGTATCAGGTAAAATAAAATACTGACTAAGAGTAATTATGGTATTTAAGATATTTGAAAGTAATGCGATTAATTTTACATTATGAGTTGAAACAAATTTCTAGGGTTTTTGTATAAAACTATACTTAGAAACTGAACTAGAGCCTAATTTAGAAATTAATGTGAAAAATCGAACTTGAACTTAGCCAAATCAAGAATAATAGTAAAAAACTTGAGAATCTAGATAAATGGGCATATTAAACCCTAAACCAAAGATAATAATGAGTGTTATAGGGTAAAACTAATTTACAACAATAATATGAAAACTGAGACAACATTAGTATTATAGGAATCATTGACGATGGACTGAGCAAATCCCACCTCGAGTGAGTAAGCAAGGAGTCGAGGTAAGTTGAGATTAATACATTGTTATATTTTGGAGTACTAATTTGTAGTACTCGGAGGCTTAAATTGTACTTAATTATGCCTGTGGATAGTTAGTTATATGCATGTGCTTGCTCTGAGCTATTGATTATGATGATTGGTATTTGTATGATTTGTATGAAATGATTGATCACCATAAACTGGATCTAATCAAATATATAACTTATAATCGTAAACTAGACACGCATAGCAACCTATTAGGGGAACATTAGGATTCTTTGGCCAAATACCGACCCCTTTGAAAGAGATAGCGTTGGATGGTATAATTGGTCCCTTCTTCATCCTTAGTCGAACTAAGTGACAGGAGAGGAAATCGTGGCAACAGTTAAGTTAATGGTTCGATGGTAGTTATGGGAGGAGCGGTGTTTCCATTACACAAGCTTAGGTTTGGTTGTGAGCTGTTACATTAATAGAAACTCCTCAATTCGGATTAGAGCGGGTGCAGTTTCTCTAATCTCACGATAGGTTGAACAACGTTATGCGATGGTATTTGTTTGAACATGCATTACACTTAATGATTTAATTGATAACCTTGTTGTGTTTACTATATGGTTTAAGTCTCTACCTCAACGTACTGAGTTATGGTTACTTACATCCCTATAACCTTTATTGCAGGTGCTAGCTAGAAAGCGGATTATAATTTACCTTAAAGCTAACAACTGCTGGATCTTGGAGAGTAAGGAAATACATCTGAAGCACATATATACCTTTAAGGTCTTGGCTTATATTTAGAATTTTTCATTTTCAAATAATGTATTACTTAAGGAGTATAGGGCAATAAAACCTTATAAACGTTATTTATAAGACTTAAATCTTAGTGTATATATATGTTTCCATACTTTCTTAGGTAAAGAACTTATTTAATTTATGGACTGTTTGCTTCAAAGCGTGTTAGTCGTAGACGTCTTATATAGATCAGGTCTAAGATAGCGACTGTAAGGTCAACTTTTATCCTAAAATGGTTTATACAGCAAGACTGTTACGATTCTGCCACTTTAGCCTTGCTATTCAATAGGAAAGTGATATGGCACCGAGGAATTCCAAAAGTTGCATCAAAAGGTTACGGAACAACTAGCGTAGATTATAGCTTGACAGAAGGAGCAAGGAAGCCAAGGAAGGAGATGAGTGGTTTATAGCCCTAGAGACCTTGTCTGAGTTCACCTTAGCAAAGAGCATTCCCTAGGAAGAGGATGAATAAGCTTTTCCCTAAATCAGACGGACCTTTTAAGATCCTTAAGTGCATCAATGGCAATGTATGTAAGCTTGAGTTGCCCGACGAATACGGTGTATCTGCTACTTTTAATGTGGTCGACTTGATACCCTACGTACTTGATAAAGAAGAGAGCTAAGATTTGAGGGGAAAATCTTCAACAACCCTGAAGAACCGATGAACTGCCGACCATTGGTCTTCTTACCTGTGCACGCCTCTAAAGCCTTCGGTTACTTGCCAAAAGAATTCTCTCCGATTAGCTTGCCGAGGACAAGGGCAATTTACCGGAGAATGGTGGAAAAACTCCTTGAGGGCTTGTCTCAATCATACCCTGCTATATCAAGTTCCAAGTGCTGAACATTATCTGTTGAATGTTGAGGCCTAGACACCAAGTGCCAAGGCCAACTAACCAAATGCCGAGTCAAGGACCTTAGTCATACAGTACTGTACCTATCACTCAGCCCCCTTTTATGCCGAAGTTAAGGTACCAAATGCCGATGACCACTTGCCAAGTCATGAGATCCCCTTCATGCTGAACCCTCCTCTTCAGCTTACTGTCTCTATTACTTTTACACGACAATGCTTACATTTCCTGTTAGTATGGAACCAATATCTCATTACCACTTATCCTTCACCTGATACTGTACTATTTTTTACCTTTTTGTCATTTTCCTATTTACCCTTTTTCGTATGTACTAGGAATCTATTTTCATGAATGCCTTTTTATAATTTTCTTTATTTGTAATATTGCCATAGGAACTTACTATAAATAATCTATTCTCTTTGTAGCCAGAATTATTGGACATTCCTCTTAAAACTTTAATATACTTGTTTTTATGAGATATTTTTCTCCAAGTCCATTTTTCATACACTCTTATTTAGTCTTGTTGGGTAGCTTAAGATTAGTGATGGGTAGACCTTGGTATTAGCTTATGCATTACATCAAGTGAAGTACTAAGTTGTGTTATGTTAGTAAGTGAGTAATATCCTCCAAACAACTTCACGTTAGCTACTATTTCCAATTTGTCGACCTACCCATACTATTTCTTTAATACTTCGAAGGATTCATTTGGTTCTCATCTCCTATAGTAAACCCATAATGATAACTAAGCTTCTAAGTACATCTGCACTTATAAGTTATATGCAAAGTGCAGAACATATTGGAAAAATGTAGTTCGACAGCTCAATCACAAACACAAAATCGAGTATAGTTCGGCATAACTTCTTCAAAGTTTGATACATACCAAAACTCAATCTATAATCAAGTACAGCATGAGAATAATCACACCATCAAGTTTAGCATCAATTATACAACACATAAACACAGCCACCTACATAGATTGACACACAGCTAGATACCACTACTACAATACCTACAGCAGTTGACCTTTAATGTACAATACCAGTGAGTTCAAACCACCGACACAACTGCAATTACACAGGGAGCTACTATACATAACAGTTGATTGCAATAGCCACCATTGGGTAAACAACAACATTGTAAGGCCACAACCTCACCAATAGTACCTAGGATGGTCACCGCTTCCACCGTCTACTATTGTTATAATGATAAAGTCCACCGCACAATCCAACTCCGACGACTACCAAATCTAAACTCACAGACCCAATCGTTTATTCCCAAACCCTAAGTCACAATCCCCGTTGCCTTCAAATATTGGTTACAATTTCTCCACACATAGTTACTAATATGAAAATAAAAGGCTTAGATTGAATTTTTCCCTTTTTGATGTTTCTCAGCATATAGAAATCACGAAGATACTATTCAACTATCAGGACATAATACTCTCATTTACCATTTTCTTTTCTTTCTCTCTTCTTCTTCTCTTTTAAAAATATATATTAGTATTCTCCAACCTCTGTAAAGAGACTCCAAATCATACAATTAATGAACCTACAATAAAAGGTAACATACAATAACCTAGCAAAAGTAACCTAACATATTGCATAAACCTAATTCACCAATTCTTTGATATATAAATTCCTTATGGCACAACAAAACCAACAGATAGGCAATTTCTCGAAAACTAATAAGCAACTTTAACATACTTACCATGGTAGCCACGAAAGGAACATAATAGCCACCTAGAGTACATGAATAAAAACTTTATGAAACCCAATACGCTTCCTCATCATAACCATACTCTGATACCAACAAAGATGATGCATATCTGGGGTTGGATACACGAAGAGGTATCACAATGAACAAGAAAAAGAAAATAAAAGAGGGGTTTTAGCAAAATTTATGAGCTATCTAGTTAGATATGATGCACCAATAAGATCCTACACGGCCTACGACTCGTCAGATGTAAAGCATTTGTCCAAGTGATAGGGTTGCTTACTACAATACTTGTTAAATGAATTGATAAAAGTCGGTAGAAGAGAGTTTTCCAAAAGAAAAGTCTCAAGGGTTTTTCATTAATATGATAAAGTCTATCTAAAACCTTATACATGTATTCTATTTATACATAATGACAAACTTATAAAAAAAAAAGACTAAAAAGATGCCATAATAGCACTCTTATAAATATAAAATACGCATAAGGGTAATTTAGGAAAAATATAAGAACTAAGATGTCTAAATAACATAAACAAAAATAGGTTATCAAATAAGATGTCCGGATGAAGAGTAGACGAGCTGAGCTTCAACATTTGGTTGGATTAGTACCTCAAATCCTATCAAGTGACGACTCAAGTGGCTTAATGTTCAACATCTATGTAATGAACATTTAACAAAGTGGAGAAAAAAACTTGTTATGCATAATTTTTGAAAAGAAATCGATATGCTCATGAACTAACAAACTTTAAAGTAAGAGAAACTGTTTAACAAGTGGATGACTAGCAAGAAGAAGACATTATATTAGTTACTGAAGATGCTTTATCGAGAAAAGACACATATTGGAGAAAAAAATAAAGATTAAATTGGACTTTTTCTAATGTAAGGAATGTAAGCCCCGCAATCCGATGTTCAGAGTTCGACTTGTAAAATTTACGACGATCGAATAAATTATTTAATTAAGCCCAAATTTTACGAGGAAGTTAAAAATATTAGTAAAATTAATTTTGTGAGTTTAGATTTAAGAAAATAAACAATAAAATGATTAATTATTATAATATTGAATTACATGTAAATTTCTCGTTATTTATCGAAAATACGTAAAACAAGTTTCGACAACTAATGAATCGATATAGATAAATTATATATACACTAAAAATCATAAAATAATATAAATAATATTTAGGAGTATTTATTTATACTATATATAAATTTATATATAGGTAGACATACGCGAAATTACTTAAAATATTCGAAATATATTTAAATAATACTAAATAATTAAAAAAAGTTCATAAATAATTAAGGAAAAATCATAAAAAAATGTGAAAATTTCTAGAAGTGGGTTGTGGCAAGCTGGAAACTAAAGAAGAAAATCAACCGATTAAAAATAACCAACTAAAAAGCAAAAATAAGAAAAGATAAGGGATAAATGGCACCAATTAATCAAGGTAGCCCTATAAATTTAGAAACCCACCATCAAAACTCATTTTGGTCAGTTTAGAATCAGGAAAAATTTAGGGAGAGGAGAGAAAAGAGGAAAAACTAAATTTACAAAAAATTAGAAAATTATAGTGTAAATAGGGCTTATAAAGGAAACCCATATTTGATGATCACTTGGAGAGAAACGGACACCAGCACCAAATAGTGAACCCCATGCCTAGAGCTATAGACAATGTGAAGTCACCGCTAGTGGCTGGAGGCTCGTTAATCGGTAGGTTTTGATTCTCCTTTTGAATTTGTTTAATTTAGCAAAAAAATCAAATATGCATAAAAAATTATGAAATTTGATTTCCCTAGGTATTTTTTGTTTTTGAATTAGAATACCAAATTAGATTTTTAAAATTATAAGTGCTTATATAGATTCCTTAAAAACAAACTTGATTCTAACGAATTTTTTATAAATGTTCAAAAATAGTAAATAATGTTATTTCGAGCTAATTTTTAGTGTACATATTACTCATATGACACATTTAATTTAAATAAAAATAATTTTTGATAAACTATACGTTTAGCATTTATTGAAATTATTTTTTTTAATCTGCCCTATTTTTCATATAAAAGAAATAATAGGTTTTTAATTAAATTCCTCAAATGAATATAATTTGTAATGACTTCTAAAGCTTAGTTATGATTTTAAGAATATTTATTTTGAATCTTATAATTTTATTTGGTCATTTATCTAATTTAAGCTGATTTTTAGCAAAATCATACTTAAAATCGATATATCGGAGAATAATATATATTAAACTATCTTAGAACTTTTCATGATCATAATATAACAACCATAATTTATTGAGTATAATCTATTTTCCAAAGCTTTGATAGAGCTTGGATACTAATTATTATATATTTACCAAGAGTTTATGCATAATATGTACTAAATATATAGGTAAAGAGGAATATTTAAGTTAAATTTGTGATATAGGGTTAATTAGGTATAAATCCTGATTTATAATATAATTAGACATCTTAACATATTATTGATAGTGAAAGATAATATATGTAGTGTTAAAAGTATTAAATAGGAGATATAAGTATATGATATGTAGTAATACACAATATGTGTATATACAAAATAAATGAGTGAAAAATATTAGATAAATATTTATGGTATTATAATAATAGAAATATAATATAAATCTGATTTGAAATGGGAGTTTATGAAATTACATGAAAAATGTAAGTTATTCTTACATCGAAAACAAATTCAATAGCTAAATTAGGATTATAATATACTGTATGGATTAGAGTACTAGTTAGAGACCAAATATGATATTTAAGATACTTGAGCATAATGTGATTTATTTCACATTATGGTTCGAAACAAGATCTTAGGATTTGCATATAACACTCATAGTCGAAATTGAATTAGAGCGCAATTTAGAAACTGACTTAAAAACTGAATCAAAACCCAACCTAAATTAGAAATAACTGTAAGAGACTTAAAAACCTGAATAATTAGATATACTAAAATCCTAAACTAAAGATAAAAATAAGTGTTATAAGATAAAATCAATCTATGGTAGTTATGTGAAAACCGAAACAACATTTATATTATAGAGATTATCGGCAATGGTTTAAGTGAGTCGCATCTTAAGTAAGCAAGCGAAAAGTCCAAGTAAGTTGGGATTAATACGTTACTGTATTTTAGAGTATTATTGATAGTACTCGGAGACTTTAGATTATACTTGGTTCTAATTGTTATATAGTTAACCGTGCGCATGCTTGTATATGCTTGTCTCTAAGTTTGATGATATGATTTTGGTTTACTGTTTTAGCTTGTATTGTGTGATTTGTATGAAATGATTAAATACCCTAAATTGGACCTGACCAAATATATGACTTGTAATCATAAATTGGACCTATATAGCAACCTATTATAAGAAATTTAGGGTTCCCTAGCTAAATATTGATCCCTTTAAAAGGGATAACACTGGATAACATAATTGGTCATTTCTTTATCCTTAGTCGAACTAAGTGATAGGTGAGGAGGTTGTGGTAAGGGTAAAGTCAATGGTTTGAAGGTAGTCACGGGAAGAGCGATACCTCTATTATACAAGTTTGGGTTTAGTTACGAGCTATTGCATTAAATGGAAACTTCTTAACCAAGATTAGAGCTGGTATAATTTCTCTAATCTCATGACGAACCGGACAACATCATGCGATGAGATTTGCTTGTACATGCATTGAATCTAACTAATTTGGTTTATAACCCTATTTGTGTTTGATTTATAGTTTTAAATCTTTATCATAACTTACTAAATGGTTGGTTGCTCGCATCCCTATAGACTTTGTTGTAGGTACTAGTTAGAAAGCGACTTATATTTAACTCAAAGCTAGCAACTGTTGGATCTTAGGAAGTGAGAAAATACATCTGAAGAACATTCTAAGGTATTAGTTCTTATTTTAGAATCTTCCATTTTCGAATAAAGTATTACTTAGGTAATATGATATAATGAAACCTTGTAAACATTAATTGTAATATTTGAATAATAGTATATTTATATATATTTTCATACTTTCTTAGGTAAATAATTTGTTTAATGTATGGACTATTTACTTCAAAATGGTTTAGTCATGGACGCCTTGTGTAAATCAGGTTTAAGATAACAATTGTATGGTCAACTTCTATCTTAGAATGATTTACATGGTGGAACTATTATGACTCTGCCACTTCGGGGTGTAATAAGGAACAATAAGCTCTTTCATTGAGTTGTTCATAAACTACTAAACAAGGAATAAGTTACATATCATAGAATCAAGGATGTTAGGGCATAAGACAAATTCATGATCTATCTTACGTAGTTTATTAAACTAAAATATATGCATTAACCTTTGTTTCTAATATATAAGGAGGCGTTGAAGATGAATAATGATGATATGAATGATAGCTTACTTTAGTTATAAGCATGGAAGAAGTTGAAGCTACTGTGTTTCAAATGGGACCAGCCAAAGCTGCGAGTTTAGATGGACTTAAGGTATCTCCTATCAAAAGTTTTAGAATGTTACAAGACCTTCCACATATGATATAGTGTCTCAATTATTCAATATAGGTTCTATCTTTCCTATTTTAATGAAATCAATTTGGTCTTGATTCCTAAAATCAAGAACTCTCATGAGCTATAACTGTTTTAGCCAATTAGCTTGTGTAATATCTTGTTTGATATTTCATAGATTTTTTAGAATAGTTGAAACTTCTCTTAAACAAAATCAGATCCCCTTTCAAAACGCTTTTATCTTAGGTTGAGTATCAATATAACATAGTCATTGCCCATGAAGTTTTGCATTTTCTTAAAAAGAATAAAGAAAAGTTGGAGAAAATCATTGTACAACTAAGATTGATATGATGAGAGCCTTTGATTGGGTTAAGGGGTGATTTTTATGATAAGTATTAGCTAAGATGGGCTTTGATGATAAATGGATGGATTAACTTATGATAAGTGTTGAATCAACATTCTACAACCTTATACTAAATAGGAAAAGAATTGATAAAATAAACCCATTAAAGGAATAACATAAGGAAATTCTTTATCTTCTCATCTATTCTTATTTGTAGTAGATGTTTTGTCTATAATAGCCATGCAGGCCTCTACATATGGTTTTCTTAAGGGTAGTACTCATTTGCTTTTTTCGGATGACCTTTTTTTTGTTTTTTTTAGAAGCTTATACTCTAAACTTACAAAATATCTAGGGCATTCTTAATGTTAATTATTAAGCATTATGTCAAGTAATCAACTTCCGAAAATCTACCATTTTTTTCTTTAAGAATACTTGAATGGAAGCAAAACAAGCTTATCATAAACTTCTAGACATCCCTATGTCTAATCAACTTGGCGATTATTTGGGACCTAACCCATAGAGATAGTCAAAGATAGCAACACTCTCAATTATAAAGCAGAAGATAACTTAAAAATTGCAAGGAATAAAGTAGTGCTCTTTCATTGTAATGAGATAAAGAGGTTATGATTAGTTTGGTGCTTATATAATATCAACTTATTGATATTTAAATTTCCTAAAAATGGTGCTCTAAGTTTACCTCTTTGATCTTTGACTTTTGGTGGGAAATGATGGAGATAATGCAAAAATATAATGGAAAAAATGGAAGTTACTATCAATTTCTAAGGCTAACAGGAGATTAGGATTTGGACATTTAGATGCTTCTAATTATGCTCTACTTAGTAAACTAGTACGGTAACTTTTGAATAATCAAAATTCGTTGTGGTTAAAGTCCCCAAAAGCATTTATTTTTTTGAAAATGGTGACCTTATGACAACAATGCAAAATGGAAGATTTTCATGGCTATGGCAAAGTTCACTTAATAGTAGTTTAAGGGTCGTTAAAAAGTTTTACATTTGGCAAATAAGAGTAAGAGAAAGGATCAACATCCTAAATGACCAACAATTACCCAAAATATGCATGTGTTGTTATGCAATGTGTAAATCTATCCAACAATCATCTTATCTCGAAGTAAGATGTGATATGCTCCAATTAAAATTATGGGATAAAGATAATCTCACCTTTTTTTTTCTTTTTTTTGAAGTAGTGATGTAAGATATTTGATGAAATCCTTTAATCTTGTCAACAAGGAATGATAAGATGACTTAGCCATTGGAGAGAAATGATGAATATTCGATTAGATCGGGATATTATAATTGGTTCAAGCTAGATGTATAGATGAATTTGAATCAACCTTTATTTGCATATTAGAAAAATGATTTAGAGCTTGGTTGTATGCCTAAAGTTAAGCATTTATTATAGAGAATGTGTTCATATTCATTTAGTACAAATTATAATCTCTTCATAAAAAAAATTAGTCTTCACCTATGTTTAAGTTTTCAGCTCATGAGAAAACATCCAAAAATCAATCTCTGGAGTGTACTCAGACACAACTAATTTTGTTTAAACTTATTGGTCATATAATGGATGTTGCTGCAATTTCAATTTTGTTGCGATTAGTTTATCCAATTATGGGAATCCTTTGCTACAGTTACTATTGATCCAAGTAAGCTATAACTAAGATGAGTATGGGATTATGGTAAATACAAAATTATAAGTGTGATAATATGTTCAAAGATAAGAATCCTAATATAAAGACTTTGATTCAACTAATGAACAACTAATAAATGCTTCTATTGCTGAATTGGATAAGAAAAAGAGGGACACCTTAACTTAGTAGTCTCAAAGCAACAACAATCCTCAACATGCTAGTTGAGTAGCTTTATGAGTATTAGGAATGAAATCTTAAGTATTGGTTCTATTATTAGAAATGAATCTTTTATAATTGATGTAATATTATGATTTAAGCTATAAATGTCAATGTGGTTGAAGTAATTCGATAAGAAACACGATGATTTTTGTAAACCAAAAGAATTGGACTCAAGTTATAACGGAAATAGATTTTTTGACATTACATCATTGCATCATGAGGAAATCCAAGTATCTACTATTGAAACTATTATAGAAGACATTAAATCTCTTAAAAGAACATTTTCATGGTTATATATTTTTTATAATTTTTCGGATAACTAATACTTATACCGATTATACTTCACAGTAAAATAAGAAGTGCTGGAGCATGCGGTTTGAGAGTTAAATCCCCCGTATGCTTTGTCTATACTTTTAGCCGCTTATCATGGTAGCAGAACTCTAAAATGATATACAATGGTCACGTTTTTATTGGAAAAGAAGAAAAGGAGTACTAATTTGAAAAATTTAAACTTAAATGGGTAGCAAATGCATTTTGATACTTTAAGGGAGGAAAAAAAAAAAAAAAAGAAAGAAAGAAAAAAGGGGTAGCAAATAAATACCCAAGAAAATTCACATGTTCCTTTGTTTTCGCCGTTCCCCATCGGCCTCTCTAACACATAAATCTTCGAGTCCTCTCCCTGCAAAACTTCTCTCTCTCTCGCTGGATACAAACCGCCGTTCGTTACATCCACTCCGTTACTCCTAACGATTCACTGTTACGATTCTCTCCCTCCCTCCCTCCCTCCCTCTCTCTCTTTCTCTCTCGATTCGCGATGTCTGCTTCCACATCTCAATCTCCTCCCGTGGAAGAACCACTACCACACCAACAACACCACCTCCAACAACAAGAAGAGGACCAGCAGCAGCAACAAAAGACAAAGCTTATTCAATTCCTAGTACTTGCAACGACTATTATTCTCTAAAATGACAATGGATCCCGTCCTCTTCTCGTTCTATGTAACGTCTTCTATTTTCTCCCTCTCGCTGTTAGGTTTTATTGTTAAGTTGTTGATAAATTAATACTCGGATCGTTTTCTCCACTTAGGGTTTTGTTATGGTTTTTGCATTGAGAGATGACGTTATCGTATTGTTTTAGGGTTGTTTTAGTTCGAATTCTGAGTGAGAAAATGATAAATTGGGTTGTGGATTATCTTGTAATGGAAGGATATAAGTGGCGTTGCTTGGAAATTGGGATTTCGGTGCAATATGTCTTGCAATTTATCATATTAGTATGGGCCTGGACTACCACGATCTCCTTGGGATATGAGGTTAGGAATATTGAGCTAGCTTAGATGATTTGTCATTTGTAAACTAGTTCAAGAGACACTCGGTAGGTTCATAAGATATACAGATTGTACAATCATGAGAAAGAAGTGCAAGTCTTTTAGTTATTGCCCCTCAAGTTCCCCTCCTGAGAGGCAAAGAGGTAGTGTTAAAGCAAGCTCCCCTGGATTGAAACTTCTTGAGAATTCTATATCTTAAAAGCTTGGAAGTTGCGGGGAGTGGACTTGCTATTCTTGCATCATGCTTATCATTTTTCCACATGGTGGAGACTGTTTCCATCGTGCTATTGATGTATTTAGGTTTTAGTATGGTTGTGTTGATCATATGGGTTGATATTGTGCTGATATGATGCTTTTAGTGATGGTTATTGTGTGTTACATGCTTACTTAGAAGAAGAGGATTAATATTGAGGTTCTTATAGGTAATGTGCTCCTGCTGCGGAACAACTTGAATTTGAGTGCAGATGTGGTTGAAGTTTCGCAAGAAGAATTAATCTCTTTGGTTGCAGAAGGGCTAATTGATTCCAACAGTAATGTTGATGCAAGTATTTATTTATTCATTTTCCTTTCTCTCTTTGAAGCAGTGAAGAAAGGAAGATTTTAAGGTTGTTGCTGTTTTTGGTTTTTTTCATTATCTTATCACAGAACAAAGATGCTGGATATGTCGAAAATCAACAACAGAGCATAGCAGATGCAATTGAGTTTCTTCCATGACTTGCTACTGGCATTGATGTAAACATCAAATTCAGGAGGTTGGCTATTTAGATGCTATTGCTGAATATTTAGTGTTCTTCATTTAATTTCTGCTCCAAATTTATATTTGAGCCATATACATCATTAATTACAGAATAGAGGACTTTGAGTTCACTCCAGAGTGTGCAATGGTTGACCTGTTGGAAATTCCACTGTATCATGGTTGGATAGTTGACCTTCAGGTATGCTGAATGTATGCCAGAGTAAAATGGGATTTATGATTGGGTAGCCTCAAAATAAATGGCATGGGTGAATAATTCGAAATAGATGTCGATCTTTTGTGGGAACATAAAAGGTCATCAGCAGCAAAAGCATCCAGGGGAACAAGCATAACAGATGTAGTATATAACATTTATTTGAAATTGTTTTTGGGATATAATCTGATCTTTCTACTGGCATGGCTACATTAAATATTTTTTTCATAAGTAAGTTGAGAGTAGGGATCAAACCCTAAATTAGTGACTGAGAGCCAATGAGATTTATCATTAGACCCCGAAGATGTCTGGCTCCATTGCCAAGATTTGTTTGTAAACCTATTGTTTTAGGATATTTTTAGATCCTGCTGGGTGCCAAAATGAAGGGTACAGTACAGAGGACACAGCTATATTGTACTTTTTTGGCTGATTGTTAGTCTTTTACAGTTTGTTGGAAATTGGAAGAGTTATACCTGATTTGCCTAGAATCTTCTTCTTCTTTTTTCTTTTCTTTTTTTTTTCCCTTTTTTTCTTTTGGGGGAAGTGGGGGGATGTAACATAGGGTAAGAAACCCCATTTCCCTAGAAACTTCTATTTTGTTGGAAGATCTGCCTAGAATCTTTGTCTGCATTAGTTTGTGATAAAGGCCTTGAAGATTGAGTCGTCATAGATAATTTAGTACCTTGTTACATTATTGGAATAATTTAGGTTGAATAGGATTGGTTCATAAGCTAATGCAGACAAAGATTCTTTCAAACTGATTTTATTCATTGCTTATACAATCTGGACATGGCAAATGAATGGTTAATTGACCTAATCACATATGAATCTGCTGATCCTGGGCCAAGTACTACAAATTGGTGCAAGCTTACCTATTCATATCATGCCATTTGACATCTGTAGTAAACAATCCAGTAGGTACACCAACCACTTTAATAAGACTAAGAAAATGTCATTACCTGTATTACATGAGTAGTTACTTAGATTTTGCAGACTCTTTAGCCATTAGGGTTGGTATGGTGGTGGTTTAATTAATGAGTCTGTGGCAGCTTGTTTTTGTGCTATTTTAGTTCTGTGCCATGAATACGAGTATGATGATATTTATACCACCAAGAGTCTAATAGTGTCAAAGTACTCTCACTCCATTCTATTTATGTGATCTTTGTAGGCATCTGTAATGAGTTTACTCTTTCCATTTGTGCCAATATCTCTAATAATCGATTTTAGTCTGTCTAAATGGATTTTAAGATTTGATCCCTATCCAATTAGCTTGCAAATCTAAGATTTAGTTAACTATTTGAATAGTCAAAGTGACAATGCTGTGATAAGTAGTCTCAACACCTCCATGATTTCTGGTGCTTGGAACAATATCTGGATGTTTTAATTTTCAAATGTATGGAATACAGTTACCTCATAATCTGTTGTATATCATAGGCAGGTCAAAGAAATTATTATTTATTAATCTCTGTATGTCATTACCCAAAAGAATCTCTGTATGTTCAATGTTCTGGAATTTGGGTTGAATGTATTTATCTATTTACAAGATGATGTAACTATTTCTCTGTATAGAAGGTGTGAAATTTGTTTCTCTGCTACATTTTTTTCATGATTTTAGTCTGTCTTTTGTCTTCTTCACTGCATTAGGACTATGATACTGCTAATGCAATTGGATCCAAATCTTACAATGCTTTAATGGAAGAGCTTGTTGCGCAGAAACACAAATATGCATGAAAGGCCAAAGGTTAATACTGAAGAAGATTGTGTTGATTTTGCTGCTGCAACTCTTGGAGTGCCTTCTCCATCTCTTTCCAAGACTATGTCATTTGATGATTCTCTACGTTCAACCTCTAATGCTCAAATTATGAGAAAGGGAGACTTGGAAGAAGCAGAGCTGTTAAAGTGCTAAAATTGTCAGAAGCTGAAACAGCAGACTCAGTGAGCAAATCTATGGTTGCTGAAATTGATGTGTGTAATATATCCGCTGGTTCGGATGAAAGTATACATCCTCAGAAGGGCGTCCCTACTATTATACCAAATGCAACGCTAGAGCATAATGGTGCTGAATCCAAAATTCATTTGTTGAAACCATCTACAACACATAATCATGACATACTGAGTGGCACAGAAGAGGGTAGTTTATCGATGACGACAAGTACGGGAAATTTCCTTGATCATTCAGAAGAAGCTACTCTTGGGAGTGATGTCATTGATAGGGTGAATGTTGACTCATTGCTACAGGTAAAGGATGCATTGGTTGTTTCTTCTGGCAATTAACCTCAATCTGTAAATAGTAATTCTGAGAACTGTTCCAGGAAAAGGAGATGGAAGAGGGACAGTCAACTTTTCTGGTAAATAAGATGGAACCACTGACTAATCAAAGTGAATCCAGTGCAGGAGTGTTGGCAAGCTCACGGACACTAGATGTTAACTCAGAACCCTCTAATGGTACACTGGAGCATAGAGATACTGCTGAAGCTTTTTCTCCAAGTGCAAATAGTAGTGAACCCATCTATGAAGGGGAAGAATGCATATTGGACTCAGGCCAAATAGCTTTTGAAGATTGTGAGCCTGTTTATGAAGGTGAGGTCATTCTTGCTGAACAAGCTGACTAAACCTCTACAGATGCCCATAATGTGAGGTGTACAGATGCAATTACTCCACAACAGGGTAAACAGCATTCTCAGTTTCCATCAGGGTTTGGTTATGTTATGCTAATGTTCTAACTATATCTATATCTTTGTTAATTTTGCTGCAGGGGAATTGATTAATAATTTTCTAAGGAGCAGCAACAGCCAATTGACATTTTATGGGTATGTCTTCTATTTTCTGATGGAGGCCTTGGCTATTCTAGGGATATAGCTTTCTGTAATGATTTTCATGCATTATGTAGCCTTTTTTCCTTACAAGATGGTCTTAAAGAACGAGAGCTCTGTGTCTTTTTCCGTAACAATCACTTTAGTACCATGTTTAAGGTCCGTTTAAGATAAAAATTGCTTTTTTTCTTTGGTTGATTAATTTGATGTTAGATGTAGCAGTTGTGAATGAGGTAGACTCTTTCAATTGAATCTCTTGTTATTTTCACTTTTGCAGTATGTAGGTGAACTGTACCTGTTAGCTACTGATCAAGGTTACTTAAATTAGCCTGATCTAGTATTGGAGAAACTTAATGAGGTGAGAGACCTTTCATTAGAATTTGACTAGGACAGAAGAACTCATTTCTGTCTTTTCACTCTATTTATTGGTAATAAAGTCTGATTATAACTTTTTTTTTTTTTAGTAGCCTTTTCTTGTGTTGTCTCATGAGTGCCTTTTTATATAACTTTGGGGCCTCCAGTTTTCTTCTTCTCCCTCTCTCTCTTCAAACACCCCACACACCAAAAAAAAAAAAAAAAAATGAAAAACAAAAAAAAAAGGGAAGTTTCTGAGGAAATCTATCTTATTCATTAAACCCCCTGATATCATTTTATGGCTTTTGGAAGTTTTATCTTAGGTAGGCACGTAGAATGGTAATTTCTGAGAAGTGCATTTTGTGGTAGCATGATGTTTGCTGCCTGGTTGCCAACTTAGCATCTAGCATCTTGGTGTATTGAATATGCTGCTTTAGTCCGTGGTCCCTTTAGCATTTTGTTATTTGGTCACCTGAGATTTAGCGGCTTGCCCTTGGTGGAAGTAGATTGCTATTTCTATAATGATGTTACATAAGAATTTCTAATTTTATAATTGCTTATTGCTTTCATATCTAGGTTGCTCTAGTTGTTTAGTTTTGATATTATGATGGATGATTTTGAGCATGATCCTTTTATTCAATATGATTCCCATGTTTTTCCTTTTAATGGTCATATGATTCTTAGTATTGACTTACATTCAGATCATTGGGGATACACTATTTATGGCCAGTAACTTTAAGGAGTTTAACATGGAAAATCAGTCGAATAAGGCATGGGATGAGCATAATGCCATGGCAAGCATTGCTGTATGTATTCTGCCTTTCATCGTATCTGCTTTTTTTAATGTTCTGAAACTAATTCTCTATCTCTATTTTTTTTGGGCCAATATTTTGAAACTAATTCATATTTATCTGCTTCAGTATTATCTCGCTAGCATTGACAGTGCTGCTCAAGCAGGCTTGGATATGAAGTAATCACCC
The DNA here is from genome assembly GCA_024138015.1 of Lumnitzera littorea. Classification (NCBI taxonomy): domain Eukaryota; kingdom Viridiplantae; phylum Streptophyta; class Magnoliopsida; order Myrtales; family Combretaceae; genus Lumnitzera; species Lumnitzera littorea. The sequence continues at coordinate 925,182 of JAMXBB010000001.1, read as the reverse complement.
TATCTTGTTGGCATGTGATTATCTCAATCATTTTGATTAGTTGTCTTAGATGGAGCATATTGTTTCTCTTGGTGTCTGCCTTCAGACTTCATCGAATCTTGATATCCATCTCCAAATAAACGACGCAATACTTTTACTTCATATACACATCTTTCCTCATTTTCCTGTGGAGAGACTGTTATTCATATATCAATCAAGGAAAAATTTACCTATGACTGGCTTTACATAGTTTACAAAGCAATTTGTTGTACCTGTAGCTTGGTTGAGGATATTAAAAATCCTGTTTTGGTTGAATGTCTATTACACAAGCCTTGAAGCACCTATATTTTCTTCAAGGAATCTTGCATTTCCTGCAATGTTATTTTTTGATGGGTACAGCACCACTATGCTCAGTGTCTTATATTGGAAGAACTTCTCTATTGGCAGTTCGGACCTTCAACTGGCAATAGCTCTGCAGCAACAGAAGTTTGAGCAACAAAATTCTCAACATCAAAGTCAACAACCGCCATCTGTCGGTGGTTCAAAACTGGTTACTGGTCCTCAGGTAAACTGAGCTTCTTCCTTTATGATTTCTCCTGTTAATCTTTTTCTCTATTGATTTTCATTTTATTTGTGGAAGCTATGAACGACAGTAGATACTTCGATGTGTTTGCATTGCTAGTCATAGGCTTTGACCGTTTCTTGTTTATTGCAAGCATTACTTCAACCTTTATCTCAACATTTTTCAGTGATACCTACTGAGCTAAGACGGTTAAAGCATGATCTCTATGATATTATTATTTTGGTTAGAGGTATAAAATTTGAATTAAGATTGAGTCTTTGTAGATTCGGCATTACTATGACCTAAAATCACTATAGGGTGGAGTAATGTCCAGAATCTATTCCCAATGAAATGCAAAAATCAGATTTTTAGACATTGAAAGCACATACATCCCACCTGAAAATTTAATACATAGGTGACCAAAGCCTTTTCATTTTTGTTCAAGAATGCATGGTAAATTTGATTGAAATCTGAATGTGATTGGTGCAGAGTACCTTGTACAAGACAAGCGTTGGTGTTCTGAGATTTTCATTTGAAGGGAATGCAAACTGGTTCTTGGAGTACCAAATGAACGTAGGAGGTGGTGGTGACGTAGCAAGCATGTGGGTGAAAGGAAGCAAGACTGGTTGAATAAGCACGAGCCACAACTGGGGTGCTTCGTACCAAGCTTTTGCACCATTGGGAGACCAATCACTGTCTTTCAAGATCACTTGGTACCGACCATAGTTGCTTATAACGTTGCTCCTTCGAAATGAAATGGAACGTAGGAATGACTTAACAAAAGCTATGTCAATTTCCATCGACCCAGAGAGAAAAGAAAGATACCACAAAGCCTTTGTTTTTTTAATTGGGCTTTTAGGATTTCCTTGTCCTTTGGGCTGTTGGTAATATTGTTACTTCTTTTGTCTTTTCTAATCTCTGAGAATTGGGCCTATGGCCCTTGTAGGGGAATTGTTGTCGGATATTTCACTCACAAATATATTATGGGTCAAAATCAATGCTACGTATGACGAAGGAATAATAGTTGCTTTTTCTGAATTCTTTTATTTGATGCGGATTAAAATTAAGTGAAATGATATTAGTGAGATTTTATCTCCTCAATCCTTTATTATCATCAGAAGCATTGATTATATTATCTGATGGCCTATAAATAAATAAGACTAAGGCTACGCGGGTGCTGGATCCAGATAGGACAAAACACTATTTAAACAAGTTTATGGAAAAAATTGACAAGGAGCATAAATAGGTCACATCCATTTAGAAACTCTTAACTCTTAAATTCATAATTTATACCCTTTTATGAGCCAATCATTAAATTTGACCTATAAACAGATTCAGGTTCAATCCATGAACCTATTTAACATTGGTAAGTTCCCTAATTTTTCCTTTTTCCGATCAAGAGTCTAAAACTATAACATAACGACAAAGTAAGGTTTCGTTTACTCAAAACATAATCACCTCTCTCTCTCTCTCTCTTTGTTCCAATCACATAAGCATGATGCTAAAACTTGAGTGTAAGTTTTCTATTTTAGTGTTTCTTTTTTTTCTTTATTCACATATGAAGATGAGAATCATAAAACCCCATCTTGGATCAATGGGTTTGCTTCGATCTTTTTTTTATTTACTATAAGTGCCACTTTTTCGCAGTAATCTTAAACAAATAAAAACAGTCAAATTCTAAATTATTGCATGAACAACATGCATCTAACATGTCCACGATTATTTAGTGATAGTGGTTAAAGAACATCCATGGTACTTAAGTTACAGAAACATATAGACATATACCTCATAACAATAGAAATTGCAATTAAAAAAAAAAGTCAAAAATATCTTTCAATTGTAATGAAATAGATGGATAATTCACCCTCTTATGTGCTCTACATATTCAATTGGGGCTCCATGTTTTAGGTAGTTGACAACACATTACAAAATGGTTTTTGTACAATGAAAATCCATTTTTACAATATAGCAACACTAGAACACAATGCTGATGCAATTTCCTTAAATATCTTTATGGAATTCAATTGGGATATTGCCATGGATTACACCTATACTTTACCCCTTTTTTTTAATTTTACCTTAACTTTCTACATGGCATAATATATATTTAATTGAATATATACTTTTCTTAGTATATACTTCAGTTATCTCTCACTAATCCCATTAGTTCAGTTAGCATTAGAAACCAATGAATTCATGCCACGTAGATTATTGTCAATGGCTAATTCCAACTTAAGCTTTGTATTTCTTGTTAGCATCTACATTAGCAACTTTTTTCCATGTCAAAGCACCTTAATTTCTAGAAAATCTATATTTCAAAGAATAGAATTATAAAGAAAAATATTACCTAATAGAACAAAAAAAAAAAAAGGTACCTCCTCCTTCTTACGAACCTTAACCCTTTTCCCTCAATTTGAGACCTTAACTCCTTTTTATCAATGTCAAAACTGTAAGTAGTATGTAAGGTTTTGGTTGTGGTGTCATAGTCCAGCCTGCAAACAAAGAGTTTACAAAGTGCAGGATTAAGATTAGCAAAGGCTCAGATAGCATTGAGGATGTCTATATGGTAGATAAGGCATTTGTGGGATGTTAAGGAGGTGGTACTTGGTTAGGGTTTTGAGGATCTTGCTGGGATTCTTGAGGAGTTAATGAGAGATGGGTCGACCGTTGGGTCTATAAGGTCATTCATGTTCTCTTCGAGCTTTCTTTTCTTTAGTAGATCCATTGAAGAGACATAAAGATGAATGGATGGATAGATGGATAAAGAGAAAGAGATAGAAGGGAGAGAGAGAGAGAAAGGGGAGGAGACAACGAGTGAAGCCCTAACCCTAGCTCCAAAGTAAGGATGGGTTTACAAATCATGATAAGCTATTGATAAAACATTTTGTTTAACTTATTTTTTTTTTTTTTATTCTACGATATATGTTTTTTAATTTCTATTTTACTTTATTCCATTTTATAATGTGGATATTATTTTCAAACGTAGATGTTGATTGCCAAACAAAATAGCTTACTAAGAAATTAAAAAATATGTGGTATGAATCCACTAGTTCATAACACCGACTGAACTACGAGATTAGTAGGAGATAACCAAGGTGTATGCTAGAAAATGTATATATTCAATTGAGTGTATATTAAATCAAGTAAAAAGTTCAAGTGTAAGATTAAAAAACAAAGGTAAAATATAAGTGCAATCCGCTATAATGTCTCGAATTCAATTTATATATATCATACTATACTATTATTCTAGGAATCTATGACATGAAAAAATCGCTAATAATTGTTTTTGATACCTTATTTTTGACTTTATGGGTCAATGCCTAAACCCGAAAAGCGATGTAAAAATCTTAATGAGCTTCATCCTTTCCTTAACTACAAGAGCCATATATAGCATTAAAGCAATACTTGTTGCTTCCTGTACTTCAAGTTTATAGTTAACCTCTGCAATGTGTTATCTAGACATGATGTAAGCAAATGTAATTATTTTAGAGAAGCTCTAAGACTAGGTTGATAACAATTTACAAGTATAACACCATACTCCACTACAATCAATTGTATTCATACAAATCTATCCACCAAATACTTCTGCAAATGAAGGGACTTCCTCATGAAGAGCATTCTTACAAATAGAAAATTTCATGACCCTTAAATTTAAATAGAAACTAGTGGGAAAATATTTGCTTCCCCTTCTAAAAGCACAAGTCATCAATGCACGGGCTAAATGCAGCAAATTTAAGAAAGCTAAGGCAAAGCAAATGATGTAGTTCTTCTAACATGGGAGTTAGATCACAAAGAACAAGATAGTTAATGAAATGAAAAATTATTCCATACAACAAATGGAAGGTATACAAAAGTTATGCTTGTTTAGAAGAAATAATAAGTAGCAAGAGGCATATTCCTTTAATGGTATGTTCTCCTTGCATAATGAAGACAATGGTATGAATGATCACAAAAGTGGCTATACAAAATCAATCTGCAGACAAAAACAAAATTACAACTGCTTAGTTGCTTGACCAACTTCAATATAAGATAGCAAAAACCAAAACCATCAAAAGCAAAAAGGAAAAAGAAAAGAAACAATGGCAATTGTTTAGTCTCAAAGCATGAAAGTTAAATTACAATATCATTCACATTGCTCAACTGCAACTTCAAATTATTTTCTCAATGCAAATAGCTACAACAAACGATCAATAAATACCGATTCTCCTGTAAATATCGACACTCTTAAATGATTTACCTCTTACTCCATAACATTAAAATTTGAGAGAGATATGATCCCATACATGATTATTGATGGATGTTACTTACCACTATCAATTAATAAGATCACAAAATGTTTAAAGAAATCATAAAGAATATATTTCTTTTTGGAATCACAAGTATAGCTAGAATAAGGAACTATATTATAGTATAGATGAATATATTGATAATCATTATCTAAGTTAAGTGCTTGTCTTGTAAGATTATTTTTTAATTTGGTAAGGGCAATAAACTTGAGCCTCTTTCTAGGAGATATGATTTATCATCAATTTCTGAGACACTTTTAAATCTTAATTACTCATCCACATTAATCAATTGATAGATTATAAACACAGTTTATAATTTAATAACACCAAAACATACTAAAGAATATTGCTCGTAGATTAAATTGATAAAAAGAAAATAAAAAAAGCAAAAAAATCATATAAACAATATGGTCTTCATTTAAAGAATAACAAGTGTTCACTTCATTATAATAATAATTTCATTCTTCTTTTATTCTTTATAAAAGTGTTATTATGCATTTAGTTGCATTATATGTTATAATAGCAATTTTATAGATAATATTAGATATGTATTTAGTACTTATTACAACTCTATTCGATTTCTTAAGCTTAATTCCATTAAAGAAAGTCAACTAGCTGAAAATTTTTTTAATTCCATTAGGTGTGCAACAATTGAGTGATAGTACTCAATAAATTGGAAGAAAAAAATGAGATAGGAGCTCAACTAAAAAATTTTGCATCATTACATAATTTTTGTTTTTAAAGTGTAAAAAAAGTTGAAATTTCAAATACATTTGTTTACTTCTTGTATACTTAGTTTATCTTTTTAAAATCAAGCATTAAACTCTAATACTTTAAAATATAATTGTAAACCATTTTGCTCTTCTAAAAATAAAAAACAAAAAAGAAATCAGTAAAATGGGTTTTTAAAGAGCAAAATACTTATTCATGAGTCAAAAAAACAGAATTTAAAAAAAAAAAAAACTAAAGTTTTAAACATGAGAAGTTTTTTTCTTCTTAAACAAATTAGCCTAAAATTTTTCATACTTGATTTTTTAACCAAATGCTTTGTATTCCCGATTAGACCTATTTGCACAATTAACACGAATATCATTAATTCATCTTGGCTAAATAATCATCATTATTTAAATACTCAAACTAGCTATATTATTTCTTTCTTTTTTTAAATAGCCACATAGTTGAAGTAGAGAATCTTACCCACTCTGGAAATTGGACAGATGGTTCTACAGCAGCCCTGACCTCTGGTTGTCCCCACTCCGATGCCTTCCACTCTTTTTCATTGTTTAGCTTGATACTCTTAAGAGAAGTGGGGTGAGTATGGACTCCATTTGGAAGTTGATGCGTTGGGAGAGGAATCCTCTTTATCTTCGGACACTCGTTCACTGTAATTTTTTCGATGGAACAAGCGAGTGCTAGTACACCAAGATTTACCAGTTCTGGTAGGTCACTCAAATGTAGTTCCTTTAGGTTAGGGAGAAGAGTTAATTGTTGATTGTATGTGCTTGTTACCTCCTCCATCTTCTCGCAAAATTCAACTCTAATAGATTTGAGGTTAGAGAGATGCACCAAAATATCATAATTTAGCAGCCTCTTCATCTTATTGCATCCCCATACAACGAGTGATGTTAGAAGAGGAAAATGAGTAGGTTTTGCAGGAGTAGGAGTAGGAGTAGGATGGGGCATCTCTGAGTCTGAGGATGACATTGCTATTATCTCCTCCACTTCATCACAATCAACAATATGGATCGTTTCTAGGCAAGGGAAGGCAACATTGGCCTGCAGTGGATATATTGAAGGCGCTACTACAATACCTTGAAGATTTCGACATTCACGTATGAAGACTTGGAAAGGAGAACATCGTCTCTGCTCCGGGGCGTATAAGATACTTGAGTTCATGGCAACCATCAATTATAATATCCCAGAGATTGGGGAAAAAAGACATTTGAGAAATGCCATCATTCGAAACTGCATAGCTTTCATCTTTCTCCTCTCCAAAAATTACCCCCAATTCCTCGCAAGCGCAAATCCCTAACGTCTCAAGGATATCCAGCCGAACAAAATTTGACCATATGATTCTCTGGCCACCCAAAGAGAATATATTCAATACTTGCACATTTTCTGGGAGAAAGTAATAACTATCTCTTTCCATATGCATACTTCCAAAGACTCCTACAACTCTCTTGTTTTCGCAATTGACAAGGCAATCGTCATAATCATCATCCGGTGGCTTCGATGAGACACGAATATCATAAACGATGTCCGCATTTGCTTTTCCATTAAAAGAACCAGCAAAGATAGTTAGCTCTTCAAGAGTTGAGAACCTACAAAACAACTTTTTCAACTTAGTTAATCCTTCTAGTTCCTTCGCATTCACACAATGAGTACCATGCAAATCAAGATATTCTAGATTTACTAGATATGCCAGCCCATCAGGTAAGTTTTCCAGACTATTACAATCGTGAAGATTTAATTTCCTCAGTGACGTCAACTTTCCTATGTAAGGAATGTGACGTAACTCGCTACAACCTTGGAGAACCAAAACGGTCAAGTTGACTAGGTCTGAGAACGAATTTGGTAATGCTTCTATATCTGAACCACTTAGATTGAGAATCCTTAATTCAAAGAAAGTAGTGAACAATGAACTAGGGATCATCCTCAAACTAGAAACTTGTTTCGATACCAAAATTGGAAGCCTCGATTCATTTAATGACAGCCTGGAAATTCCATTTGCTGCATCCCTCATCAAATAAAGCTCATCCAGATCTTCAATTTGAAACTCTTCCTCTGTTATATCTTTCAAAGCAATACCAAAATCATCCACGAAAAGATTAGCGTCAGTTGCTACATGCGATGCCATATCTATAATGGAGATATGCATCATCGGTTCTTCAGCTGAAAAATCAAACAAATATGCTTTTTCAAGTTCTTTTAAAATGTTGCGAGCATTATGCGACAACTTTTTCTTCTTGTTCCATCCATCAACGAATCCCACGTCAACTAAAAACTCCTCCACTTCATCTATATGTTGCACTGTTCTACTTCTTAAATAAAATGCACAAAGTGTGAGGCATTGTTGCAACTGATGATCATCCAAAAACTCATAACTCAGCTTTAGTCTATCAAGCACCTGACCTTTGAATTCATGGAATCTTGCCTTTGGGTTATTCACTTTTTTCATCATATCATTCCATTCTTGCACATCATCCACTCCCCTCATTCTTGTTGCAATTGCTTTGATATAAAGTGGCAAACCCTCACAAATCCCCACAATCTTACGAGCGATATTTGCTACTTCTTCCGGAAGCTCTATCTCCATACCAAGTTCATGTGAAAATAATTTCCAATCATCTCCTTTCCACCTATCAAGAGGCAATATTTTGATTGTTTCTTGACATAACATCATTCGAGAAACATCTAATGATCGACAGGTAATGACTAACTTGAGACCATCATATGTCAAAGGGATCCCAACATCATAATAGTCAAAATGTCTCCATAGTCCGTCTAGGATCGTTACATATTTCTTTCCTGATGTCAAAAATTGATTCAACGTTGCTGCCCTGATCTTCTCATCATGCTCATTAAAAAGCTCATCCAAATGTACAGCACTTCCAATCACACCTTGTACTTTATAGACACTGGAATCTTTAGGCATTGTGACCCAAAAGACATTGTCAAAAGCTTTATCATTCAGTAGTTCGTTGTAGATGTTCATCATAATTTCTGTCTTTCCTACTCCTCCCATACCATAGATGCTGAGTCTTAAAATGTCATCCGTCATTAAACAGTTCCAAATCTTTGATTTCTCACAATCACGACCAATCAGCTTGCTGGTTAATAAAGGTGTTTTAGAACTGGCTACAATTCTTGATGTTTCTCTCTCGAACATATTTGAATTGCCAATCTCTTCTACTTGGTTGACCAATTTTTCCACTTGATTTAATTGCTCCAAAGAGGGATGTTTTCCTTCTCTCTGTTCCTCTGCCATGTGTTGGTAAGCACTCTTTATTTCTTTTACTTTCTTTGACCATTCATATAACTCCTCCTGCTTTTCTTGGATTTGGTTTTTCAGTTTCTTTGACCACTGATGTAGCTCCTCCTTCTTTTCTTGTTTTTGGTTGCCTAGGCATTTCAGTTTTCTTTTTAAACTAAGCAAGCTTTGATCAAAGTCCATACATACACTCACTGACTGCTCGTCTACACCTAAAAGATGGTGAAAGATGCTTAGCTAATAAAAATAACTACTAATTACTTGTGCTTGTTTAGATACATAGTGCTTTACTACTTTGTGATGTCTTGTAGTATTGTCTTCTCCATATTTTACACTGTTTTTACTCGGCATAACAATGTTTAGTAAAACGTGTTTTAAAAAAAAAAAAAAAACTTACAACACCTGTGTGTTTTACTTATTCGGTTCTTAGGTATGTAAATGACATTCATAACAATTTTTTTTTTTTTAAATTGTGGAATTAATAAATCAACTATAAGATCCTCAAGGATGATTGGAATTTACAACACCTGTGTGTTTTATCAAGCATGATTATTAACTAATGGAAGTCATGGACAAATGAATTTGCAAGAATGTTAAGGGGAAAGTAAGATATAAAAAAATTATATAACAAGTATAGTATAAAAGAAAAGAATTTTCTTTTCAATTACCGAGTTGATTTATGTTCTGCCATTGGAGATCCAGTTCTGTACCGATCACTGTGTTAACTTCATCCTGTTGCTGGAGAGATGAACCGGAGAGTGGATCAGCTTGTTCCGACTGAGTGTGCAACACAGCTGGATTGAGTTCATTGATCTGAAATGGGACTGATGAGGATTCTGGTAGAACATGATGCAAAGCTTCTCCAGACGAATGGTGGAGGTTTACAAATTGATTGTCTTGTACGAGATGGTAATCGAATAAAGGGTAATTATACGGATTATTCTCAGATCCGATTCCTTCCTCATTCCATTGGGTTGTTTCCACAACTTCAACTCCGTTTTGTTGCGTATCTGGTGCTACCTTGTGAAGTGCTCTTAGAGCTTCCTCCTTCACTCTTTCACTAACTTTATCACAAGTTTCAATACCCCTGTTTTTCACTTGACCCAAATGAGCTTTGATCCTGGAAGCATGTCCTGGATATTCATTGCCACAGAAATTGCACTTCCAACGATTGTTGGGAAGTTCATCCACATGCTGCCAGAAGGGATCTGTTTTCTTCCGGACCATATTGATTTGATTCTAACAAAACAATATGAAGAACATCTACTTTAATGACAATTTCCTGGCATCAACCCAAATTACACATGCATATATAGCAGTTTTATTACTAGAATATGATGAGAATATTGGACTTTAGTACTGCTAATCAGAAAACTCAATACAGGGGGTAGTAATACATTACCTGCCGTTCTAAGAAGCTGCAGCAAGTTGTCTTGTATGATAAACCAAAAGTATAGATCAGAATGCGAGAAGAAGTGAAATACTCTTCAAAATTTGATGAAACTAGGGATGAAGGTAAAGCCGAGTCAACAAATGCCTTCTTCCTGTAAGCTTCATACACGGGACCACGCGTCTTTTGGAGTTGTTGTTGTGTCTCTCTCACTATTCCAAGTCTTCCTTGACTTAGAATTTTAAAGTATTTTGTTTCTTTTTTTTTTTTTAAGTTAGTGGACGTATACAAATTCAAGCACATAGGCATGGTCGGATATGGTTTAAATTATATTAGAGAATTAAAATGAGTAAATGTTAGGTGCTCCTTAGTTGAGATAATGTTATTATTTCTCAATTGAAAAGCAACAATAATGATGATGATAATCGAATTAATAGATAAATAAATTGCCATTTGTTATGATTTTTTAAATATGGATGAAGCTGACTCTAGCGGTAATATTCCTAAGCACACTTCATGGGTTCTAAAAGATTATTTAACTTGTATCAAACATTCAAATTAACTGTTTATGTTTTCTAATATAAGATGATGATATGTTATGCATCTTTATATATCCACAATTTTCAAATCTTCCTCCTTTTCTTTTTTAATTATTGATGTTATTAATTTTTTTATTTTTCCTAGTTTATTCTATAAACATGTATCCACAATATATGAGTTGAAAGACATAAAGAAAAATTCATTATTAGACCTTGAAAACAAAATATACAATAATTTACTAAAAATAAAAATCTAAGTTTATATTAATAATTTGACATTTCTTTCAGGAAAAAGATAAATAGATTAATCTAAAATAAAAACCTAAGTTTATACATATTATTTCTCAAAACACAAATTTTGCATGTTAACATTATTACATGTAACAAACAATATATAATTTGCAATCTAAGAACAATAATATAAGATTAGTGGATCTATGGACCTAACACTAGAGATGTATAAATGGGTTTAGCCCATATTCTGGCCTATTTAACCTTTGTTTTCTTTTTTTTAATGGGTTAAGCTTAAGTTTTTATACTTGTATAAAAAGCTAGCTACATTAACCCATTCGATTTAACTTGCGTCAAAGTGTATCAATCTAAGTTAGTTTGTTTAATCCACTTACGCTTTTGGTTTACAAGCTATCCCATTAAACTCATTTCAAAAGTAAGTTAAGGTCAATTTTTTTAATCTATTTAAAAAGTAAATTAAATAAACTTGACTTATTTAACATGCAAGCTAAAGTAAGTTAGATCGATTGACTCGTTTAACTCACTAGCAAACCTCTATCTAATAGATGACCTTGGTTTCTCCATTTGGAGACTCACAACACGATAAGTTTAGCTCATAAAAAGTGGATGGTTTTACTTAATGTTAGTGATACATTTCTATTTCTATAATATTAAACTATTAATCAATATGTAATATGAATTTTCCCGATATTAATGCTTTTTCTCCTCTTTTCAAATGATAGAAAGATTAAAGAGTATGTGATTTTAGAATTAATTGGAAAATAAATCAATCTTATGTGAGTGTTGATTCAAATGGTTATAATGATGATATTAATTAGAGTTTAAACTATTATAAATTTTATGGTTTTGAGTTTTGAATAAATGATGCATGTTTCCAATTCTAATATTGTATCTTAAATTAATTTGAGTTTATATTAATTTTAGGTTATGTGGACCTACGAATTTTTTAGTGCACATGTTTTGTGTTGATCTAATGGCCACTACACGGATGTAATTTGATTATAAATTTAATAATGTAATTTCGTATTTATTTATTTTTTAAATTAAAGCATGTTTTATATTTGCAGTTTTTATTGACCTTAGCTTAACCCTTAATCAAACTCGATTTGACATCTTAACATTTTTATATATTCAAATCAATCTTCAACCTGAGCTAACAAGATTAAAAATAAGATTAGAGAAATAACACTTTTTTATTAGTCTTATTAAGATTTATATATGTGTTTTGGATTAGGGAGCCTATATTCTTTTAATATATATTTTTATCAATTATAGCAATAAAGCCCACTTATTTAGGCCAAGGCCTATTTTTTTCTCCTAGTGATTATATTATCTTAGTCCTATATCATAATTCATACTAACCCATAAAAGATTAAAAATCTAACATTCTTCTAGGTAGGTGATATTTTTCCTACAAACCCTATATAATAAGGTAAAACTTTTATGAGATCAACAATAACCTTTATTTTTATACTATGGAAATTTGTAGCAAGACGAGAAGGAACTTTAGGGCTTAAAGCATTTCATATATTATCATTATAGTTTCATTCTTAATCTTCTTGCCTTTTATTAATGACAAGAAATTTGCCAAGTTAATATTTATGGTTAAATTGAGTCTTACTATTTTTCCTTAAGAATAATGATAAATGACCCGAAAAATTGTTGAAAATTTTTGTTGAGAATCATGTACTTGATAAAAATTGAACCACTTTCCTTGTACTGTTTAGATGATAGAATCAAGAAAATATTATTAGTTTATTTCAAATTCTCAATAAAGTTTCCCATCAGTTTTTATCACAATTCATATTAATATATTGATCCTTAGGCACCACATATAGATTACATGCAGTACGTGTTGCCTAATAAATCTTTTTTCCTTCAGCTTTGCCGTGTTTTTTATCTTTTAAAGGATAGAAAGTTTGGCCCAAAGTTCTCAAATTCAAGAATGCCCCAATCAACAAATCAATTTCTAAATAAACCCTTTTGAATTTTGACCTTTGTATAAATATATCTAACAAACTTTTTAATATGATAAAAGAATTCCTGTAAATTTTGATAAATTAGCCGCGTAAGACACTTGCATTTTTAATTCAAAAAACATATTGAGTTTATAGTTAAAGGGGTATTAACACATATTTTAATAGAAGTTCAATAGGATCTTTTGTACTAAGATCAAAATTTATTGAGGTTATTTACAACTGCATCATTTGTGAATTTATTAAAATTAATGTGAATTATTTAAACGTTTATATATTTACACGTAAATCAAAGGATATTTGTGTTTCTCCTGTAAGGCTGTACTTTGGGTCGGACCTTGTCCTGAATAGTGGTTGGGCCGATCGAGAACTGAGCATTGCCATGGGCTTACCTAACTAACGTCCGAAAAGCAGACAGAAAGACGATATCATTATTATATTAGTTTGGCATATCCTGTTATGGATTAGGTCAATTATGCTTGGCTGGTACCTCACCAAAAACCGGATGACATAAAGTTCAATATCTATAAAATTTATGTGAACATGGAGTCCCCTAAGCTCTGAGTCTTTTGACTTTCTTCATTTGCCAACTCATGCACCTGCAAATTACTTAATCAACCATCTTTCTGCTTTTAGTCTTTCTGTCGGTTTTAATTTCAACCATATCAATCCAACATTTTCGAGGATAATTACTTAGGGATTAAGAGTGTTTTTGTTCCGTGAGAAACTCTTTCCATTTTTTTTCTTTTTTTATTCTTTCAACATCAATATAATCAAGGTTGTAGAATTATCCGATATTATCTTAAAAAAATTTTTAGCGGGTTCTAATAGTTGGAGGTAAAAGTTGCAGTTAATAACTAATAATAAAGGTAAATTACTATTGAAAAATGTTAATGAATAATTGGAAAAATAATTTCTATTATGGAAATGTGGAAATTATATTTCTCATTTTCTACAAGCATCTTATATGATCATTAATTACCAATTTTTGTAACAGAACACTTTCCTTCATTTCCCTCGTCACTTGTTATTATAAGTTCATCCATATCCATTATATTTAACAATTAATTTTATCAGACCTAGTTTGAATGGTTAATTAGGATATATAAGAGTATTATAGATTAAAGAGATAAAATTAGATTCAACTGTAATCCAAACTGAAATTAGTTGAACTAATTTTATGATTGGATTAAAGCGAATTGGATTGAACTGTATAGATCAATTTAAATTTAACAATATTGTTAAAAATTATTATCATAATATTAAAAAAAGTACAATTTAATTATAACGAATACCGAAAAAATGCTTTCACATAATAAAACCTGACAAGATAATCTTATCAACTATCTTTTGAGTTTACCCAATATATAATGATACTTGTTGCGCAAGACCAAGAAGGTGTGAATATTTGGCAACCTACGAAGCCATCGGAGTTCAGATAATATACAGCAAGGGCTGAGGAGGTTGTTATTTGCAAGAAAAATATGCGAACGGAAGAAGAGAAACTTAAGACAAATTTAATAGCTACTTCTTGATGACAATTGTAATCTGGATTTCTGGTGGGTTCATTAATTTCATAGAAAATTTAGCCGTATCTCAAGATCATCTATCTCTATTACTATCGGTGTCATCATGATTGTAACATTAAATAATTATAATGGAATATAAATAGATACAAATATTTTTTATGGTGAATAAATGCATACCTTTTTAAGGCCAGTAACATAAGCTGTCCTTAAATGCACTATATTTCAATTTTATTTTATTTTTTAATGATCTAGCTTATCCTTTTACTTTTGCTTTACCAAATATATGCATAATCTAGTAGAATAATTGTAGAGGAAATTAATTTTCCATCATAAATATGGGTATACCAAGTATATGCACAACGAGAATATGCTACACTATGCTAATGGATGCGAATGTCAGCCGAAAGTTTTTGGCTTTCCTCCAACCTATGACGGGATAAATAATAAACATGAAAAGTACTTTTAAAAATTAATGTTTCATTTAATTTATTATAGTACTTAATATTTTCAAGTCGTATCAAATAAATATTTCTATTAAACTTTATTAAATTTTTTGTTATTATAAACATGTATTAGCATATAATTGGTTTACTTAAATACAAAAAAAGTTTATAATATTTACCTATATATACGAATTAGTTATTAACCTTTCATTTAACCTATTTTAATCTTTAATGTATCCACACATAATTAAAAATACTAATAGAGGGACTTTTTTTTATAAATTTATTAAAAAGTTGAAAACTAAAATGGATTAAATAAAAGGTTGAATACCGATTTGTATATACAGATAATTATTAAGAAATTTTTTGTATTTTTCTCAATACTACTTTTAAAAATAATATTTTTCTATTTGAATTGATAACTTAGTTTTTTTAATTTAAGTCATTGCCAACTTGACATTTTTTGAGACCCAATTGACTGCACTTAAGTTGGGATACACTAACTAGACCAATCGGTCCAACTAAACTGTGAAAAATTCTTCTAAAATTATAGGATAAATTACAAATTATTAGAAACTCGTTAAAATCAGGAGAAGACAAATAATAACAGGAAAAATAAATTGATAAGGATTTAGAACTAAGTTAATCACTTTCTTATTATGAGATTATAGTGGAGAGAAAAAATAAAGTACAGTTTTTCATAAAAATCATGACAAGCGTCTATATTAATCAATGTTATGAGAATCGAACAAGGCCCGAATCAAGTTGAATTAAGATCAGCCATAAAAGCAAGCCAATCTAAGTTTTAGGCCCATTTTTACAAAGGATTGAGTCAACCCATATGACTCGAAGCCACTAGGTCGATTGGGTCCTAATTCAATAATTTTATTTTTAAAGAAAACTTAACAAAACGAAAGCGAAAACTTATTGAATATATATGTCCATTTGAGATCAAAGTCTTTAAGGGTCTAACAATTATAAGCCCTAAGGTATTTAATGTAATAAATACATTGCCATTTCTAACGTACATGAGGAGTCTTTTTTAGATATGTTGTCTTTTTCAATATATTGATAAATTTCCAATGTGAGACTAAGAGTTATTATAAAGTAATGAAAGCAACCAAATATTTAAGAAGAATTGTCAAATTTGCAATTGTTTTCTAATATGACTAACATGTCCATTGCCAATTACTTGCCCATAATCTCGATTCCCTGTCGTACTTAAGCACCTATAATTCTAAGAAGAATCTTCATAGGAATATAAAGTAAATTACTCCAAATTGAATTAGATACAAGACTTAATAATCGTCTTTCAAATATATGAGGGGTCATTGTTATATCGTAAGTACATAAGACTAATGGAAATTTGCTACATATGTATATGTTGCCTCGAAGATAGACATATACATGTATGTATGTACTTAAATATGTAAGTATATATCTATATTATTAAAATTAGAAAAATCTTAAGTAACTATCATTTCCATAAATTACTATTCAATCCTCGGCCTCATAATAAATAATAATTAAATCAACTCTTACATCAAGTACTAATTAATTTAATAAAAATATATTTTCCAATTACTTCATATATAATTTCTTTTTTCAACTACTTTCTCTTTCTATATTACTTTTCTCTTTTATTGTTAATTGTATTGTACACATTTTCTTCACATATTTCTTAACCTCACTTTTTCACTTATACCATAATTTCCCTTTCCTAAAAGCTAGAATCGCTTATTCTACATCATTATGATTATTTAAATAAAATTTATCACAATTTCGTTCATTGTGCTAATGAATTTATTTCACGGCATACACGATACGAGTGCACATCTGCTAATAAATTTTGTTCCTTATGCCAATAAATTTATTTCATGGTACATGCAACGTAGGTACGCGTTTGTTAATATATATATGTATGTGTATCTGTATGTGTGTACATTATTATATGTGGCTTATTATTAGAGACATGATATATACAATTTATCGGTTATTCTTATATGCAACGAACTTCTACTAAAAGTTGCTCATCATGATTAAATGCAACATATTTATACGTACAGAAGTTAAATTTTTGCAAAAAGTGATAAATTTAATATTTACATTATTCCTAGTAATATTAATATGGGAATCTAAGACATCGATAATTTATCAATATCTTAGAGAAAATATAATAACTAGATTTTCTATCACATAATCTTGGAATTTTTGCTTTTTTATTGACCCTAGTTCAACTCTCAATCAAATTTGATTCGGCTCCTTAACTCTAGATCCTCTCACATGTCTAGGTTAACCCTGGCCTTGGTCTAATAACACTAGTTTCTACTAAATTGATGTTTTCTATTTCCTTTCTCTTGCTATACTAATCATGTCTGCTATTTCATGTGAGTTCCTTAAGTAGCTAAATTGTTTAAGTAAGATTATTATGTTTATGATGATTGAATGTACATAGTATGGATTCTTGCTATATGTGCGTATGTTTATAGAGTTTTCTCGGTGTTGTCATTCTTGTAAATATACTAAAATCATGATTAAATGTTGAATTTTTATAAACGGGTTTTTTCAATTGCCTTATGAAGATTTTCATTGGAATGCCTATGGTATTTCAAACTTCAAGTAATGATGGGTTTGGCAAAAAAAAACTAAAACTTACATTCTTATTGCAGTTAGAAACTAGGGTTATTTTACTCCCATGTCTAGCCTATATTTCTAATTAAAGAAGTGTAGATTGTGACAGGTCATGGATCATTATATACTTTTCTGCATTTCTGAAAGCCTACGGAGAGGGATCTAAGAATTATCCCCCACTTTTCTTAAGTCAGATACCTAACTTAGACAAAGCAAGTATTCAATCAATCAGTTCGTCATTCCTTTAGTAAATCCAATTGTTAGAAGGTTGATTGACAAAAGAAATTAGAGATTTACATTTTATAGCTAGTCCTATAGGAAACTTCCTCTTAACTGAGGAATTTCATTATATAGAGAGAGAATTCCATTGCCCTTGACAGGGAGTGAATTCTAATGAGTTTAGTCAAATACTATATAAAGACTATCGAGTATAGCTCCAATACATTAAATGCATTGGAAATTAGAAGATTGAACATCATAATCCCATGTTCAAATGATTGATGATATCTCTAATAGTTTAGTTGTTGTGTTAGTTTCTTTACAATTTGCTCTCACTCAATTATTGGTTGACTTAGTTTAAAATAGATTGTTAATAATCTAGTACTTAGTTCGATCTCCTTTCAATTTAATATGACCTTGACTCTCTACACTATACTAAAATCATGACCTTATGCACTTAGTATAACTCACTTTTTGAAAGTGCTTTAAAAAAAAGTGATTTGCAGTTGTATATTCCAAGTTTTATCAAAAGTGAGTCAATTAGTTTTATGATAGATGAATGAAGTACAATGTTAAGTGTTGTTAACATCCACAAATATAATAGATTTGGTCGTGCTATGTGATGAATGTTAAGATCCATTATACATCACATAAATCTACGCCTTTCTTTCTTTAATCCTGAGTTGAATATTTGGGAGATAATTACATAGTTGTCTAAAGATGCAAGATCTCCATGTATGTATATTGGTGTTGATTATAATGAATTTATATCTTAAGATGAGATAAGTAGGGGGGGGGGGGGGGGGGGGGGGGGTGCACATATGAAGTGAGTTAGAAAAATTGTAGTTATAAGGGTTCATAGCATATATATCATGTACATGCACCTCTATATCAATTCACTTCACGTAAATAAGAAGAAATTGATGTTACCATTAAACAAAGCAAAAGAGTGATGTAGAGAAGGACAAGAGAGATAAGATAAGCAATCTCAGCAAGCCTAATGTATCGGTGACAAAATGTATATTAAAAGGGCTAAGCTCAAAGGGTCCACATAAGTGGTATGCACATGTATTTTATAGTCAATCATAAGTAATTATCGCCATTATATTTTATGGACTATTAATGGCTAAAATTAATTAATAATTAGCAATCCTAATAAGGTAAAGAGAGAAGAATAAAACCCAATTAAACATTATAAGCCCAACGACATTTAAGCTTCTTGAGAAAGGTTAAAAATTTCTAAAACATTTTTAACGATCCTTATCATGAGCTCACCAATTCAAAACTCTCTAAATCATCCTAAAATAGATCTAATTATTTAGATTTTATTATTAATCCAAATAATTAGCCTAAATATAATATTATTAATTTGATTAGTCAATACAATTATATTATAATAATTTTCTCCTCTACATTTTGTCCTTTGCCCAATAATTCTTTTTAGTAGAGTAAAAAGAGTTCTTGGGCAATCGTCAACTATCTTTAGTGTAGAATTACTACTTGGTGTATATGTTATTTAAAACTTACATTAGCACATAGTGTTTCTATATTGTTTAAAGTTGAGCAAGACTTAATATAGAAGATGCATATGTCAGATATATTATCTTTGATGAGATAATATATATGAAAGTGTTTTAACTTATGATTTTGGATAGTTTAATATTTAAACATTCAAAACTTAAGTTTCTATGTTTAAAACCTCAAGATTTATTCAAATGAGTGCCTAAATTATAAGAAGATATCTTAAAGTTCAAGTACTTATTTGAATAAATTTTAATATTTATCTTAAAATTTAGACACTCATTTAAACAAATCTTAAAGTTCTAAACACTAAAATTCAAGTTTTGAATATTTGAGTATTAAATTGCTCGAAATCATAAGCTTGGGTACTTTTATATGCATTATCCCCATCTTTGATTCTTAATTATGTTACGCATATCATTAGTGTTGTAATTTTTTTTTTATGTAAATTATTTGTCTATGCAACAATTCACCTACACATCACAAAACCATAATAAAACCAGCATAATAATCTATTTTTATAGTGTCATATTTAGAGAACTAAGTTGTATATTCATCTTACTTTCTCTTTAAAGAGAGAGAGAAAATTAAGACCAAGTTGTATACCTATCATAAAAAGTAACATATTTACCTTCTATGCAATAAAATAAGTAACATTTCATTTCAAATAGTACAATGTAGTATGATTAGATCAAAATGCATTAACTTTGCCTCAAATTAATTGCATCGAATTTAAAGAGCTGATAATAACTATTTAAACACAAAAAGTAATAAGGTTTATAAAGTTGGAATTACATGATTAAAAAAATACCAAAATATGAAATTATAGAGAGTAATCAAAATATCGTGACTCAAACATTAAGTATGCTAGATATTGAGCATACATCACAAAAAGTAAAGGAAATAATTACTATTGTGTATTTCATAATGAATTATGAACATATTATGTATCTTTAGTGATCGACCAAATATATTTATTGGAGTTTTAAGTTTAGATCTTATTCTTTACTTTAAGAAGTAGACTACTTTGAACATCTTATTTTTGGTATTAGTACTAATACAATTACTATTATCTAGTAGTAAAGGTAATAAAAGTCACTAATAAATAGCCATAAATTTTATAAAATTAAATTAATGAAATGTCAAAGATTCTTAAGCTTAACATTTTTCATGGGATTACTCCACTATTAGATAGCAAAACCAATAATAAATGTTGAAAATTAATTTGAGATAGGCATCATGTATCCAAAAAATTTATAAAATATAACTATAATAGTTATAATATACCAAGGCTTGCTTAGCTTATTAATGTTTGTTAAGGGAATTGCTTTATTGCTTAATAATGAAAAGCAATAATATTTTATAAAGATTTAATTAAGATAAGCTACACGTGCTAATGAAAATACTTAATTACAAGATAACATGATAATTATAATATTATAAATTTTTACTAAGATCACTATTGCTTGTTATAACGATTATACTCTTAATTAACAATACAAGCTATGGGAGATGTTAAGGTATTTCTTGAGTTTAAAGGCACAAAGAGCATAAAGTTTCAATTACAACAAGTAAGTATCACAATGCAAATTGAGCATCATAATATTAGATTGTACATCATCACAGTAAGCAAGCAAGCATCGTAATGTAGACTATGCATTGATACTAGATGAGTGTTACCACACAAACCATGCATTATTGCAGCATGGGAGCATTAATGTGCAAATTGTACAAGCATCACTATGTAGACTATGCATTGTTGCAACAAGAAAACTTTATTGTGAAAGAAAAGCAAAATGTAGCTTCTCAAATTTAAGTATCCTTTACTAAAGTAATTTGCTTTCTTTAAGACTACAATATTCAATAAATATAAAAAAGTTAAACATTTCCATTTATGCATATATTGGTGTTATAACCAACTTGTATTTTATCTTATATAAAATACCATGAGTGGAAAATTTTTTTTCCTTATGTCTAGCAAAAATTATTATATGAGATTTAACATCCAATGATACTAATAAATTGAATTAAAGATTAATCTAATAAGACAAACTTTAATTGAGTTTGCAATATCATATTATAAATATAACATACATCTAAGTTTCATCCATAGTAGATCAAAAAGAGAATTTGCCCCTCATGAAAAAACTTCATAAATGTAGATAAGAAAAGTGAAAGCAAATGTTAATATCACATTTTTCTCAAATACAATAGTATATAATTTCAATTAATATGAATTACTTTAGTCATATGATTTTTTATAATAAGCAATAAAGATATGGAAAGTTGATGATGTTATTAGAAAAGAAGTTACTTCAGTATGATATTCATATATTCTATATTCTATAGATCTATGGCAAAGTTAATAATTTTCTTTACAAAATATAAATATATTGTTTTATGTTAAGAGATTTCATCTAAATAGTTATAGATAATAATTTTCTTAAATTAATAATTTTAAAACAATAATAATTGAAGATGCATATCTACATCAATAATATAGAAGACAATATTGGAGTTAGAGATTGAATTACATTTAGAACCTTCCAATATCATTATTAAACACATTGTTTTCATAATCCTTTAAGCATTTCAATCGCTAGGTGTATATCAAATAAAGATATTAAAGAAAAATAAATGATGCAAGATTTTTTAACAACCTTTTTGTAAGAATCTTTAATCAAAGGTTGCTACTCATTGATTTGAATAATGTCCTTTTGCAAGAACAAAGAACTTATATTTATAATGTTAGTACCATCATTTTTTTAGTATAATTTAAATACTTATACAATACATTTATTAAAATAGCCTCTAGTTATAGGCTCTTAACATTTGAGCAACTTTTCTTTTCAGCTTTTAATAAAAGCGAAGATAACTTATGTTAGTGCGTATGTATATAGATAAATAGATGAAATTGCTTGAGAGTTTTGTAAAATTGATTATTTATATGATAGCACATAAATGTATAATTTGTGAGATGTATACGCTCAATCATTGCAATAATATTAATGAAAATAAAAAAAGGAGAATGAAATAATTATCTTCATGAAAATATAAAGATATCCTTTACTCACTAAAAGGAAATAAAGATATATTGGCTTCTTCTATATGGTCTTAAGTCATTTTAAAGCTTAAATCTTATACTTTTCTTTTCAAATTATTTCAACACCTATATGTAGTACAATTGTTAGAGGAGAGGGGAGTCAAATATATTCTTCCCATTGTACTTAAGTGTTTATGATATTAGACTATGATAATCATGATATATAAGTAGTAGAACTAGTAAAGTATTCATTAAACTTTAGGAAAACATCAAATATTTAAATCATATTTCCACGTCACTTGAAGTCTTTAAAACTATTCAAACTGGAATGTATTTAATCTACCTTACAATACACTCAAGGAGACACATTTTCCACATAGATAGGAGACCGTAAAGATAATAAATAGATAAATAATAGCTATACACTTTATGGAAAATCTACCTAATATATGAATGTTCCTTGACTATGTAAAGAACAATAGTTATGACATGAATGGTCACCAATTAAATACAATCACAAAGATGGGAAAACAATGGCCTTAATAAAGGATCAAATAACGTGGTAAAAGCTAATACAACATTATTCGCAATGAGGTTATTGTAAATACCTAATTTTTGCGCCCCTACCCCTCTATAGTTCTAAGTTATTTAAATAGGGTTTTAATTCAAAAACTAAAAAAAAAATTAATTATTTTAGGGTCAATTAAAAAAAATTGAAAAATGATGAAAATGCAAAAAAAAAAAAATAGAAAAGGAAAAAAATATTATTTTAGAATTTTTAGAAAGTTAATTATTTTAAGATCAATTAGTTTTAATTTTAGTTTAATTCAAATAATTATTTTAGAAAGTTGCATGGTTTAAGTATAATTCAATTGTATTAAAAATTATGGTATAAGCTAATGGTTTAATGGATAAGTATTGAGATATTGATATGGAGTTAGCTTGAAGTTACGAGTTTAAATCTCGCTAGGCACTTATTTATTTTTTATTTCTATCTTTCTATTTTTATGAAAAGCGAGTTGAGCGCACAAGATTTATATCTAATCAAATTTTTTGAATCTAATTTGTTCGGATTTGAATCATTTATAAAATATTTAAATCTAGTTTGATTTTTATTAAATTGATATAAACGATTCGAATCTAATTTAATTTTTATCAAATCAAATTTGGATCAATATAATAGATTCGATTTGATATGATTTGAAGATTTGTTTTCTGAACTTTATAAATAAATGATGATATCTTCGCTAAATATGAGGGACTAAAAAAATAACAAAAAAAGAGAAATTGATTTTCTATTTTCCCAACACTCTTAAGCCCCTAGCAGAAAATTCCAATATACATTCTTTACTGTGCCTCACGCCCATCTTGATGCCATCCATATACACTGCAACTAAAAGTGGTACCTAATAACACAATAGCTATCACCCATCCTCTTGCCCAATACCGTCCCAATTCCATCCACCTTCACCATCCATTGTATAACTATGTAGACACACAACATAGCACCTTCACACGCCTAAGCATGCCAACTCAGATTAGCGACCAAACACCACATTTGTCACGCATGGCACAGACCACTGTAGCCTTAGTCCTTGACTACACTCAGCCAACAACAGCCAAGTCTATTTGACACGCTACTTCCTTGCTCATACAACAGCTACAACGTCCAGGATGTCCCTTCGCATTCAGCCCTAACGCCAACTCTAGTTAGTACTTCAACACAACATCATTGCATCGTTGCAACAGCCCACTGTCCCTCAATTCAAGCCACGACCCGCGACCATCATATAAGCCGATCAACACAAACCGAATCCAAACGTCTAGCAGTAGCGCACATCACTAATTCGCACAACAATCCTCTTCATAACACACACCCAGTCCTTAACGCCGAAGCACTTAGTCATGTCAAGATTAGCAATGACGTAGCACGGCTCCAATCAATTCACATGCCTATCATCGTGCTATACTGTCCGGAAAAAACAAACTTCACTGCAGTGATTAATGATGACTCCAAGTCTATGTTGCTACTCCTACAAAAGCAATCAAGTTTGGTTGCTTAAATTTTTTTTTATTTATTATTAATATATTATTAGTTCCCTAGATTTAACATAGTATATAATATATGAATACATTAGTTTTGGGATTTTTTAATAGTATATTATATGATTTTATTAACTTAGTTAGATATATAGTTGTTAATAATAAAATTTAGGTATATATATATATATATACATATATATATCCATATGTGTTAGCTTAGGATTTTTTTTTTAGAATTAGTTTTTTTTAGAAATCATCACATAGAAAATTATTTTTTTTAGAAATAAAAATTAATAAAAAGAAACTTTTTACAAAAAGATTATAGCATCTTAGAGCTTCTTTTAAACATTCAAGAGTTAGGACCTTTTTAGATTTTTAAATAAACTCAATCAATAAGATACATAAATTCGGTCAGTTTTCAAAAATTTAAATTAATCATCACACTAAAATTTTCGGAAATAATTACGATCGCTTCATCATAACTAGCAAGTACATAGGCACTTTTGGGGCGACGATAAAATCTGTAGAAACTTAGGTTATTTTTTATTTTATTTTATTTTTTTAATTTTATAATTTGAAGAATAAATCTAATTTCAATAAATAGATAGTGATACCCGTTAAAGTTTAATAGGTTAGCTCGCAAATTCAAAACTTTTTAATTTTTCATTAAAATTGAAATCAATGACTAGTAACCAAATCGTAATCAATTCACCCAATTGATTATGTTTTTTTTTTCTTTTTCCTAACTCTAGTTAGGTAGGGAGTCCAAAAGTTTTTTTTAATAAAAAATTAAAATTTCCTAATTTTGTTAGTCAAGAATTAATATTAAATGGATTAAAGTTTAGTATTAATCAGAAAATGGGAAATCAAATTAAAATAAGAGAAACAAAAATTCAAGCTCGATAGTTACTTAAATAGAAATCCTTCAGTAGTAATGGCCAATTTTCAAAATCAAATGTTGATGTGTTATTTTAGAATGTATGTATAAACAATGAAGATGATAACATCTACTTTTAGGCTAACAATTAGATAAACAACTTCATTTCAAATAGATGTAGTACAAATAATATGTTGTAATGCATTCAATTAAAATAGAAGTGAAGGAAATTAATTGGTTCGAAAATAAAAGATTTAAGATCTTCTTATGATATTGCATGTTACGTCCCAAAGCGGTGGAATTACAACATTCGTGTTATGTAAACCAACCTAAGATAATAAATGATCTCATAATCATTATCGTATAGATGATTTATATAAGGCGTCTACAACCACTCGCTTTGAAGTAAATAATTCGTACAAAATTATCAATAAATTACTTACAAATTTTGAAGACATGTTATATAAATATATATTGTTTTATGATCTCAAGAGATATTTACACAACATAATAATCTAAAATAAGTAAAATATCACGCTATCACAATAGTAAAACTTTAAAAAACTCCATTGATAAGCTAGATTTATCCTTACTCCTCCAAAGTTCTTCAAAGGAAACTGAATTATAGGTAGCTATAGCGTGACATTTTGGTTAGTTGTTTTATGATCTCAAGAGATATTTACACAACATAATTGTCTAAAATAAGTAAAATATTATGCTACTACACTCTCATATCCATGAGTTATTAGTGAAACTCTTAAAAACTCCATTGATAAGTCATATTGATCCTTACTCCTCCAAAGTTCTTTAAAGGAAACTAAATTATAAGTAGTCATGGTGCGGCATTTCGGTTAACACCTACAAGAAGATCTATATGGTTGTGAGCAATCAATAACTCAATAAGTAGAGATGGAGACATAAGTTTGCATAATAAATGTAAGCAAAGTTATCGATCAATTGATTAAATGCAATGCAATGCAACACGCAAATGCTATCACGTAATATTATCCAGTCCATTGTGAAATTAGAGTAATTTTATTCAATCTAATTTGGGTTTAGGGAGTTTCAACGTATATGCAATAGCTCATAACTAAATTCAGGTTTGTACAATAGAGGCACCACTCCCTCTATGACTAACCTTTAAACTATTGCTTTTATCTTTATAGCAACTTCTTCTCTTATCACTTAGTTCAACTAAGGATGAAAAAGAGACTATTAAAATACAGCGCTCTCCCTTTTAAATGTATCAGTATTTAGTCAAAGAATCATAATCATCCCTTAAAGAGTTGCAATGCATGTTCAATTAAGGGGTTTAGGCAAATATAGCTCAGTCTAATTTAAGATGATCAAACAATTTCACTCCACATAAATCACAGCAAATCATCAAAGCAAAGCATTAGTATACAACCTAATAATCAGAAACACATAAGCTTGCACAAAAGCACCTACCTACAAGTATAAACAGATACAACCTTAAACTTTCGAGTACTGTAATATAGTACTAAAAAATATATTAATGCATTGATCCTAATTTGCCTGAAATTTTAGATTTGCTTACTCAATCTTAATGTAAGGTCAACTCGTTGTCGCTTTCTCTTATAATGTAAATACCTTTTTTTTAGTATTTATTCTCTTATTATATATAAGCTTTTAAATTAAATTTTTACTCAATTATCCAAGTTTTATAATACTTATTACTAGTCTATTCCTAAACTAGTTTTCTGATTCAATTTTTGAATTAATTCCTATATTAGGTTCTAATTCAGCATCTGGTTACAGCTTTTATTTATAAACCTTAGGAACCCCTTCGGAACTAATATATGAAATTCATACTCAGGTATTTTAAATCTCTTATTTGGCTTCTAACTAGTATTCTTGCTTATACTATACGTTATTATTAATTTAACTATTGAATTTGCTCTCGATATGAAAATAACTTACATTTTTCACATAATTGCTAAGTTTATATTCCAAATTAGATTTATATTATTTTCTTAATATTATAATATTATTAATTTTTACCTAATATTTTTAACTCATTATTTTCCTATATTCACATATTACCCATTATTATATAATCTATACAGATAACACATATCCAACACCCTTAACACTATAATTATCATCTCCCATTAATAACTAATATTCCAAAATGTTTAATTACATCTTAAAGTAGAATTTTAACCAAATTAACATTAAATCACCAAAATAAGCCTAAAAATTACTTTTTACATATAGTTTTAAGGCCCAAAAGTCAAGTAAAAATTTGAAAAATTAATTTTTTTTATAAAAAAGAACTCTTTATAGCACTATAATATATATTCTAGGTAGCATATACAAAAATTTTAAGTTCAAAACTACAACATTTAGGCTATTTAAAACAAAAGTGAAAATTAACTCATGGTTTAGTGATTTCTTAAGAATTGTATATCTCAAGACCTAATTTTATCAAACTGACTTTTTTCCTAAATCTATATACAAAAATATCTCATAATACCAATTTTCATAATTTTTAATATTTTTAATAAATTATACAAAATCGAGTAAGAAATTAGACTCACTTGAATAAATAGCTTCCAGCCACTAGCGGTGGTTCCTACTATATCGGCAGCCCTAAGCAATGGTCCCCCTATTTGGTGGTGGAGCTCATTTCTCTTTAGATGGTCATTAGACATGCGATCTCCTTATATACCATAATTCTATACTATTTTGTTAATTTTTTGTAAAAATACTCTTTCCTTGTTTCTCACCTCTCCTTATTTTTTTCTAGACACTAAACTGACCAAAATGAGTTCTAATGGGTGTTCTCTGAATTTTGTAGAAGTGTTTAGGGGTGTTCTTGAATTTTTTTTGTTTCTATATGTCCCTTATCCTTTTACTTTTTACGTTCTATTTGGCCGATTCCTATTTGTTGAATTTATATCTTCAATTCCCAGCTTTCTACGCCTCAAATCTAGACATTTCTACATTTTTTTTCATATTTTTGTTGATTTTTATTAATTAATTTAGTATTATTTTAACATATTTTAAGTAATTTCGGGTATTTTTACCGACATATAAATGCATATACAGTGTAAATAAATATTCCTAAATGTTACTTATGATATTTTATGATTTTTAATGTGTATATAATTTATCTCTATCGATTTCTTAATTATCGGATCTGGTTTTATACGTTTCCGATAAATAATGAGTAATATACATATAACTTAATATTATAATATTTAATATTTATTTTCTTGATTCAAAATTATGAGATTATTTTTACTAATATTTTTAACTTCGTTGTAAAATTTAGCTTTGATCGTACAACAGTCCTAATCGCCTTAACTCTATAAATTGAATTCTGAACACCCGATTATGGGGTTTATACTATATATTCTTAAATATTTTCTTTTATGCTATATGTCCCATGTTAATATAAATTTTGTAATTATTTTGCTTTACATTTACGCTTAGGATAAAAGCACGACTAAAAAAAAGAGGATTGAAAAAAAAGATTTTAATTGAGTTTATTTTAACCTTAAGCAATCACACAAATACACATGCATATATATACTTATACTTGTACGTTTTAAAAAAGAGTCATACATTAATGGAATGCATATAGACAATTTGTTTTCCCTTTGGCTATGTCAAATTAATTTGCTAATTTAGACTTATTTTTCAAATTAAGTGGCGAAACTCATAATTGATCTATGAACTAAGTTGGAAAACAAAATCAAAACTATGCATAAGCTTTTTACTCAATTTCTTATGGGCATCTTAAGTATGTTTTGATAGATAGCGATTTGAAAATAATTTTCAATTAGAGTTTATCCAACATTTGAAAAGTATATTCTTTAAATACCAAAAATAGAGCATGACAAATGACATTGTATAGCTTAATGAAAAAAATTAATGGAGTAGAATCAAGTCCAAACCCTTAATTTCTAACACCATTGTCATGTGTAGAGATACTAAATTCAACACATTAACTTAACAATTTTTTTTTAAATAAATCAATATTATTGAGATTGCATTTACTCTCTTCTATGAATATAGTGTGACATAAAGACATAAAGGATTAATTGAAGTAGGGAACACGATGTGCATACATGATTTGTACATATTAAATAGTGATGGGGATCATGTTTGACAATTCTATATAATTCCTTACTTCCCCAATGAAGTCACCAAAATGTAATTGTAAGGGTTCATTATTACGTGTGTGTACCTCTATTTCTATGTGCTTCACTCAAATAAGAATGGATTGATGATGCGATAGAACAAAGCAAAATGTTGATATAGGGAAGGACAAGTGAGGTAAGATAAGCAATCTTAGCAAGCCTAATGTTCAATGATAGGATGTACCCTAATAGGACTAGGTTCAAAAACTCCCCTATAAATGGTATGCACATTTATTTTATAGTTAGTCACAATTAATTATTGCCGTTAGATTTTATGGACTATCAATGGTTAAGATTAATTAGTTTTTAGTAACCCTAAAAGGCTAAATAGAGAAGAATAAAATCTAATTAAATATCATAAGCCTAGTAATATTTAAGCTTGTTGAGAAATGTTAAAAATATCTAAAACATTTTTAAGGAACCTTATCCCCAGCCCACTAGTCTAAAGCTCTTTAAATAATTCCAAATTAGGTCTAATTATTTAGATCCTGTCACTAATTGAAATAATTAATTTAAGTATAATATTATTAATTTGATTATGCAATAAAATTATATTATAATAATTTCCTCATCTACAAAGATTATAGCATTTCAAAATCCTATTTTTAAGGCATAACTAATTGAATTGGGTTACTAAGGATAACTTTTCACTTGATGTAATAAATTTAAAGGTTTAAGAAGAGTTAAATGAAGTGGTAGATATAGTTTTTGTTAATAATAAGTGGATAGGTAGGTTTGATTTGGCTCATATCTCTATTTTATTAGCTTTAAAGTCAAATCATTCGCCTTTATTAATGGATCAAATAAGAAAGATTTCAAGGGGACTCAAATCATTTCATTTTGATGAGAATTGGTGAGTTATGATGGTTATATGGAGATTATGGATCGAGTATAGAGCAACTACCAATCTAGTGACAACTCAAGTGGCTTCAACATCAATGTAATGAACATCTAACAAGGTGGAATAAAAAAATTAGTTATGCATAATTTTCGAAAAGAAATCGATATGCTCATGACCTTGCTCAATTTAGAGCAACGAAAACAATTTAACCAAGTGGATGACTAATGAGAAGAAGACATTGCGTTAATTATTGAAAATGCTTTATCAAGAGAAGACATGTATTCGAGAAAAAAATCAAGATTCAATTTAATGTAAGGAACAAAAAGCGCTTTTAATGAACTTTTCATAAATTGTCGGATAAGGAACAAGTTTTATATCAAAAAATTAAGGATGTTAGGACATATGACAAATTGATGATCTATTATATGTAGTTTATTAAACTAGAATATATGAATCAACCCTTATTTCCAATATATAAAATGTCCTTAAGGTGATGCTGAAGGTGATTAATGATGACATAATGATAGCTTACTTTAGTTGTGAGTATGGAAGAAGTTGCAATTATTATGTTTTAAATTGGACCAACCAAAGCTTAGAGTTTATATGGACTTAAGGAAGTCTCCCATCAAAAGTTTTGAAATGTTATAAGACCTTTAGTATATGATATAGTGTCTCAATTCTTCAATATAGGTTCTATCCCTCCTAACTTTAATGAAATCAATTTGGTCTTGGTTTCTGTAATCAAGAATTCTCATCTATTAGAATTATTTTAGCCAATTAGCTTGTGTAATATCTTGTTGGATATTTCAAAAAATTTTTAGAATAGTTGAAACTTCTCTTATACAAAATCATATAACCTTTCAAAAAGCTTTTATCTTAGGTTGACTACTCCAATATAATAGAGTTATTGCCCATTAAATATTGCATTTTCTTAAAAAGAATAAAGAAAAGTTGGAAAAATAATTGTACAACTAAGATTGACCTTATGAGAGCCTCTAATTGGGTTAAGTGGTGATTTTTGCGATAAGTATTAGCTAAGATGGGCTTTGATGATAAATAAGCGAAATGGATTATAAGGAGTGTTGAATTGACATCCTACAACCTTATATTAGATAGGAAAAGAAATGATATAATAAAAGCCATTAGAGGAATAACATAAGGAGATTCTCTATCTCCTCATTTATTCTTATTTGTAGTAGATTTTTTGTCCTAAATAATAATGCAAAACTTTAGTTATGGTTTTCTTGAGGGTACTACTCATTTGTTTCTTGCAAATGGCTTTTTTATTTTTTAGAAGCTTATACTACTCATTCTTAACGTTAATTATTAAGCATCATGTCAAGCAACCAACTTCCAAAAATCTACCTTTTTTTTTCAAGGATACTTAAATGGAAGCGAAATGAGCTTACCGTAGTCTTAGATATCCCTATATGCAATCAACTTGGTGATTCTTTGGTCCCTACAACCTGGGCACAACTAAAGACAACGACACTCTCATAAGGGAGTTTTTAATGCTATTATTTTCTAAGGTTAATGGGGATTAGGATTTATACATTTAGATGCTTCTAATGATGCTCTACTTGGTAAATTGGCATAGCGAGTTTTGAATGATCAAAACTTGTTGTGGGTTAAGTCCCTAAAGACATTTAGTTTTCGAAAGTGATGGCTTTATGAGAGTAACTAAAGATGGTGATTTTTCATGGTTATGACAAAATTTCTTCGATGATTAAAGGGTCATTGAAAAGTCTTACATTTGACAAATGGGAGTAAGAAAAAAGAATTAGCATCCTAAACAACCAACAATTGCTTAAATTATGCACGTGCTATTGTACAATGTGTAGATCTATCCAACAATCATATTATCTTAGTGCAAGATGTGATATGCTTTGGTTGAAACAATGGATAAGGATACTATCACTTTTTTCTTTTTTCTCTTGGAAGTAATTTTATAAGATATTTGCTTAATTCTTTTGAGCTTGTCAACGAGGAATGATAAGATGGCTTGGTCTTTGGGGAGAAATGATGAATATTCTATTAGATTAGGTTATTATAGTCGGTTCAAGCTAGATGCATAAATGAATTTGAACCAACCATTCTTTGCATATTAGAAAAATGATTTAGAGCTTAGATTGTATGCCTAAAGTTAAGCATTTTTTATAGAGAATATCTTCAAATTCATTTAATACAAATTGTAATCTCTTCAAAAAGAAAATTAAGTTTTCACCTATGTTTAAGTTTTCAACTCATGAGAAAACATTAAAAAAATCTATTTCTCCAGTATACTTAGACACAACTAATTTTGTTTAAGTTTATTGGTCATATAATGGATGTTCCTGCAATTTTAACTTTGTGATGATTGGTTTATGCAATTATGGGAATCCTTTGTTGCGGTAGCTATTGATCCAAAGAAAGCTATAATTGAGATGAGTGTGGAATTATAGTACATACAAAAATATAGGTGTGATAATATGTTCAAAGATAAGAATCTTGATCCAAAGACTTTGATTCAACTAATAAAGGCTTCTATTACTAAATTGGATAAGAAACAGAAGGGCACCAACTCAGTAGCCTCAAAGCAACAATAATCCTCAACTTGCTAGTTGAATACCTCTATGAGTACTGGGAATGAAATTTTATGTATTGATTTTATTATTAGAAATCATAATGAATCTTTTCTCAGTGATGCAACATTATAGACTTAGGTTATGAATGTTGACGTAGTTGAAGCAATTCGATAAAAAAACACGATGATTTTTGTGAACCAAAAGAATTGGACTCAAGTCATATCGAAAATGGATTTTTCAACATTACATCACTGTCTTATGCGAAAGTCCAGGTGTTGGACTATTGAAACTATTATAGAAGACATTAGATCTCTTAAAAGAACGTTTTCATGATTATAAATTTTCTATAATTTGTGGGACAACTAATACTTATACCAATTAAATTGCATTGTGAAATAAAAAATACTGGAGCATGCGGTTTGGAAGTTATATCTCCCATATGCTTTGTTTATACCTTTAGCAGCTTACCGTGGTATTAGAACTCCAAAACGAGGCACAATTGTTTTCTTTCACGAATAAAGTCATGTTCTTGTTGGAAAAGAAGAAAAAGTGTACTAAATTTGGAAATTTTAAACTTAAATGGGTAGTAAATACATTTTGACATCGTTAGGAGGGAAAAAAAGAAAAAAAAAAAAAATTTACATGGCACTTTGTTTTCACCGTCCCCCCTGGGTGTCTCTAACACATAAATCTTCGAAATCCTCTCTCTGCATAACTTCTCTCTCTCTCTCTCTCTCTCTCTCTCTCTCTGGATACAAACCTTCGTTCGTTACATCCACTCCGTTACTCCTAACGATTCACTGTTACGATTCTCTCCCTTCTTCTCTCTCTCTCTCTCTCTCTATTCGCGATGTCCGCTTCCACATCTCAACCTCCTCCCGTGGAAGAACCACCAGCACAGCAACAACACCACCTCCAACAACGAGAAGAGGACCAGCAGCAGCCACAAACGACGTCGTCATCGTCGCCAAAGGAGAAAGAATGCACGCACAAGACGAAGCTTATTCAATTCCTAGGACGTACAACGCCTATTATTCTCCAAAATGACAATGGACCCTGTCCTCTTCTTGCTATATGTAACGCCTTCTATTTTCTCCCTCTCGCTGTTAGGTTTTATTGTTGATTTGTTAATGAATTAATTGATACTTGGATCATTTTCTCGACTTAGGGTTTTATTGCGGTTTTTGCATTGAGAGATGATGTTATTGTATTGTTTTAGGGTTGTTTTAGTTTGAATACTGAGCAAGGAAATGATAATTGGGTTGTGGATTATCTTGTAATGGAAGGCTATAAGTGGCGTTGCTTGGAAATTGGGATTTCGGTGCAATATGTCTTGCAGTTTATCATATTAGTGTGGGCCTTGACTACCAGACGATCTCCTTGGGATATGAGGTTGGGAATATTGAGCTACCTTAGATGATTTTTCATTTGTAAACTAGTTCAAGAGACACTTGGTAGGTTCACTAAGATGTACAGATTGTACAATCATGAGAAAGAAGTGCAAGTCTTTTAGTTAGTGCCTCTCAAAATCCTTTCCTGAGAGGCAAAGAGGTAGTGTTAAAGCAAGCTTCCCTGGATTGAAACTTCTTGCGAATTCTATATCTTAGAAGCTTGGAAGTTGGGGGAAGTGGACTTGCTAGTCTTGCATCATGCTTATCATTTTTCCACATAGTGGAGACTGTTTCCATTGTGCTATTGATGTATTTAGGTTTTAGTATGGTTGTGTTGATCATAGGGGTTGATATTGTGCTGATATGATGGTGTTAGTGATGGTTATTTTGTGGTACGTGCTTACTTAGAAGAAGAGGATTAATATCAAGGTTCTTATAGGTAATGTGCTCCTGCTGCGGAACAACCTTAATTTGAGTGCAGATGCGGTTGAGGTCTCACAAGAAAAATTACTTTCTTTGGTTGCAGAACGGCTGATTGATTCCAACAGTAATGTTGATGTAAGTATTTATTTATTTTTTTCTTTTTCTCTTTAAAGCATTGAAGAAAGGAAGATTTAAAGGTTTTTGCTGTTGTCAATCTATTTCATTATCTTATCACAGAACAAAGATGCTGGATATGTTGAAAATCAACAACAGAACATAGCAGATGCAATTGAGTTGCTTCCACGACTTGCTACTGGCATTGACGTAAATATCAAATTCAGGAGGTTGGTTATTTAGATGCTATTGCTGAATATTTAGTCTTCTTTCATTCCATTTCTGCTCCGATTTTATATTTGAGCCATATACACCAATTAATTGCAGAATAGATGACTTTGAGTTCACTCCAGGGTGTGCAATATTTGACCTGCTGGATATTCCACTATATCATGGTTGGATAGTTGACCCTCAGGTATGCTGAACATATGCTAGAGTAAAATGGAATTTATGGTTGAGTAGCCTCAAAATAAAGAACATGGGTGAATAATTCGTTAGAGATGTCCATGTTTATGGGAACATAATAGGTCATCAGCATCAAAAGCATCTGGGGGAACAGCATAATAGATGTAGTATACAACATTCATTTGAAATTGTTCTTGGGATATAATTTGATCTTTCTATTGACATGGCCACATTAAATTTTTTGTTTCATAAGTAAGTTGAGAGTAGGAATCAAACCCTAAATTAGTGACTGAGAGCACAGGAGATTTATAATTAGACCCCAAAGATGATTGGCTCCATTGCTAAGTTTTGTTTGTAGACCCATTGTGGATATTTTTAGATCTGCTGGGCGCCAAAATGAAGGGTACAACATAGAGGATGCGGCTATATTATACGTTTTTTGGCTGATTGTTCGTCTTTTATAGTTTGTTGGAAATTGGAATAGATTTATACCTGTTTTGCCCAGATTTTTTTTTTTTTTTGGGGTGTGCGCGTGTGTATGGGTGGGTAAATAGTGTAAGAAACCCCATTACCCTAGAATCGTCTATTTTGTTGGAAGATCTGCCTAGAATCTTTGTCTGCGTTAGCTTGTGATAAATACCTTGAGTATTGAGTCATCATAAATAATTTAGTACCTTGTTACTTTATTAGAATAATCAAGGTTGAATAAGATTGGTTCAGAGGCTAATGCAGACAAAGATTCTTTCAAACTGATCTTACTCATTGCTTGGACAATCTGGACATGGGAAATGAATGTTTAATTGACCTAATCACATATAAATCTGTTGATCTTGGGCCAAGTACTACAAATTGGTGCAAGCTTACCTATTCAATCAATTCATATCATGCCATTCAACATCTGTGGTTAAACTATCCAGTAGGTACTCCTACCACTTTAAGAAGACTAAGAAAATGTCATTGCCTGTAATACATGAATTGTTATTTAGATTTTGCAGATTCTTTAACCATTGTTGTAACTATTAGTTTGGGATAGCACACTCTGGTTGTTGTGGTTGGTTTTCTTCCCAACGCACCCCACCCTCCCCACTCCGCGCCCACCCCCCCCCCACCCCCCCACTCCTAAAAACCCCCTTCTCCTCTCTTTTGTTTTGGTGGTTGTGGGGTGGGGGCTTTAGGATTGGTAATTCAATAATTGGTGGTGGTTTAATCCATTAGTCTAGGGCAGTATGTTTTTATGCTATTTTACTCTTATGCCGTGAATACAAAGAATATGATGATATTTATACCACCGAGAGTTTATACTGTCAAAGCACTCTCACTCCATTCCTGCCAATATCTCTAATAATTGATTTTGGTCCATCTAAATGGATTTTAAGATTTGATCCGTATCCAAATGAGCTTGCAAATCTAAGATTTAGTTAATCATTTGAATTGTCAAAGTGACAATGCTGTGATAAAGTCTCAAAACCTCCATAATTTCTGGTGCTTGTTCTGAACAATGTCTGGATGTTTTAATTTTCAAATATATAGAATGCAATTACCTCATAGACTGTTGCATCCCATAGGCAGGTCAGAGAAATTATTATTTATTAATCTCTGTACGTCATTACCCGAAAGAATCTCTGTACGTTCGATGTTCTGGAATTTGGGTAGAGTATATTCATCTATTTAAAAGGTGATGTAACCATTTCTCTGCATAGAAGGTGTGAAATTTGTTTCTCTGCTATATTATTTCCATATTTTAACACCTTATACTTTGGCTCTTGTTTTCTTCACTGCATTAGGACTATGATACTGCTAATGCAATTGGATCCAAATCTTACAATGCTTTAATGGAAGAGCTTGTTGCTCTAGAAACACAAAATATGCATGAAGAGCCCAAGGTTAATACTGAAGAAGATTGTGTTGATTTTGCTGCTGCAACAACTGCAACTCTTGGAGTGCCTTCTCCATCTCTTTCCAAGGCTATGTCATTTGATGATTCTCCACGTTCAACCTCTGATGTTCAAATTATGAGAAAGGGAGACTTGGAAGAAGAAGCGGAGCTGTTGAGAGTACTAAAATTGTCAGAAGCTGAAACAGCAGAGAGCAAATCTATGGTTGCTGAAGATGATGCATGTAATATATCTGCTGGTTCTGATGCAAGTGTAAATCCTCAGAAGGTCGTCCCTACTGTTATACCAAATGCAATGCTAGAGCATAATGGTGCTGAATATGAAATTCATTCATTGAGACCATCTATAACAGATAATCGTGATATACTGAGTGGGACAGAAGAAGCTAGTTTATCAACGAAGACAGACACGAGAACTTTCCTTGATCATTCAGAGTATAGAGAAGCTACTCCAGGGAGTGAAGTCATTGATAGGTTGAATGTTGACTCATTACTAAAGGTAAAGGATGCATTGGTCGTTTCTTCTGGCAACCGACCTCAATCTGAAAATAGTAATTCTGAGAACTGTTTCCAAGAAAAAGAGATGGTGGAGGGACAATCGGCTCTTCTAGGAAATAAGATGGAACCACTGGCTAATCAAAGTGAGTCCAGTGTGGCAGTGTTTGCAAGCTCACGGGCACTAGATGTTAACTCAGAGTCCTCTAATGGTACACTGGAGCATATAGACACTACTGAAGCTTTTTCTCCAAGTGCTAATAGCAGTGAGCCCATCTATGAAGGGGAAGAATGCATATTGGACTCAGGCCGAACAGCTTTTGAAGATCGTGAGCCTGTTTATGAAGGTGAGGTCATTCTTGCTGAACAAGCTGACAAAACCTCCACAGATGCCCATAATGTGAGGTCTAAAGATGCAATTACTCCAGAACAGGGTAAACAGCAGTCTCAGTTTCCATCAGGGTTTGGTTATGTTATGCCAATGTTCTAATGATATCTTTGTTAATTTTGCGGCAGGGGAATTGATTAATAATTTTCTAAGGAGCAGTGCCAGCCAATTGACATTTTATGGGTATGTCTCCTATTTTCTGATGGAGGCCTTGGCTATTCTAGGGATATAGCTTTCCTATAATGATTTTCCATGCGTTATGCAGCCTCTTTTCATTGCAAGATGGTCTTAAAGAACGAGAGCTCTGTGTCTTTTTCCGTAACAATCACTTTAGTACCATGTTTAAGGTCCGTTTTATATGAAAATTGCTTATTTCTTGTTGATTAGTTTGATGCTAGCTGTAGCAGTTGTGAATTAGGTAGACTTTTCAACTGAATCTCTTGTTATGTACACTTTTGCAGTATGAAGGTGAACTCTACTTATTAGCTACTGATCAAGGTTACTTAAATCAGCCTGATCTGGTATGGGAGAAACTTAATGAGGTGAGGACCTTTTCATTAGAAGTTGACTAGGACAGAATAACTGGTTTCTGCCTGTTCACTCTATCTATTGGTAATAAAGTCTGATTATAACCTTTTCTTTTTGTAGCCTTTTCTTGTGTTGTGTGACGAGTGCCTTATTATATGAATTTGGCGCCTCCAGTTTTCTTCTTCTCCATTCCCACCCCACCCCCCCCAACACAACTCTCCCTTCCTCTTCCTGCTTCTCCTCCTCTTCTCTCTCTCTCTCTGCCCCCCTTCCTTTTCCCAAAACCCCACCCTCCCAACCCACCAACCACACACCCCACCCCACTCTCCCTCCTTTTCTTCTTCAACCACAACACACACACACACACACACAAACACACAAAAAGGAAGTTTCTACGGAAATCAATCTCACTCAGTAAACCCCCTGATATCATTTTATAGCTTTTGGAAGTTTATCTTAGGTAGGCATCTAGAATAGTAATTACTTAGAAGTGCATTATGTGGTAGCATGACTTCGCTGCCAGGTTGCCAACTTAGCATCTAGCATCTTGGTTTATTAGGTATGCTGCTTTAGTCGTGGTCCATGAAGCATTTTGTTATTTTGTGACCTGAGATTTAGTATTGTGAATTACCATTTGAGCTATTTTAGTTCCAGAAGCAGCGATCTTGCCCTTGGTGGAAGTAGATTGGTATTTCTATAATAATGTGACACAAGAATTTCTAATTTTATAATTGCTTATTGCTTTCATATTTAGGTTGCTCCAGTTGGTTTGTTTTGATATTATGATGGATGTTTTTGAGCATGATCCCTTTATTTCAATGTGATTCCCATGTTCTTCCTTTTAATGGTCATATGATTCATAGAATGGAGTTACATTCAGGTCAATGGGGATACACTATTTATGGCCAGTAACTTTAAGGAGTTTAACATGGAAAATCAGTCGAATAAGGCATGGGATGAGCATAATGCCATGGCAAGTACTGCTGTATGTATTTTGCCTTTCATCTGATCTACTTGTTTTAATGTTCTGACTAATTCCTTCTTCTTCTTCTTTCCCATTTTGAAACTAATTCATATTCATCTGCTTCAGGATTATCTTGCTAGCATTGACAGTGCTGCTCAAGCGGGTTTGGATATGAAGTAATTACCTTATCTTGTTGGCATGCGATTGTCTCAATCATTTTGATTAGCTGTCTTAGATGAAAGATATTGTTTCTCTTGGTGTCTTTCTTCAGACTTCGTTATTGAATCTTGATATCTATCTCCTAACAAACAATGCAATACTTTTACTTCATATACACATCTTCCCTCATTTTCCTGTGGAGAGACTGTTATTCATGTATCAATCATGCAAAAATTTTATTGATGACTAGCTTTACATGGTTTACAAAGCAATTTGTTGTACCGGTCGCTAGGTATTCAAAATTTTGTTTTGGTTGAATGTCTTACATAAGCCTGGCAGCTCCTTTCTTTCTTCAAGGAATCTTGCAATATTTGCAATGTTTATTTTTTGATGGGTACAGTACAACTATGCTCAGTGTCTTATATCGGAAGAACTTCTCTATTGGCAGTTCGGACCTTCAACTGGCAATAGCTCTGCAGCAACAGGAGTTTGAGCAACAAAATTCTCAACGTCAAAGTCAACAACCACCATCTGTCAGTGGTTCAAGACTGGTTACTGGTCCTCAGGTAAACTGAGCTTCTTCCTTTATGACTCTCCTGTTAATCTTGTTCTCTTTTGGTTTTCATTTTATTTGTGGAAGCTACTATGAGTGACGGTAGATACTTCAATGTGTTTGCTTTGTTAGTCATAGGCTTTGACCGTTTCTTGTTTATTGCAAACATTGCTTCAACCTTTATCTCAACCTTTTTCAGTGATACCTGCTGAGCAAATACAGTTAAAGCACAATCTCTAAGATATTATTCTTTTGGTGAGATGTATAAAATTTGAATTGAGATTGAGTGTCTTTGTGTAAAATTGGGATCTTTGCCACACATACCAATTGCAGTGGTCTGTTTCTTTTCTGTTGTCTGGTTTATTGCAAGAAATAGGACTGCGCAGAATTCCTATTTCTAGGGAATTGTATAGCTCAGTAATAGCCTATCACTCTGGTTTGGTTTGACTAAACGCCCTCCACAGAGACTTGCGATAGAATCTAATTACTAAAACATCCTTTAGTTTTAGAACCATAAACACTGCCCCATGCATCACCTCTCTAATTCCTTAACCTAAACCCTAGTCACTGAACCCTGCCAAACCACCAACCATCTTACCTTAGCCATGGTTTAAAACCACCAGCCTACTCTACTGTGCCACTGCCTAACCAAGCTTCCCAAGCTACCAAGTGAACCATTGTAAAGCAGGACAGAGCAAACCAAGTGACTGAGAACCAGGCTAGCAAGAGCCAATTGAGCATGAACCAGGCAAGTGCTAACAATAATCATTGTGAACCACTTATAACCACGGACTTGGAGATGGTGGGTGGGCTAAAGAGAGTGTGTGTTATGTCTTTGAAGGATGCAATTACGAGCTACTGCTAACCATAGGTTTGGAGGTGGTTGTGGTTTAGCGATTGCGGATAATGACTAATGATCCAGGCAGGTGAACTGTTGACAGCATTATGACTATCAACCAAGCAAATGTGATGTCGGTATTTCAGTGTTGCAAGATATGAATTATCATTTCATCAAGCATTAATGGCTTCATCTATGCTGTGTAATTCGCTAATTTACTAACTGGATTTTCTTTACTGCCATATTAGAGGAGCTCTCAACTAAATGTTTCAGTAAAAAGTGTTTGTTTAAACATATTTGTAGTTGCTTTTCAGGTTTGGGTATGTGGCTGGGAGATCTCTGATTGAAAATTAGGAAGTCATATCATTTTCATTGTTGTATAAAGGTTCTCTCATGTATTTGTCATGGACTTCTATTTACTCTCTGAAGTTGTCGTAGAAGCTATCTCTTCTGGATATAGTCTTGGGCTTTCATAGCATATTGTTTATACTATTTATCATTTTGCAGGCTCCGAGGCATAATGGCAGAAATTATTCTTCTTCTAATAAGCCTGACGCTAAATCTAAAGACAGATGCAGTATCATGTGAATTCGCATGTAAGTGATTTGGATGTTCATAGTGTAAATGGTTTTCTGTGTAATTGTACCCTAAGATATTGATGAATCTTTAATGAACACCATCGAATCAAATTTCCCTCCTCTTTGCTTTTTCATCTGTAAATAGAGCAAGTGCTTTTAACTCATTTGCACCTACATTTTGTTTTCCGTCATATGGGTTCCTGTGGTTATTTGACATACCACAGCCCCATTGCAAGAAATTATCAATTGTATATTGGTTGATAGCCCATAGCTGGAATCTTCGAGTTGGTAGATCCACACAGAACGTTGTGGCAAAAGCATTAAGCAGGTTCACTTGACTATAGTAATCCTATCTAGTTTAGTTGTGTTAATATTGTACATTCATATTCCAAAGTAAAATTTCTCTATAACATCTCTAAAGTGATTTGTCGTTTGTTTGTTTTTCCTCTTCGTCATGAAGGTTAGTCAGCTGAATTTCTATTCTTGAATTAATGCAGCAATAAGATGAATATATTGCCTGACACTGTTTGTCTTACTTGTCGATGAAATTACTCAGGACAGCCTTGGATACTCTTTGGAACATCTTATTGAGTTGAGATGATCATTTGGAATGTCTTTATTTTATGCTAAATTTGATTGGGTGCAAAGCCATTCCCACCCTCGGATTCTTCCCGATAGAAGTATTATTACCACATTTGTTCGTTGAAAAGCCATTTTATGAGGTAGAGAATCCTACCTGGCAAAGCCATTCCTGCATTCTCTTTTTCCGTTTTCCTTCAGTTTTTGGTCCTTTTCTTTTCTTTTCTTTTTAATTTCTTTTTGCATTGCAGGTATTACATTGCTTTAGCGGTATAATTTTGAATTATAGTTAATTCAATTAATTATATTGATAAAAAACTAATTGTACATAATTAGTTGCGGAAGATATAACTAATAGGTATTGCAAACATCGTTTGTAAATAAAAACGTTTAATAAAGATATTGGAAATTTTCAAAACTTAGAAATAGATGCCACGACACGATCATGAAAATTTTTCTCCTTTTACTCCATGTCCTTTTCATGCTAACCTTAATGGCAGCTGCTGATTGCTGACGCCATTTGCCCCATTTTTATTTTTTCCTCATTTTCTATAACCACAACAAATAAATAGATAAGTAAATAAATAAAGTCAAGTCTGACTAACATATCTGCATCATTGTGCTTTGCCTCTGGTAAATCCATTAGAAAAAAAAAAAAGAAAGAAAGTCGTGCATCTTATTTCTGATAATGTTTCTTTAACCACATAGCAGTCTTCCCACATGGCAGGATTGGATTGCATGTCTGGAAGGTTTTAGGTAAATGTTTGGCCATACTAACCCGCGACATGGTAAGTTTTAATAAAGGAGACTGATATTATTATTGCTTGCCGGCTGTTCCATCCCAACCTCACTACATAAGATCCCATGTCAATAAGGAAACAAACAAATTGCAAGACATGTCGTGCCTGCCTTCACTTGATTTGGAACATTTGGAAATAATAAAATAGCATCCTCTTCCGTGGTGATCCTCTTACTACGCTACACCATGCTTTTTTCTATACTATTTCTCTTCCGCATGCACACCCTAGAATTTTAAACCATCAATAGGGCCAAGTCCAGGCATATTTATATTAGTGCTTACTTCTCCTCCATCCTGGCTGGCAAAACTCAATTCCGATGGGTTGTACACTGTCCATCTTTGACATCCTTGAGGCCCTACATTTTTTGCATACATGAATCACCACATCATTTAAATCTCTCTTCGCTGTTGAGAGTTTTCTCTCCTTAGTCGAGCATACCTACCCTATTGGTAGGGGTTCTTCATCCACTTTAATCGATATATTAAACTCCAAGCCATAATGTACTTCATCCTTATAATCTCTCTTGGTTATGAGGATTGAATTGGACAAGTATAAAAATGATTAGATAATATAAGTTTATTGTATCGTATTTGGTATACAGAGTAATAGATAAAAAATTTATATTGAAAAATAAATAATTTTTGTAATATTTAATAAAAATAATATTAATTGATTTAATATTATAATATTGAGTGGTATTTTTGAG
The DNA here is from genome assembly GCA_024138015.1 of Lumnitzera littorea. NCBI lineage: Eukaryota > Viridiplantae > Streptophyta > Magnoliopsida > Myrtales > Combretaceae > Lumnitzera > Lumnitzera littorea. The sequence goes on along the minus strand of JAMXBB010000001.1, from coordinate 881,512 downwards.
AATGAAAAAGATTTGTGGTTTTTATCCAATGAATTTTATTTTTATAATATAGTATAGATGGGATAAAATTTAGACATTTTGTTTGATCTATTAACTCAATTTTTGTTTAATTACTAAGCAAAATTACAAATTAAATATGAGATAATTTTTTTTATTCAATTTAATATCACAAAAATTTTGTAGGTAAACACCACCTTAGTATCATAATGCAGATGCTAAAACCCCAAATGCCTTTATGTACTCAACCTTTCTAAGCAACCTGTCCTTCCAAACCACCAAATAACCTAGATTCTTTTTCCACCATTTTTCCTAAACCAATGCTACAACGATCTGATCTATGGATATTTAATTCTGAGTTCGGATTCGGGACCCTAACGTAAGTAAAACCCTAATTTTAGTAACCTTGTCCAATTGATTTCGTTCCCTTGAAATGCCATTAGTGAAGCTTGCCACGATCGTATTGTTGGAGTCGAGATGTAGATGCTACGGTCCATCTTCCATAATCACTACATCCGTCTTTGTTAGGTTACATGTTTTCAGTGCAATAGATTGTCTTTGTTTATGTTCTTTCAAAGCTATGAGAGCCTATATCCTTTTCGTGCCTTTTTGTATTCTTGAAAGAATCTGATTTGTGTATTTAGTTTATAAAGTGTGACACGTTTGTTGGTTTTAAAATTCTCGGATTTGTATTTGACCATTTGGGTTTAATGTTCTTGGCCCAGTATAAGTAAATGACATTGATGAAAGATTATCAATTGTCATAGACCTAGATACCCAGATAAACGAGAATATCTCCTCTAAAGCTGTTGCGCTGGGAAAACTGATCTTGGAGAAAGCATATAATAAAAGCAGTAACTATATTAGCAATGAAGAAATCCTCGAAAAACTATGGGCCATATGAGATGGTAGCGAGGAGAGCCAACTTATTTGTGTGCACATTTGCAAGTTCTCAATAGTTTATGAAGGTCATAAAAAGACAACCCTTGGAGTGTGACAGTAAACTGTTGGTGCTAAACATTTGGAAAGTACACTTTTGGATACAGATTCATGGCTTGAGATTAGACTAGATGACTGATAGGAATGCTCTGAAGATAGGAGCCTTTTGTTGGTAAGGTGATAGAGAATGAACCGGTAGAGCTAAGGGGTGATGCGATGAGGGGTTTAATGGAATTAAAATGGGCTTTTGGTTCTGTAGAAACATAGAAGAGAGGTACTTTCAAGTAAGGGAAAATGCTAGAAGATTCCTATTTTAAGTGTTGTCTGATGGGTTATTCAACTGATGGATACAATGGAGATGTTAGTGTTCAAATTTGTAGATCTTGGTCAAGGGCTCCATCCATTAATTCATTGATTGAGGGTGAAGGCTCGCTTAGTATCCTTGCTGGTTCAATCTTCTTCGATACATTCTCACTGGCTTGGAGAGAGTTAGTACCTGCTTTGCTAAGTGTGGCAAACCTATTCCTTAATCTAAACACGACATCTCCTACCCTTCAAAATAAGTCACTCACAACAACTTACCCAACCTCATAATCAGGTTACCATCGTTGCTTTTTCTGAACTAAAACTGCCTGCCAGCATAAGTACCTCCAAACGACTTAGCACCCAAACCTTCTTGAATTTGAGGGTTCCTATGTGAAGGACCCCAAAAGTTGTTTTTTTATTTTTTTATTTTCCTCACTTTACCTTGTCATGTCAATAAAGAGTATAAGCAAATTTACAAAGAAAAAAAAAATTAATTATATGAAAGCTACTAAAAATTTTAAAAAATGTGAAGAATTTTGGTAAAAAGATTTTTAGGAATAAAGTGAAGAGATACTTTTAAAAAAAAAGGTTTTTTAATACATTGATGTAGTATTTTAAAGAACTTATAGAAAACACTAGGGTTAAGGATGGCCTTAATACCAAATCTAATAGGAATGAACCGAAATAATTGTTTAATTTCATCTAAGGACAAATAAATAATGGATATTTGAAATCATAAAGAAATTATGTGGAACCTATACTAATAACGAAGGAATACGAAAAACAAAGTTGAGATTATCTTATTATCAAGATGGATTGAATGGTAGCAAAGAAAGAATGATAGATGATAAAATAATGGATCAAATAATAAGTGTTTCAGTTTTGAGTTTTGTATAATAAACAAATGAGCTTGGGTCTTGAGTATGTACAATTGAATTATCATTTTTGTAATATTTAATATTATTAATTAAGAATTTCTATAAAGTAAGTACAGTGCAGTTGAACTTGTATTTTATATACCTTCAAAGGCATGCTTTAGAATGGTTACAAAGTATTGAGATGCTATACCATGTTTTGAATTTTAATTTACTTCGTAACGTGTAATATCCATATCAAACCTATCTTATTACATTTACTACCAGCTTGAATATACCCGATTATATAGGGTAGAGCAAATCCCAAGTTATAGTGGGATTACCTACCCTCCCTTTGCTCTAGTTTTAAATCTTAAAAACCTACGCACGTTATGCGACATTTACTATAACACTTTTAAGTAGCACATATAATTCACCCTTGATATTTGGGGGAAAATGTGATGTTAGATTTGACCTTGAACACTTTGGCTTGCTTAAATTAGTGTCATTCATCATTTGCTTCGCTTTCAGGTGAATGGTGAAGTTTTCTTCCTATCAATAATACCGGGAAGGAGGATTTTGTACCTCCACGACAGATTTGGTCTAAATATCCTCTTTGTGGCTGCACGCATACCTTCCTCATTGCTTTTAATGATATCACTAATAATATCTTCTTCTTTTTTATTTCCCAACCAAACTTTAATTGACCAATTAAGAAATTTCCACGCATAAGAATCATATTTCTGCCAGACAAATTGAACGTGAGTTTAGAAAATTGAACTTATAGATATATAGTGAATTTAATTTTCTCTATTACTTTAAAGTTTGTTATGACCTAAACCTAAAAGGAGAGCTCAACCCAAAAGGTTTGTCTGATGAGTAGAAGAGTCCTTTAAACTTAAGTATAATACTTAATCCATGTTATTTTTTCTCATAAAATTATAATATTACTACTTGATTTTACTCTAAATTGCTCACTTTTAAGTAGTTTCACTTTAGGTAACTTGCGCTTTGCTTTATCAGATAATTCTTTCCTATATAATCCTTTTTTGGGTTACTTTTCTTCATGGGGTCTCTTCTATGGGTTTAACCTTTAAATCAGTGTATCAAGTATTATGACCCACACGTAAAGGGATAGTTTAATTCAAAAAATTTATTTGATAGGTGTTCTAGACTTAAAATGCAATATTTATTTCGTGTTACTTTTCTACGTGCGCTTGTGATGGAGTTACATTTATCAAATTAAAACTTTAGGCCTTGAACTGGATTCCGGCCGATGTTTGTCTTGATTGGAGGAAAGCTGACACTGGCAACCTCCTGGTTGATGTACGCTGTTTTTTTGCTTGGTTGGTTACTTTTCTAGTGCATCGGAAAAAAAAAAAAGAAAAAATATATAAAAAAAATGATTGATGCCCTTGAATTTTTAGATCCTAAATCCTTAAAAAAAAAAAAATGTTATTAGACCCATTTCATTATTTCATCCTCGGATAAAATTATTGAAAAGACATTAAATTATTGTTTTTATCATTTTTATGGGGTAATATGGCCATTGGGAGACAAAAAGCATTTTCTTTTATATATATATATAAAAAAATAGAGGTAAAAACACTCAATTTTAAATAAAAGAGACAAAAGTGTAAGTATAGAAAATATTAAGGAGGTATATTTTACTCAAATTTCAGGTGATAAATGCAATAGTAATAGAGGAGTGGCAATTTATGTTAATAATTAATCCCAAGTATGCCGTAAGAATCGTAAGTCCTCCCCAAACAAACCAAAAAGGTTACATTGGATGACCGTTATATAAAGCAATGATAAATAGACAGACAGTAATATTCCAAAATACGAGGCTAAAATTATATAAAGTAAAAAGAAAGAAAGTGAAATTCCTTTCTAAAAACATTAGTGGACTTGCATCCCCATTATGGGTGTAAAAAAAAAAAAAGAAAAAGAAAATTACTTAAATATTAATGATATTGATGCTATAATATTAATGTAATATGGAATGAAAATCACAATGATATATTTATGATTTGTTTCTTACATGTATAATATTCTATAGATTTGGTAAAATTTCATGGGATAATTTTTTTTTTTTTTCAAACGATAATACGTTGAATATTCAAAAAGAGTTTGGCATCTCTCTATGTATACATAAAATAAAACTATAGTGTGTGTCACTTGGCTATTAAGATATACAATAATAATAACACACTCCAATGAAGTTTGGATAGGATGATTTTACAAACCGTACAATAGACATGTGAAAAGTGCAAGACTTGATGGGATTATTTAGCGGATAACAGATGAAGAGAGTATGGGATGAGCTTGTTAACTGTTTTTGTTAAAGGAAAATTACTATATTTTCATTAAAGAGCACTCAATATTTAAAAAGTACATACCTTTTAGTTAGTCGATAATGCATAAGATATTATATAATTTATCCTTTTTTTCTATTTACTAAAAAGATAAAAAAAAAAAGGGTTATAAAAAGCTTTTTGACTTTAACAATATAGATGTGGAAAAATTATCTTTATTTATTATATTCGAGGCATTCCAAACGGAATTGAGGATTTTATATCATTTTTACATTACAAAATATATGATTTAGTGTCACGTGGATACTTTGTCCTTCTCCGAATGTTCTACCTTGTTTTGAAATAAGAAACTAAAATGAATTCTTGAATTTGGATAACAATGAGAGTGCAATCGCATAAGCCTCTATAGCCTGATATTACAAATGCCAATCTCTTATAAGATATACTGGTTTTAAAGCTATTTGCTTCAAACTTGTAATAAGGGAGAAAAAAAATAAAGCTAGATGCGTATAACCAAAATCTATAACCGGAACTTATAATCTTTTTAAATCAATTCATATGATTAATATAAGTAACACCATTAGTAGTTACTCATAATCCTAATAGAGTCATATGACCCCTTTAAAGCTATAAGTAGTTATCTATAACTGTTAGTTGATATTGAGATCTATATTTTTTAAAATGAATTATCATCTATTATTTTGTAAGGGGTGATTAGTATTATTTTTTATAAGTCTTGCGATTCCTTTAAAATTGTAAGAAATTATCTCATTAGCTAATTGTGTTGATTGAATTAATGATTTGAATTTGAATTAATTGAGCTATAAATGATAAAAATTAAATATATAATTAAATAAATCAAGATTATAAATATATAATTAAAAAAAGTAAACTGTAATATCTTCCTTGCACAAGGAATAGTAGAAAAGGACGGTACTAGGGAGGAAAGCTGATCATGAAACATTCAAATTGTTCAAAATTGTACTATAGTGTATTAATTTCATCGAGGTCGTTGAAAATTTCATTAAAAGCATACATGGTAGAAAAGATGCCCAGGGTCTTGCCCATAGATCTTCAAATTTCATTAAGATTCATTTCATCGAGATTGTTGAAAATTGTACTATGTATTTGTCGTACTAACATTGGGAGTAGTAAATGCTAGAAGCCCTCTTTTTTCATGCTAAAAGTCAATTAGGTACGGTCTTTGATGTTTTATTTGAGTTACCTAATTCTAATAACTTTATGGTAAAGTTGAATCAAATCCTTTATATCCAAGTGAATCAATTTAAGTCCTATATATTTGCATGGTAATGATAATTGGGTATGGTGTAGCTTGATTTGATTCAATTACTTTTCCAAATCAATAAAATGTGACTTGGGTTTTGATAATTTTAAATAAAATTATATAGTTTGAATTAAGAATTTTTTTAAACCATTAAATTTTGATTTGATTTATGAATTGAATTATATTTTTTAATTTTAAGACATGATAAAAAAATTGAAATGATGGTTGATGTGATAGAACTTTGGCTTTTAATAAATACAAGAGAGATACAATAAGGATCTTGTCCAGGATTGGCGACAACATTATTGAGTGCTTCTTCTCTTCTCTAGGCATTCCTTCTCCTTTCCACTGAGTTAAAAGTTATTGATTCACTAATGGCTTATTTACTTTATTGAATAAAATGAAAAGGGAATAAAATTAGAATTCTTAAAAAATATAATAAGAATATAATATTTATTATTTTGTTTAGTTAAATTTATAAATAATTTAAAAATAAATATATTATAAAACTTTAATGATTAAATTATTTTTAATTTATTTTTTAAGTAATTTTAAAGTAATAGACGATGGTAACTGATAGTGGTAGTAGTCGATGGTGGCGGCGACGATTGGGGGGAAGGGAGGCATTAGTATTTGTGGTAGTCAGCAGTAGCAGTGATGATGGTGGCAATGGCGGCAATGACAACGGTGATGATGATTGGTGGTGATAGTGGTGGACGATGACTAGTGGTAATAGTGATAATAATGATATTGATGATTGCTGGTAGTAGTAGTAGTGGTGGTGGTGGTGGTGGTGGTGGTTATCGTTAAATTGATATACGATTATTCTTAAAAAAAATATGAAATTTTATAAGGAATTATTATTACTTAATTTAAATAATAAGGATTTCAAAATAAAAAAATTAAGTGAATGTTATAATAAGGAATAAGAAGAGCGTAAAATTCCAATTCCTCTCATATTAATGAGGCACATTTGTTTCTCACGAAAATAAAGACCCCCTTGTTCTATTTTCCATAGCTTTTCTATCCAATTATTGTATCATGTAAAACTATTAGGATAATTATGTTTAGATGTATATTTTAAATGATGTAATTAGTGGATGCAACTTACACCCTATTTTGTATTTATTTAAAAAAAAGTCTATTTACTCTTAATTAACTTCATATAGAATATAAAAGTTAGAATACATATTGTATTTAAAAATACATGTGCACCTATAACTATAGATGGGAAAATTATTTGTTTATAATTAAAATTAAAAAAAATACTAAAATACAAAGTATACAAAAATAGTTACTAAAATATCAGTTATTTGTACTAATATCGTATTTTTAAAATATGATACTAGTATAAGTTACGATACTAATATAAATAGGTATATTGTAAAATGTAATATTAGTACAAATAGTTATATTCCTTCATAAAAATATGACATTAATTTTTGTTTATTATGGTTATATCATATCTTAAAAAAATGTGATATTAGTGTAAATAATAATATTGTATGCAACATTAGTTTTTTTTATGGAATCTGTAATTATATAACTTTTTTTTCTAAAATCCATAAATATACGTCACACCTAACTATAAATAGATTCTATACTTGAGACTTACTAATAGAGTTAGCATAGTTACAGAGAGACCTTATCACATTTGTAAATAAAATCTGTCTATGCTCGATTTGTATCATAAAAATAACAAAACGTCTATATTTGCACTCCAGAAAAAAAAAAAAAAAAAGGGATTATCTCCGTTATAATAATCTTTAAAACCATTTAAAACTCACTAGGACAAAGTTGCATAATTGGATGGCTTTTAGTTTACACTCAAACATCAACCATTAACCGTGATATTGACTTTAGTGTACTTACCAATGCTTTAGAGGGGCAGAAGAAAAGATAAAAGTAAAAGAACGGATAGATGATGAAGAAAGCAAAACCAAGAAAAAGAAAGGTCAGGACTTTAGGGCTACGTATTGTACGTAGTAAGGGCTGTTGAAAGCAACAAGACAAGTGTCACTCTCTCCATTAAATTTTTTCCTTTTCCTTTTCTCCCTCTCCTTTTTTTTTTTTTTTTTTTCCTTTGAAGTTATATTACAAAATGGGACCACATACTTTCTATCTGGAAACACTTGTATTTACTTTTTTTTTTTTTAAAAATCTTTTTCATTTTTCTGGGGGACCATCGTCGGTGTGTCCCGGTCTTAGGATGGAGGAAGACGACAAGAAGCTCCAGCTGTAAGGGCGACCCTACGTTCCCTCTTCCACATTGTCTTCGGTTCTTCATTTAACTTGAATAAACAATGTTACATCGTCAGAAGCGAAATCCTAGGCCTCGGCCCTTTTGGTGTGTGATATTATTAATGGATAAGACAGAGAATAATTATAATAGTCTGTATTTTATTTTATATAAACTTTTATTAAAAAAAAAAGGTCCAATCTTTAGCATTATAAGGTTGGATTTTTTCTTTAGAATTTCTTTTTTTTTTTTTGTAATTTTTATATTTTTTATCCGACGTGCCAATACTATATTTAAGCTTGATGCAGATATATATAAATAAGTGCATATATTCAATAACTATTTAATAAATAAGTTAAAGATTAAATGGTTATTGAGCTCAATTTTTTTTAGTTGAAATTTTATGTTTAGTTGAACCTGTGGAAAAAATTTGTCAATGTCACAATTTGGTCCAAGAACTAGACCCGTAGATCGAGTCTAAGAATCGGACTATCAATCAGCCAGTTGGGATTGGTTCTGGTTTGGTAGTTTGGTGGTGTTTAGTTGTAAAATTCTTATGATTCTTAGTTATTCTTTATTTAATAAAAATTAGATTAATAGACTGAATAAAAATATAAAATTTTATTATATATATATATCATGATATAAAAATAAAATTTAATATACCAAAACAAAAAATATTTTGTATTCAAAATATCTCTTCATGTTATAATATTAAGTTAAGTGATATTATTTTTATTAAATATTATAAAAAAATTATTTTTCTATAATATAAGAAATATAAATTTTATATTTAATACGGTGTAAATTAAACACGATATAATAAGCCTATCTCTTCATGTTATAATATTAAGTTAAATAATATTATTTTTATTAAATATTACAAAAAATTATTTTTTTATAATATAAAAAATTAAATTTTTAATATAAATTTTATGTTTAATATGATGTAAATCAAATATAATATAATAAATTTATATTATTTAATTCTCTTTATATTTATATTGTCTAATTATTTTTATTCAATACAATCGTTACGACCAAACCAAATAAGCTGGTACAGTAACCCCCACCAATAATTAAGATTGCTCGGGATTGAGTAATCTGAACCTAGGACCCGATGGATAGGGATGGGGTTGGTTTTATGTCGGATCGTACCTGTGGGTGGGTCTACCTCAACGTATATTATATGTGTAATTTATTAAAAGTCGGCCAGAACATCCAACGTAGACGGCAATCCGGATGTATATACACAAAAATTGTAAAATCACGTACCTTTTCTTTGTCCACAACGCCAATGTTACCGCATGAAACCAAAGAAAGCTTTTTAGAAGCTGAAAACAGTATGGGTTTTACCAGAGATGAACCCCGTTCCCACCAACATTTATTTAGGGATAATTGTGATATTTGATATTAAAATTTTATCAAATACAGTGATTAATTAAACCGGAGTTTAAAAGTCATAATTTATTATGTACTGACTTCAAAATAACTTATAGATATTATACCTAGACTAATTTCATTTAGGTAGTTAATTCTAAAAATCGGTAAAATTTGAGTAATTACTTGTGAAAATTAGTCAAGTTTAAGTACCAACTTGTCACTTTTAAATTTTTGATTACCGATTATAAAAGTTAATGAAAATTCAAATATCAAATGTGATATTTATCATTAATGTTCACTTCTAAAATATCTCATGGTGTGATTTAACTTGTTAATCTTAACCCGATTTAAGGGACTAGTTATGGTAGTCGCTATATACTATATAAAAGATTATAAATTAATTTCTCTTTCTCAATCGATAATCTTTTGTACGATATATAAGGCTATAATTACAATTAATTACCTAGAGTTGCACAAGTATAAACAATATCATTTCATCATAATAATAATTAGCTATTAGAATATAAAACACATATATTTATATAGAAATTTAGAGATAAAAAATTTATAATAATTCTTAACTTAAACTGGTATCATTTCGCTATATAATAAGATTTAAAATCTAAATATACTATCATAAGTATACTCCGATCAGATCTTACTCGCATATCAACCCCCTAATATATAACAAACCTTAAGCATGCAACGGTTCGACTCTACGAAAAGATCAGTTTGCGAAAGAAAATTATAAAGGTATAAGTTAACTAACTTAGTGAGATAATTTTCTCAACCGTACAACAAACAAGTTATACAACAATTAATTCAATCAAATGAATGCACAAATAATCAGTATGTCATATAAATACATGCAAGTGACCAGATACCGCATACAACTCAGATTTAACATCTTCTAAAGTCAAGGTTGGAGATACATCGATAACAGTTAAATCCGGGTGTCATATCTAAAACTTTTACAATAATAAAACTTTGCATTTTGTATATAAAATATAATGATATATCCATTCTCAGTTTTAATTAAAATCGAGTTTTGCGTATGATTGTGAGTAAGCTTACGCAACCCTCGTTACTCTTAAACGGAGGCCTTTGGACTCAACCTTTAGTCAAACGGTTGGCGCCTTTAACGCCTAGTGATCCTACAGGCCAAAATAAGGTCATATCGTATGTACGTACTGTACGAAATCTATAATAATAAATATCAACTTACGTATTGTGTAATGTGATGGTTGGAATTGATTATGTAGTGTGTTACGCCCTGAAACGGCAGAGTCATAACAGCCCCGTCATATAAACTATTCTAAGATAGAAGTTGGCCTTATAACCGCTACCTTAGACCTGATTTATACAAGGTATCTATGACTAACCCGCTTTGAAGTAAATAGTTTGTAATTTAAATAAATCATTTACTTAAAAAAGTGAGGAAATATATATATACATTATAATTCAGTTATTACAATTAAAGTTTACAATATTTCTCCGTAATATATTTCCTAGTTATTACATTATTCAGAAATGAAAAATTCTAAAGTAAAAGTTTAGACATTAAAAATATGTGTTTATTTTTCAAATGTTTTTCCTCACTCCTCAGAATCTAGTAGTTGCTAGCTTCAGAGTAGTTGTATGTCTCTTTTTAGCCAGCACTTACACGATGTCTATAGGGATGTGAGCAACCACAACTCAATAAGTTATGATAGAGGATTTAAAATTATACCATAACACAATAAGATTATCAACCAACTTATTAGGTGCAATGCATGTTCAAGCAAATGCCATTACACAATGTTGTCTGGCCTGTCGTGAGATTAGAAAAATTTTGCTCGCTCTAATTCGGGTTGAGGAGTTGCCATTAATGCAATATCTTACAACCAAACCTAGGCTTGTACAATGAAAACCTAGCTCCTCCTACGACTATCTTTGAACCATTGACTTCACCCTCACCGTGACCTCCTCTCCCGTCACTTAGTTTGACTAAGGATGAAGAAGCGACCATTATGCAATCCTGTGCTATCTCTTTCGAAAGAGTTGGTATTTGGTCGGGGAGTCCTAGGTATCCCCTAATGGGTTGTCATGCAAATTCGATTATGATTACAAGTCATATATTTAATTAGGTCCAGTTTAGGATGATTAATTATTTTATACAAATCATATAATATAAGCTAGAACAACAAATGGAATCATAGTATTACTCATAATCAAGCACATGTACACCACAGACTATTTAACAAGTACAACTAAGTATAATCTCAAGCTTCCAAAATACAGTATCGTATTAATTCAACTTACCTGGACTTCTCGCTCACTCATTTGAGGTCCAGTTCACTTAGACCATCGCCAATCATCCCTATAACACAAACGTGATCTTGGTTTTTCTTATAATTATTATAGGTTTGTTTTATCCTATAACACTTATTGTGATATTTTATTTAGAGTTTAATATATTCAATTATCTAGGTTTTCAAATCTTTTACAATTACTTTAGATTTGGGGTTAGGTTCGGGTTTAATTTCCGTATCGATTTCTAAATTAGGTTCTAGTTTGATTTTCTAAGTATTGTTTTATACCCGAATCTAGAAATTCGTTTCAACTCATAATGTGAAATTAATCATATTATTTCTCGATATCCTAAATACCATCACTATCCTTAATTAGTATTTTATTCCATCCGGTACACTTAAATTGGTATTAGTGTACCGAATTTATTCCTGATATGAGAAATTTTTATATTTTTTATATAATTATATAAATTTAAGTTTTCTATCAGATTTATTATATATTTTTATTATTATCATAATATCAATTTTTATTCTAATATCTTCTATTTATTATATTTCTAATAATTGTGTATTATGTATTATTACTTATTATGTATATAATACACATCTAATATTTTTATCACTCTAATTATCATCTCCTAACATCAATTATCATTTCAAAATATCTAAATTCATCCTAAATTAGGTTTTACACCTAATTACCCTAATTTACAAAATTAACTTAAAATTTACTATTTTTTCCTATTACATATTTACCACATAATTAACCTAATAATTACATATAACACCTTAAATGCTACAAATATCATACTTAATCAAATTTCAACATCCTAAAACATATAATTATTCACTAAATTAGTAATTAACCATTTAATTACTTAATTAACCATAAATTACCTATTTTATGCCTCATTTTAAGGCCTAAAAATTATCTAAAAATTTCAAAAATTAATTTTTGAAAACGGGCTTCATAACACTGTTATATATCATCTAAGTAGTTTACAAAAAAATTTTGGGCTCAAAACTACACTCTTAAGGTAATTCATTTCTAAACCAAAATATGTTCAGTTTTGCATGATTTCTTAAGGACTATATATCACGGGACATATTTTCATCAAAATAATATTTTTCCTAAAAACTACATACAGAAATATTCCAGAATAACAAAATTCATAATTTTCTAAGAATATTTACTACTTTTATAAAATTACACAAAATCGGGTTGGAAATCTAACTCACCGATTTGGGTGACTCTGACCACTGACCCACTTGGGCGTTGCCACCACCGTATGGTGGTGGTGGCCATCCACTCCCAACTGCTCGTTAGGTTTGGGTTCTCCTTACAAGCCCCAACTGCATAGTTTTCTTATTTTTTTTACTCGAATTTTTTTCTTCCAATTTCGATGCTCCTAATTTTTATTTGATTTCTAACTATTCAAATGAGCTCTGTGATTTTTTTTTCCTATTTATAGAGCTTTGTGGTAATTAATGTGCATTAAATTAGATAAAACATTGCCCAAATTCCTTAATTTTTGGCTTTTGTGTTACTTTAATTTAATTGGTTAATTTTTTTCTTATTTTCCCCAGCTGCCACGGCGCAATTCTAGATTATTCCTTATTTTTTCTGATTTTTATTTATTTTTCCTTAATTAATTATGAATTTTATTTAATTATTTAGTATTATTTTAGCACATTACACGTATTTTAAGTAATTATGCTTTTTTCTACCTACATGTAAATTCATATATAATACAAATAAATATTCCTAAATATTATTTAGGTANAATACAAAATCCAATTAATAATATACATATATTCAACACGGTTTGCTATATGTATATGTACGAATATACTAAAATTCTTATACTTTGAAAATACTTACTTATAGATATATATATTTACTATTTACATATACTTGTATATACCTCATATATTAAAATTACTGAGTACATATATATATATATATACACTATCATGCATATATACATAAATAATTAAATAAAATACTAAATGTATATACATGTATATAAATGAAACATTCAGTAATGTACATATATTATACGTATATACCTACATATGTTATATAACAAAATACTAAATATACATACATATATGATACACATGCATACATATGTACAAGAATAAATGTATAGGAAAATACATATTATATGTATTACTATTTATACATATATACATATGCTGTATATTAGATATATATACCTACTCCTAAATACATATGTAGATTCATAAATAAAGATACATACCTAATACATATGTATATACACAAATGAAGAAGATACATAATACATATATATATTTATCTATTCATACATTCATATATGTATATGTAAATAAATAAATAAACATATACTTAGCATACATGTACATACTATATGATATACCTATGTACAAGTAAAATAAACAAACTTATCTAAATATTTTAGTAATATACTTGATAAATTTCTTATCTTTCTTCTTCTTCTTCTTTTTCTCCTAATTGCTTTTGCAGTTTTCGTTTTGTGTGTGTGTATTTGCTTTATTTTTTTTTTCTTTTCCTTTTCTACTTGCAGGTAATCCGGATGAAGGCAATGACAATCAAAACAAAAGCAAAAGCGAATTATAAAAGCAAAATTCTAAATCTAATTATTAATAGAGATTGGACAACCTAAATCATTATATTTTATTTTCTTCATAATTTCACAACACCTGGAAGCATTTGAAATCATGTGGGTTGCTGTTTTTTTTTTTTTTTTCTTTCTAGAAATTGGAATGTGGCAAAAGGAAAAATTAGAAAAAAAAGAAAGAAAATTAAAAAAAAAAGAAGAAAAAGGAAAATAAAAAAAATAATTATATGTAAATTTTTCAAACATAAATATAATAAAAATGACATTTATAAATTAATTTTAAAATTTTATGAAAATTTATCAATTTAATTGGTACTCGTTACAATTATCATTTTTATGAGTTATTTTAACGTTTTCGTTAAAAATTGTACACGATTTAGTTAACAATTAGAATTGACTACAATTATATTACTATTAAGTAATATTTATTCATTTTATAAGCTTAAAGTTATAGTTTTATAGTTTTGATCAAGTTTGGGTTTGATTTTGAGTAATTACATGTATATCGGATTTAGAGTTTTTTTTTATGCGATTTAAGTTTCGATCAATTTTGTAGGGTTTCTTCTATTGATATTATATTTGATTTCTTAATTTAATAAAAATTTTATTTTATCTAGCGTTAGCGATTCATGGTATCGTCTAGAATTAGGGTTTATATTTCCGATTACGTAGGGTTTACAAATCTCATTAAAGGCAAGTTACATTAAAAAGTACGATTCTTTCTTGATTATTCTTTTAGTCATATATTTTTATTTTCTTTTTTTTTAAGGACTTGAATTTTTAAAAAATGATTAAAAGAAGGATCCCCATCACTAGCCGTTGAAAACGTTGTTAACATGCATGCGGTAATGTGATGTCCTATTATTGGAATTGAATTTAATGAATGAAGGATTTAAAAACGAGACAAAACAATAAGAAAATTAGGGCTTGAAGAATTTAATAAAGAATTGTGAATAAAAGTTCTGGGAACTTGTATTTATCGTCGCACAAGATGATATTCATCTGAATGGATACGGTAAAATTTTATCACTAACATAGCGCTTGGAATTCGAACCTATCCGTTGCTATTTTTCATTAGCAAGATTCCCTTCTAATTGTCAAATAAATTGAATAAGGGAAAGATTTATCGTGATTATTGTTCAATTCAACTCAAAGCAGGAATAGATTTAGAGAAATATTAATTTCAAATTGTGAACTAATTTAAAACTGGCCTACCAATTTAGTAAATTGAAGTGAATTGAAACCAGCTCGCTATTAGTTTATGTAAATTTAGATAGTTCAAATCCTCTAGCTCACTTGAAGTGATGAGTTAGTAAATATATAGTTTGATTTAGCAATATTCTTATACTTTAAACTTTGGTACATCGCTATATGAGTAATACATGTTTGCTCGTCCTATAAAATCACCCATTTTTTGTATAGTGAGGAATAATATAATGTGCTTTCTTGAGCAAGACAATCATTGTACTTTCTTCGATGAAACAAAGTTATATATATAATTCTATGTCTTATGTTATACCATTTGAAGTGGACAACCAATAGCGATCTCATTTAAATTGAGAAAGGAAAATGTTAAATTTGTCAGTAAAGTTGGCCAAGTCTTGGACGCAATGAACTTAAAAAACATGTATATATGATTGTGTATTCCACCATTTTGCTTTTCCAAATCGCATCAGCCTTTTATTTATTTAACCATAAATATGGGGGTATGAACACTTGGAAGGATTCGATATGATGTTGATGGATGTTACGATTTTTCTTGATCAGTGGGGCATTCTTTTTGTCTGAAAGTTACGCTCTATGAAATCATTTTCGTAGCATATGCATAAGATTCTCATGCTAAATTTACACATACAATTTTTAAAGTCCTTCTAGAATAAATCCAAACTTTCTTCCGGCGTCAACCTTAAAATTTTCATTTGGAAAACAATTTTAAAAAAGTAAAAAGAATGAGAAGACACAGGAGACGAATTCGAATGAAAAAAAATATATGTACCCATTAGTTCGAATCTGACGAGGACTTGGATAAAATTTAAACTTTCTTAAAATCCTGTGTCTAGGCTTGTGCACCAATTACTCGGGGAAATGCATTCTATATATATATATATATACATAATACATACATATGCATATATATATTGTTAGTTTATTTATTATTTAGTAGCTATTTATTTATTTTTTTTATATTTCTTGTGTTATTTCAAGAGATAAAACGAAATGCATTTGTTAAATGGAAAACATATATATACTAATATATATATATATATATTATATCATAAAAAAATCTTCTCAAAATATCCCTAGTTAGGTTATCAAATATGATAGATATATATATTGTTAAAATATGTTTAGTTAGGTTGTTTTAGCTTATTTAATTATAAATATGGATTAAATAATAGTGTTAGAGGGAGCACTCATCCTTACAGTCACTAGCTATAATGAATCTGGACAAAAACCTTAACTCTTTGTTCTATTTACATTTTCGACCCAAAAATTATTCTAATGCTTAATGGGTTAGGAGATTGCAAGAAAGTAGTGAGGAGTATTATCCTAGAGTATTGAAGATCAAGAGAATCTTGTGATTAGGTAAGATAATCACCTAATGTAAATTGGCTTTTCAGTAAATTGAAACTTAATGGGATGTTATTGCACAAAGTCAAAGCAAATGGATGTGGTTTTATTCGATGGTTATTTTGCAATTTGGCTGTAGGGCATTAAAGTTTTACTTTTCCTCAAATTTTAAGAATATTATCTGTTATTTATAGGAAATACGTAAAATAAATTCTAATAACTAACGCATCTCTAGAGATAAATTATATACATACTAAAAATTATAGGAATAACATAAATAATATTTAGGAATATTTACTTGTACTCCATATGTATTTACGCATAGGTAAAAATATACGAAATTACCTAAAATACTTAAAAATTTCTAAAAAATTGCCAAATAATTAAAGAAAATTATAAAAAAAATCAAGGAAAAATAAGAGAAATGGGGAATTGTCTAGAATTGATCAATTAAAGTAACACACTTAAAAAGTTAAAATGGAAGAGGATAAAGCACATGTCAACTCTAATTAATGCACTAAAATTCCTTAAGAGCCCTATAAATAAGCAAACTTTACCGGAAGCTAATTTGGTTAGTTTAGGATATTAGAAAATTAAAGAGAATTAGGGTTTTATAAAAAATTACAAAAAATCTATATAGTAAGAACAATTAGACCGAACCCATAAACTACCACCACCACCATACCCTACACCCACCGCTTGGATCGATTGACACCCTCTAGATCACCGCTGGTGGTTAGAAGTCCAAGAGTTAGGTAAGTTTAATTTCTACCTGATTTTGTGTAAATTATTAAAATTATTAATTTTGTCTAAAAAATTATGAATTTTATTATTTTGATGTTTTATTATATGTAGATTTAGAAAAAAATAATGATAAGATTTAATTACATCTGGAAATATAGAATGCTTAAGAAATTGAGTGAAAGCTATTTTTGATTTAGAATTAAATAGTTTTAGAAGTGTAGTTTTGAGCTCAATTTTTTTTTTCTATAGATTATTTAAGTGATATAGAACAATGCCATAAAGCCTTTTTTTAGAAGTTAATTTTCAAAAATTTTAAGTAATTTTTAGGCCCTTAAAATATGTATATAATTAGGGATTTTTTGGTTAATTAATGATTAATTGAATAATCACTAATTTAGTATATAATTAGGGATATTAAGGTATTCATATCTGATGTGGTATAATAATTGCGGTATTTAGGGTGTTAGATGTGAATATTAGGGGTATTATGTGATAAATATAGGTAATTTGATAATATGTGGAATTGAAATTATAGAAAATATGAAAAAATTAAGTTAAATTGGATAATATAATAATATTAATACTATTAAATTTGGTACAAAACTTAATTTTAGGTAATTATATGAAAAAAATGTAAAATTTTCTTATATCGAGAATAAATTCGGTACACTAATAAAGATTAGAGTGTACTGAGTAAGTTAAAATACCGATTTAAGACTAAACGTAATATTTAGGACACTTGAACTTGATGTGACTAAATTCACATTAGGGTTTGGAATGTATTTTTAGGATTTACTTGTAGTTGGAACTAATCTAGAACTTGAATTAGAATCGAATTTGGAAACCGAATCCTAAACTAACCTAGGATAAATCGGTAATGAATAATATGTATATATAAAAAATTAAGTTAAATCATAACCTAGAGTATATAAATATATTATCAAGATATACTTACTAAAAACGTATTTATATTATAAGACATACGAAGACGAGTTGACCTGCGACTAGTTGAGTGAGCAACCCGGGGTTCTAAGTTGGGTTTAATACTTCATCGTATTTTGGAGTACTATTTTAAAGTACTTGGAGGCTTAGAATTGCAATTGACTGTGTTTGTAAATAGTCATTTACTAATGTACTTGGTTATCTAATTTTGTACTGAATTCTATGTTATATTAGATGATTGATGTGAATGGAATGGTATGAAATTGTTAGATCACCCTAAATTATACCTAATCATAACTGACTTAAATACTCTAATTTGATATGCATTGTAAGCCTTTAGGGAGTTATTAGAATTCTCTAACCAAATACCGACTCTTCGAAAAAGATAGCGTTGGATAGCATAATGGTCTTTTCTTCATCCTTAACTGAACTAAGTGACAGGAGAAGAGATCACAGTGAAGATAGAGGCATTGGTTCAAAGGATAGTTTTCGGGGGAGTGGTGTTTTCATTGCACAAACCTGAGTTTGGTTGTGAGCTATTATATATACATGAAAACTCCTCAACCTAGATTAGAGCGGATGAAATTACTCTGATTTCACAACGGACCGAACCATGTTGTGTGATAGCACTTGCTTGTTGCATTGTATATAATTAATTATTTGATAACCTTGTTTGTGTTTGTTATACTTTCATAAGTCTCCAACTTAACTTATTGAGCTATAGTTGCTCATATTCATATAGATTCTCTTACGGGTTCTGACTTTTGATTGATATGATGTGAGACAATTATCTCGAGGTTAGTTTTCTTTTGAAGCTGTGGGGAATGAGGATCAAATGGCTATACGATCGAGTCTTTCAATGTCTGAATAGTACTTTTAGGTTTATGAATTGATATATTATACGTAAGTTAGTAAATTATTGTAATATGTAAAATCTCCTAAGAATTCTATGATAATGTGAATGAAATATATATATATATATATGTATATATATGACTTAAAGTTTTTAACTTTTATTGTAAATTTTGGCTTAAAATTTTAATTGAACTCTTTACTTCAAAATAAAGAGTTGTAGATGCCTTATGTAAACTTTATCTATGGTAGGGACTGTGAAGTCAATTATTATCATAGGTTGATTTACATGGCGAGACTGTTTTGACTCTATGACTTTAGGGTGTAATACTCTTCATGTGTTAACGGAGTCCTTTTTGGAAATTGTTGGTTTCGATAGGCGCTTGTGTGAATAATTATTACCATATGGCCTTGAATTTGATGATTGATCGTGAATAAGATTGAGATTGAGCCCGAAGGATATATACTCTTCTTGATGGGTGTTGTATGTAGTACTTCTATTTAGCATTATGGAGAGCATTGTTCAAGACCACTTTGGTGGTGTTCACTTGGTTGCGAAAGTATTTAAGTGGTAATTGGGTGCTTATGTGAGAATAGTATGTGCTTTTAATCATTTCCTTTGGAAGCTAGTGCTTAAGCTAGCACTAGTATGTGTACTTTTAATTGTTTCAGCAACACCTGTGTTCTTATAGAAGGATGTAATGCTTGAGCAACTCATTAATCTCTTTGTCTAATTGAATCTCTATTTGTTACTTCTGCTCAATCGCCTCAAATTCCAAATTATTATTTTGATGATGTCAAAAGGGAAGAAGAGTAAAAGTGTCCATTAAATCAAAGCAAGAATTTGTTGAATTTATTTGCAAGGGAAAACTCACTTAACTCAAAGGTACCATTTTTACAAACTCAAGTAGAATTTTTTTTCTGATAATTAGATACTTAATTGAAGGAGAGTTATTGAGTTGCTTTGTCTTTAACAAAAAAGTGGAGAGATCAATGAACTTGAAAGTTCAATATAAAAAACTGTGAGAATTTTAGTTGTTATGTATACTGACATTTGCATATTAAGAGAGGAAAAAGGGATGACCACTATTTCTCTTACATGCCTATAAATACATCATTCAGGTAGATATTTCAACAAGGTTTTGAAAGAAAAACAATCATATACTTCATTTATGTTTTGATCATTCATTTATTTCCATTGTACTCATACTTTGCAATTTTTAGAGAGAAAATTTTTGTGCAAATGAGGCTATTTTTGTTATGTAACCAAAGACACTAGTTTTTAAGTGCTCGTGTCTTATAAATGTAGTCTTTGAGGACTTATATTAATAAAGTGTATAAGAAGTCCTTTTAGGAGGTAATTTACAATGGGCATAAACAATGGAATAGTCCTCTACATTAACCCCACACTCAAATTTTCCATCCTTTATTTATTTATTTCCATTACAATTACACATTTGTTGCTTGTTTTAATAAATCCGTCAACTTTGTTGATCAATCTTTACCTATTTAAGTTCTTTAGAATTTACATGAGACTCATATTTTATGAGCATCCACAGGCAAAGAAATAAAGTAAAAGGTTGACTATTGATTGGTGTTTTGGTACACAACAGTTTCCTAACTTGGGCTTCCTTATTATGTAAACAAAAATTTAACCACCAGATGATGTTATGTGTATTGAGTTGAATTAAGATTGAGATGGAGTCATATAAATGGGTGGGAGCATTATTTAGGGAGACTAGAAGAGCCTTATATCATGTTGTTATATTAGTAGGTCATGTTAAGTGTTGTTGTAGCTCTTCACATCAACTGTTTTGGGGTTTTCTACGTTGAATATGTTTGTTACTTTCTCTTTGTTCTACTTGTTTATCGGGAAAAAATAATTGGTGAAAGGCATGACTTCTTAGTTTAAATTTAAATAAGGACCTTGACATTCTTTAATCAATGTGTTCAAGGGTCTAACTTTGTAAATTACTCTCATCTTAGGGACTCCATCCATCTAGTGTTATTATTATCTGACATTATATGTATTGGCATTCAATTTGCTGATGTAGACATGAAGAGGCATCTAACTCAATTTAGGCCTTTAAATGCATACTCAATAAATTAAGGTCCTTCATTGTATCAATGGTACAAATTTAGGCCCTTAATTGTATACTCAACAAATCTCGGTGCTTCTTTGCACAAATAGTATGATTGTAGGCCCTTACTTTAATATCAGATTGTCTCCCAAATTTTGATTTTAAGCATAGTTTGGTATTTCTTTTTAAAATGAGTTGGTTGATGAGTATTTGATTCTATAAAGTGTTAGGGTAAAAGATACTAATATGGAATAGGTTATTTGAATTGGAACTCAATAACTAAATAAGTCATATATATTTACTTGAAAATAGAATTTTTTTTTCATTGAGAATGTAAGGTATAGGCTAATTTATATTGAATTATCTATATATAAGATGTTGGAATCTATATGCCAAAAAAATGCCTTTGCATATAGATTCAATTCTCTTTCTTTTCAATTTATTAGTAGAGAAAGATTAAATTCGATTCATCTCATTAAGAAACTTATGTTTATGCTACTAGGTTAGAAGATCCTGGCTAGATTTAGTTCTCTTGTTTATCAAAAAAAAAAAAAAAAAGAAAAGAAAAGAAAAAGGACCCATTCTCATATAAAAGTAAAACCCATATTATTATTTTTATTATTATTTCCCCCAATCCTCTTATTATGAAACTGAAAGAAGTTACTCGATTAGCATATTACATTTTCTCTATTGAATAATTATGGGAATGTCCTTTTGTTACATGATGAAATTTGGATCAAACGCATTTAAGGAAGCTAAAACCTTGCAGATATATTTAAACCAAAGTTTGGATGGGATAAAATAAAAGTAATTTTGTATACATTACATCTATGAAGGAATTATTAGAATACCATATAAAGACTATTTATTTCACTTTTAGCATGGAAGTTATATATCTTGTTAAGTAATAACTTCGCCTTTACCAACCCCCCTAACACCACTAACCCTACCCTTACCCTAAGGCCCCATTTGAATACCATAATTTGCTAAACATTAATTATTAAATTGGGGGTTATAATTTCATAAGGATAAAAATTTGGAACTCTCCACTTAACTCAACTTACTTAGCTTTCTGTATTTTTTTTTTTTCCTAAAAAGAAATGTACTACATCATTTTAAGGTAATATTGGACATTGAATTTGATTTAAACTTATTATACACAACAATCTTAATTTTTTTTTTTTTGTGAATGGGTAATGCACTAACTATAAATACAAACAAACTCTAGTATAATGCTAGATACAAAAGTTGGAGCTCCATTAGTAGCATTACAAACTAAACGGTAGAGGGTAGTAGGGAAATGATAGTAGTATAAATAGAAGTCCTAGTCTCCTTATACAAGCCAAAAGAAAATAAGTATATCTTTAAGAGAGATAAACAAAAGATAAGAGTTAAAGGAAAAGCAACATCAGGTTGGTCTTCTTATTGCATCCACCTCATAAGTACATTAACTATTAAGTTAGGTTCCCTTGTAACAACTTCAATTTTCCACTTCTAGAGGGGGGAAAGCTTTCCCTTGCAAGTGTTAACAACATTATGATATGACAACTGGTTGTTAGCATGTTCCTTCAATAAAGTAATCCAAATGAATTTCAATAGCTAATATATTTAAATCCACATAGTAGTGCAAACCCTAATATAGACCTCATAACTCAATTGATTGAATGTCTAAGGAACCAACCTTTTTGGCAAAACCATAGATCCATTTGTCATGAGGATCTCTAATGACACCACCTGTCATAGCCTGATTTGGAGTAAGAATGAAGGATCCATCTGTGTTGAGTCTAACCCATAAACTATCCTAATTAAATAATGAAAAATGTAAGTTTGAGTATTAAACCACTATATATTTTTTTTATACAACAATCTAATTCCTATGGCTTCTTTCCTTTAGAAAGCTTCGTCAAATCTTACTTCTATTTCTTACACAATGATTGATCTCCTTAATCATGATTGTCATAATTAGTGTATCTTTTTGCAATTCATAGCTTATTATAAACAACGATACATGTTTACACAAGTAATGGTTGAAGCATAAGCAATCAAATCCTCTATAAACACTTGAATGGTAGTTTCATTTTATCTAAGAGTGATCGCTTTTCTCTTTCTTTTCTTTTTTTTTTTTTAATACATAGACTTAAACATCTTATATATTAATGTAAAATACACTTAAAATTTTATGTACAATTGACTACAACTACATTTGCTAAAAAGAATCTATCTTCAACTATATGTATGTTTTCCCCTACATGCTTTGTAAAACCCATCATTTACCAATCAACTCATATTATACACATACACACACATACACACACACACACACACACATAGAGAGAGAGAGAGAGAGAGAGCAAACTACATTTTATTTTAAAATTTGCAAAAGAAAGTTTTATATTAGAACAAGGACCTATATTCGTATTATTTACAGTTTGTACAAAGAATAACTTGAATTCATTGAGCATGCACTAAGGATCTAGCCTTATAAGCTATAAAAGAAATTAGATTGGCTGAGTGGAACATCTTGTCATGTTTACATTAGCAAATTTAGTACTAATGAGTTCCACTGGATGGAGGGCCAACAAGAGAGTAAATTTGATGCAGTGAATGCAAAGAAAGGAACTTGAATCTCCATTATTTTTGTATAATTGTTTGTAAAGAAATAAGTTATGGTAGAAATTAACTATTTATATTTAAAAAGAATTCCTAAAAATTCCTAAAATATCACTAAAAAAAGGGGGCTAGTTATGGGTCTCCTTAAAAGGAGTTTTTCAAGCTCCAAACAACGTCAATTAAACTTACTCAAACTACCTTGCTATAAGACCTAAAAATCAATCATCGGAAACATATAATAATAAGATAAATTCTTCATAGATCAAAAGTTATACTTGTTTGAGCATAATTGGGTAAAACTGCCTATTTAGACATATCCACATCAAAATTACAAATTCATGCCCTTAATGAATGCAAGAGCTCTTCCTCAACATTTCCTTCTTAATTATCTTTTACTTATATGATTTATTGTTAAGTATTCCGAAGATGTTTTCATGATAACAAAATTATATTAAGTTAGCAAGATAATCAAGTGTTTAACTTCAAGCATTAAACATGTTATAAACTTAAGAAAGAAGCTATTTAGAAGTTGTTTCAAAAGTCTATTTAGAAACTGCTTTAGAAGTATGTTCAAAGCCATTTTAGAATCAATGCTTAGAATCTGCTTTCAAAAGCAAAATCAGTGTTCATAACTAGAATTAGAATTCAGCATTAGAACTTGACTCTAAAATTGGAACTAAGAATGAGAACCAGACTTTAGAACTAAAATAAAAAACAACCTTAAAATTAGAATTAAAAGCATAGTTAGGGATATAATCAGGGCGGATTTGGGATTGGTTTAGCAATCCTAGTATTCGTCTTATTATTTGTAAGGTGTCTCAAAACTCGCTCAAAACTCTACAAGATTTTGAGAGTGTTACCTCAATTGAAAATCTATAGATGCAAAGTAGTACTATATTTTGTGAAGCAAGTTGATTAATGTTGAGATTATGAGGAAGAAGACCGAATAGAGACTTAGATAGGAGAAATCACATTGGTTGCAGGAAGAAGAATGAATGAGAGAAAGTCATGGTGTATATTTAGGAAAATGGAATTAAGTTATTACATTGTCTTTTGGTCTAGGGTTAAGCGCTTAGGTTAAGCGATTTGATTTTTTTTTTGACTAATCGTTTTTAGGGCAAATTAGATTTTGGGTACTTATGTTATCATGCCTTTTCACTTTGAGTACCTATGATTTTTTTTTTTTTTACATTTTGGGTACCTGTATTTTATAACAAGATGAAATACTAATGGTAGTTACTTAATGTTATATTTAAAACAACAAGAAGACAATTGGAAAAATAAAATATTCATTAACCAAAATCTAGAACCCTAAATCACAAAAACAATAATGATTCAATAGCTTTTCTTCTTATTTTCAAATAGGAATTAACCCCTTGGACTAATCACAAGAAGCCGAACTAGAGGACTTTAAGGGCTTGTATGGAAAATATTAACTCTAAGCCATAGATGAGATGAGGACTCCTATCTTGAGCTAGTTTTCTATTGACCTGCCTGTTAGATTTTCTCATGTGTCCAACATGTTCCTACCCACTAGTGAATTCCTAACCTAAAAGATAGCCTAGGAAGGACTAGCCGAGCCGAGCTCCCCAACCGACTACTGGCATTTGACTCCAATTCAACTGCCTTCCTTATCAAGATGATTGGCTCCCGACCTGATCTAGATCAGGTCGACCAATGACTGCAACGCAGTCTTGATTCCATCTATGTTGTATTATATTCCTAATGTCCAGCCATCAAGTGATACGTATCTTCTAACACGATATTCCAAAATGATTTCCTTATTTTCCGTACTAAATATTCTATATCTATTTTACTCCTTTTAGTATGTTTCGTGTAACATAATTGTAGAATACCTTTTTGTCCTTTCATACATATAAAGTAGCCTTAGTGGACGGGTATATAAACCTCTACTTGTTTATATGTAGAAAAATATAACATATCTTTAATACGGAATTATTCCTTTAAGCAACCTTAGTATTCTCGTTATCTCTCAACTCTTATTTATTCTCTTTAGCAAGGAGTAGTGGTGAATGACCCTTTAATCCGGACTAGTGTGCCATATCTGGTGAATTGTAGGCCGAGTAGGATCAAGTGGTGCGTTATATCCATTCAGTTGCTACTTGGACTTTGCTAACCTTTTCCTTGTTTGTTTTGGTTTGTTTTGTTGTAGCGTCTCTCCACGTATTCGAACCTGGAGATTCATCATTTTCTCTCTAGTTTTGATAAAGATTAGCACTAGGTATCTTACTCTTCTCCTCTCTTTGCCTTTGATTTCTACAAGATTGGCATTAAGACTTTGATAGGGATCAAGGACTGATCACACGCTCCCGAACCCAAAAGCTTTCTCAGATGGTCATTGAGTTGTCCAAGGTCAGTTAAACATTGAGGAGTAGTGTTTATTCATGTTTGAACTACTGAGCTACTTTGCTCTCTACACCCTCCAGGAAATTGCCAAGGTAATTAGCCTGTACATGGACCCGACCCCTTCACAATACCCTAATCTAAGCACCAAATCAAGAAAATAGCTCTCCATAATGCAAAGGCCAAGCTAACACTTGTCAGGAGTTGACCTCCCGAGGCTAAACCAAATGTAAGTCATCCTTAAGCTAACCCTTATCAAAGGATCGGCCTTGCTTTGCTCATCGTGTTGTCAGAATTGCAAACTGAGTAAAACACACGCACTTCGTTCTTTTTTTGACATCCGTACTATCCTTTCCGATAGAGGACGTTCTTTGTGCATGATTTCATGCTTTCCCAAGTTATTATTCTCTTTTTGTTTAGCAAATAAGGATCCACTTTTGTAATTTTCTATAATTTAGGACTTACCCTAACGAGGCATTATAACTACTTGCATAATGTAATAGCTGCATCATGATATATAGAGAATACACCAAATCTTTTACTCTCTCCTAAGTTAAGTGTCATTCTGCTTACTCTTGAGTTACTTTTATCTAACCCATTCGAGTGTGGATTAGTGGCAAGTGACCTTCGGTCGTACTTGTGCGTCATATCAAGTGTGATCTGAGCTCGTGTAAGGCGTTGATACGTCATATCCATCGTCGGTGCATAGGAACCCCTGCTCATCCCTCGACTTTCATTTACTTTTCGAACCATCTCATGGCTCGGACTTATCCCTTAGTTACGTGTGATATCGTGTTCATGTGTTCATCCACTAATTTGTATCAGTCTCTCTCTCTCTCTCTCTCATGCTTTGTCATGTGAGAAAAAGGAAAAGAAAAGATGGTTTATGTTTTCACCTTCTGTAACTTAGATGTCTAAGGAAATATGGTAATCCTATGAGATTTTAATTGAAGAATGATGGAGTTTGGGCAATAGGTATTATGTGGTAGGTTAACAAATGTGTGATGTCAAGCTGACAAGGTACTGATGAAAACTAAGCATAATTGGTCTCTTATGTTGGTTTTATGTAATTTTTAATGTAATTTTCTTATTTACTTCTCCTAGATTTTTATTATATATTAGTTGGCTCTATTCCAATTTAGAGCCTATCAATTTTTTAAGTAGGATTACACTTGTAGAAAGAGCCAACCTATAGTTAAATCCTAGCACAATAGACCTTTTAATATGAATTTGAAATTGACTTTAACTCATGAGAGTTTGTATAGGTTTATTGTTTTATTAATGTGTATTGTATTTGAATTTAGTTAGTGATAAGTTAAAAACTTGATGTAAGATGGATTGGTTGCGTTAAGCATAAACTATGTATGAGATGTTGAAGCATTGAAGTGAATCAAATAATTGTTTTGCGAGAGGTTCATTTAGATGGTAGTGACCTTCATTCCATGGAAATGTTTGCACGAACCATTTGCCTTTTAAATATAATGTTGAAACATATATGTTATTACTATTGTAATCATTTATGACTTCATAATATGTTGTTTTCCTTTGGATTATTGAGACATATAGGAATAATTTTTTTCAAAGACATTGACCAGGATTTTATCCTTACTCAGTTTGAGGCTTAGTGTCGAGTCTGATTTTTCAGTTTTTGTTTAAAATTGATTTCTCATTTCTTGATTAATACTAAACCCTAACCTATTTAATATTAATCCTCGACTAAAAAAATTGAGAAATTTTGGTTTTTTATTGAAAATTATTTTTTGGAGTCGCCACCCGACCGAAGTCGGAAAAAGAAGAGAAACTGTAACTATAACTAATTGGGTAGATTGGTTATGATTTAGCTACCGGTCTTTGATTTTAATTTTAACAAAGAACCAGAGAGTTCCGAATTCGGGGGCTAACCTATTAAACCTTAATGGGTACCACTTTTTATTTGCCGAAATTAGGATTATTTTTCTAATTATAATATTTAAAAAAATAAATAAAATAAAAAGAAAAAAGAACCTAAGTTTCTACATATTTTATCATCGCCCCAAAGATGCCTACGTACTCGCTAGCCAGGATCAGACGATCGTAGTTCTTTTGAAAAATCTTTAGTGTGTTGATTGATTTTAATTTTGAAAACCGACCGAATTTACGTTATTATTAATTTAGTTTTTAAAAAAAAACTCTAAAAGAGCCCTAATTCACTAAGTCTTTTATTTTATTTTACAAAAACTCTTTAAAAGTCTATTTTTATAAAACGGGATTTCTATTTTTTTATTTTTATTTATTTACAAAATAAATTTTTCTAAGTGAGAAAATCCTAAAGTCATAATGCTAAAAATATACTTAAGCATATAAATACATACACATATATCTATTTACCTATTATGTCATAAACTTAACTAAATAACTAATGGAATTATAATGATAAATAAAGAGACAAATAAATAAAAAAAATTAAATAATAAAAACCGAACCTGACTTGGGTTGTTCGGTGAAGTATTGGTGTTGGTTCGTCGAGCATAGAGACATGATGATCAGTGTTGAATTGTGTGCCGTGATGCTGTTGTACAGAACGTACTGCTGTTTGCCTGTTATTGCTGTCCGTCTGGTGTCATTGATGTCCGCTGTGCTGTTGTTCTATTCGTTGCTGTCCACTACGCTGCTATTCTGTTCGCTGCTGTTGCAAGGGCTACAATTGGATTGAGGATGTGCAAATGTATGTGTAGTCTGTACGTAATGATGTGTTGGTCGCTGCGGTTACGTCTGTGATTTGCGGGCGTCGGAGCTGTGAGGATGACTAGACTGTGCTATTGGTTTCCTCAATGCGACCGATCGGCGTGGAATGTCGTTATCGAGATGCCCAGAAGTCGTATGCTGATTGTTGATGCTGCGTGTCGTATGTGTGGACAGTGGGCTGCTGAAGATTGTGTTGTGTTTCTAGTTTCTGCCGGAGCCCTTTTTTCTGTCCTGTTTCTGTTTTTGTTTTTGACTACATGAAGTACTTGTATAGTTTAACCAAATCATATCATATCATATGTAATTATATCTGATTCGTTAATTAAATTAGATTCAAATTTAATTCAAATCTGATTTAACTAATATTCATATGATTTGATTAGATATGAATCGATTTTCAATCTCACTTCTGCAAAGATAGAAAAATAAAGACATAGATACCTGTTGAGACTTGAACCCATGACCTCCAATTAAATCCAACCTAAACATTCCGATACTTATCCGTTAAGCCATTGGCTTTCAATTAAATTATATTTAAACTATCCGATTCCCTAAAATAAATTTTTTTAACTAAACTAAAATTAAAACTAATGACTCAAATAATTTATTTCCTAAAAATCTACAAAACTCTTTATAATTTTTCCTTTTCTTATTTTTTTGGTATTTTCATTATTTGATAATTTTTATTATTTTTTTATCTTTTATTAATTTTTTTGTTTTTGTTTTTGTTTTTTTATTTTTTGAATTAGGACCCTTTTTGTAAAAATAAAAATTAGTACTACAAAGGGGCAAAAATTAGGTGTCTATACTTGGTTTTAATTGTTAATCTACCATTATTCTTTTATTTCTTTTATTCTTTCTTGTATCATGGGCTAATTTTACAATCATAGCTTGTGTATTTTGTAGTAGAAAAATGACCACCATGAGTAATGGATCGGCTTCAAATATCTTTACCAATTCCAAGGGAAGAACATATTTTGTCATTGTGGGGAGTGATTCGTAGTGAGTTTTTCTTAAAGGCTAAGAAGTTTTGGAAGTTCTTTAAATGAGTAAATCCAAAAACATGGAAATATGGCATTGAGTTTGGCAAGAAGATTCCAAGTGGATTGACAAGTTAGAGATAACATGAGTAAAAGATAAAGGATAATAGAGCCTAAGCATGATTTGCAATTGGCACAAGAAAGAGAAAAGCGTTTACGATTGATGAATAAAAATGTTGAATCAATTGAGAATATGTTGCAAAAAAAATTATTCTTATTTTAGGGAAGTTACAATTGCAATGATTGTGATAAGAATCAAGTTACTGAACCTTTAACCCGCAGCCAAGCTTGAGGACTAGAGTGACTGTCGAGGCGAATTTTCATGCTCTAGCTAACTTCTACTGAAACTGAGTTACTCCTTACAGCCGATTAATTCTATGTATCGAGCATCAAGTCGAATAGCTACCTATCTTTTAGAAATTGTGTGTCGACTTGAAGAATGCCCTGATAGCAACCAAACCTTATGCACCTGCTTGGTCATGTTCAAGCTGACCAATTGCTCAACATCGTTACTGACGAGAGGCCAAGAGCCTTGTCTTACATGAATCTATGACCACTTCTGTTTGGATGAATCCATGCTTGCATAGCACTCCTACTCAACTACTCAATCATCTCATACCACTTTGCTTACGTTCTCCAATAGGTCTGGAACCACTCATAGAATTTGCTACTATAATCATTGCTTTTTCCGTTAATATTCTTTTTCACCCTTTATATACTTTGTACATTACTTCTTTAGGACAATACCCTTTTAGCTTTTTCCTTTTTGGGTAGGTTGCCCTAAATTCTCAAGTATAAATAATCCTTGTACATGTAGCCGCACATCATTAGATTATCATTAATACACTAGATGTTTTTTTCTTCTTATAAACACTGATTGTTTACTCTTATTTCACTTTTATCCTAACCCTTAAGTAAGGCTAGGTGGCAAGTAATCTCACCAGACCAACTCGTGTGTCATATTGAGCTATACCGTAAGTTCTCGAAAGTTCCACTAGTGTATCATATCCTTTAGAGTTGTTTATAGGTTTTGCTTACTTTTTGTTCGTTCGCACATTTCCCATCACCCTTTTCAAGCTTTTGACAAGCTTGGATCTATCCTCGTGATTGGCTTTGTCTATTCTTGGTTGTGGTATGCATTGTCTTAATATCAGAGCGGAAGTTTTATTTGAATTGTTGTAATTTGTTCTCGAATTTCCCCTATTCATATTTTGTTTTAGGTATGTGAAACAAAGTAATTTTCTATGTTAATTTAGTTGCCATAT
Organism: Lumnitzera littorea; assembly: GCA_024138015.1. Taxonomy (NCBI): domain Eukaryota; kingdom Viridiplantae; phylum Streptophyta; class Magnoliopsida; order Myrtales; family Combretaceae; genus Lumnitzera; species Lumnitzera littorea. The sequence continues at coordinate 850,083 of JAMXBB010000001.1, read as the reverse complement.
TTGCTACTTATTAAACTTTTAGTTTGAAGGGAGTGTATGTTATGTGAATTAGAGAGAGTGTCAACTGTTACACCAAAATGAGAAGTTTGAAATCTGGATCTATCAAATAGAACGACGGACTCAAGTATTAATGCTAGTGCTGGGGATGACAATTGTGGTGTTACCTACCATGGATAACAATCACAAGGTACTCCAAGAAGTATGGACAAGAGACTTAACAAGGTGGCTAATCTCTTAGTGGATTTAATTTGAGTTGTTCATTTATTGGCTTATTAACCTGGTGAAGTTATACATAACACCCCACAAGTTGCTCGACTTGCAAGAGGTTAAAACCCAGCTCGATAAGTTTAAGGTAAAGGAGTAGGCAGACAAGTAAGGAGAATGATTAACTTAGAAGATTTGGGAGAAGAAGACGAGGAAGAGTATTATGAAGAGGAAGAGCGAAATCGAGTACCTCGAACATCTGACCATGTGAAGCTTTAGATTTCAAGCTTCAATGGGTCTGGAAGTGTGGATGATTATTTGGGTTGAGAGGAGAAGGTGGAGCGAGTTTTTTTATTATTACCAATATAAAGATTACGACAAAGTGAAAACTGTTTTTGTTGAGTTCTCTGAATATGTTGCTAAGTAGTCGAAGAATTTCTAAGCTACGAGAAGGTGAGAAGGCTATCAAGAGACTAATACTTGGCTCGAGATAAAGAGAGTATTATGGAACAGGTTTGTGTCGGATATTTATTTGCAAGAAACTTTCACTCAGCTTCAAGAACTAAGGTAAGGAGGTAAAACTATTGACGAGTATGTGAAAGAGTTTCAAATGCTTATGATTCGTTGTGAGGTAGAGGAACTATCGGCACGAATAGTTTTTAGATTCCAATTTGCTTTTTGTATTGTTCTAATTTAATTGGCTAATTTTTTTTTTTATTTTCCCCAGCTATCATGACCCAAATCTGGATCATTCCTTATTTTTTCTGATTTTTATTTATTTTTCCTTAATTAATTATGAATTTTCTCTAACTATTTAGTATTATTTTAATACATTTCATGTATTTTAAGTAATTACACGTATTTCTACGTACATGTAAATTCATATATAGTACAAATAAATATTCCTAAATATTATTTAGATCATTATATGATTTTTAGTACACATATAATTTATTTCTAGTGATTCGTTAGTTATCAAAATACATTTTATGCATTTTCGATAAATAATGAGTTATATACTTAAAATTTTGAAATTTTATATTCTTTTATTTCATTGCTTATTTTCTTAAATTCGAACTTACATGATTATTTTTATCAATATTTCTAAGTTTACTTTATAATTTAGGCTCGATTGGATCCTTTATTCGGTCAAAACCTCAAGTAATTGGTTATGGAGCTTATACAATAGCCAAGTAATCCCTAGCTATGTTGGAAGTCTTCTCAAGCCTCCTCAAAATGTTAGGACAAATATTCTTATCGTATTTTTGCATTCCTTCTTCCTTAAGATTGAATCTTTTCATAAGACATATTCTATACCACTCCAACAAAGAAATTATAAGTAACGCATGTGCCTTAAAGCACCATGTTGTTGAATGACTCGTTCAAATTATTTACAAAGGAGTCACATTTCCCTTAAGGTCTAAAATGAGACTTACATCACTGTGGGGGAGGGATATTTGACAACCACTCATATGCTACTGGACTTAGATTTTTCATGGCATTTACCTTGTTTACCCATTCTCTTATAGTTCCTAAATTAGCAATCTACCACATTGCATCCTTTAACTCTTGGCCAAGACATTTTTTCTTAAAGTTCTCATAGAGATGCCTCATGCAATATTAATGTTCATAGGATGGAAACAAGTCCTTGAATGCATTATCAAGTCACTGTAAAACATAAATTACATGGTTATTTGACTAATATTTTATAAATATGAACAAATAATACAATGAATAATCAATTGTTTAATAACTAAACCTTCTGTCTATCAGAAATGAAGACAGTGAGAAGAGTCTAGGGGTCTCCAATATTTTCTTTAAATATCTTTAGAAACTAATACCATGAATCACCACACTCCAAGTCGATAATGGCAATAGCAATAGGAAAAACGTTATCATTCCCATCTCTACCTACTGTAGCAAGCATATCACCACCAAAGGGTCCCTTGAGGAAGTAGCTATCTTAGCCCACCAAAGGTCGACATCCTCCTAGAAAGCTAACTTTCTATGCATTAAATCGCATATAAATCCTCTTCAATATGGGAGCATGACCTTCTATTGATGCATCGCATTTAATCACAACATGGCTACCAGTGTCACAAGTCATGATGATCATTGCGTAATCCTTTATATGAGCATATTGTTGTGCTTCTTCTCTTTGCAATATTGCTTGAGCCTTTTTCTTTGCTTGATATGCCATACTAATGCCTATGTCTACAGTAATGTCTTTCACAATATGTTTTTGAATTGCAGTTACTTCCCATTTTAGGGCATTATCTCACAACTCTTGTAAGTATTTTTGTGTAATAAAGTTGGCATTAACATGCGCATTCTTAAAAATTCGAGGAAAATTGCATTTAGGATTAAAAGTTTTGATTTGGAACATCTCTTCATCACAAATTTTTCAAGCATAAACTCGCCAATCACACTTGTTGACACAATATGCGAAAACTTTTTTTTTCCTTATTTAAGGCATATCGATAGTCTATGCCTTTCCTAACAGTGAAAGCCTTAAGACAATCTCTAAATGTTTTCGCATTAGGAAACTTCATCCTATAATCAAGTGAAGCTCACTGCCATCCACATCAAAACTATACTCAGCATATCCATCTAATTTATCCTTTTCCTCAAAATCAACTAAGCTTTGCGAATCATCATCAAGAGGAGCTTCATCCCAATCAATCTCAATGTATTCTAAACCCTTAATGACATTACCATAGGGATAAACTCTATCATTGTGCAAATAGTCTGCAACCATAACTCCAAAATCATCTTTTATCCCATCATCACTAGGTACTCATCAACATTATCATAAACATTATAATCATTTTCAGTGATGTTGTCAACATTATTTATAGGCAATACATCTAAACTTGGGGGCATTACATCATCTAAAACCAATAAATTGATGTCAATATATAGGATCACATTATTAATCCTTAAAGAATGATGTAAGTCCAATACGGAAACAATATCAACATCATTTTGGATGGGCCTAAGACCATTATCTAACAATTCTCTAGGGACTAAATAGTAGATAAATGCATTCTATCCTTATCCTAACTCCTAAATGATTCCTTAAATCTCAAAAAAACTCATTAAATCAGAGTCTATGTACTTCCTTACTTCAATAGTCCCACCATCATAAGTTTGGATCATCCGTTTCATGAACCTCTCACCATAGTAAATATGCAAGTTTATGGGATTATTAATAACCATTGCTTGATCCTACAACAAATAACAATGGTTATTAGTAGAATGAACAAGACATGAAAAAGGTATTTTTGCTATTATAGTATCACAAAATTCCAATACATGCAATATGTATGAAACTTTATAAATTACTAACTCAATTTGCAACTTCATTACATCATACGAAATACCAGTGAATTAGAACATTAAAGATAGATTGCATGAATAGTTTATTATTAGATATAGTTCCAAACTTTATTACATCATACCAAACACTGGCCAGTGAATTAGAATATCAAAGATAGATTATTTAAATATTTTATTATTAGGTATGGTCCCAAACTAATGGCATAATAGCTGCCATCACACAGTAAATATGCAACACTAGTTGCTAAAAAATTAAAGGAAAAATCCAAAATTTATTGCTACTAACAATTGAATTGAGTTTAACAGGCTCCAAATAATGAACATTACATAAATATACACATAACTAATAAGCAAAATCACTATTCATATTAAAAAACTAAATCACTTAATCCACAAAGTATATACATTATGGTAGAAAACGCATGCATGTAGAAAGAGAGAGAGAGAGGGCGGGCCTATTGATCTTAAAAATCATGTCACTCTAGTTTGGTGTGGAATCTTCCTCTTGAAATTTAGGGTTTAGAGTAGAAATTAGTCATTCTCTCTTCCTTTTCTTAGTTTAACTTTGTTTCCTTTCTTTTAGAAGTAACATCAACTAACATACATTAGTATTTCACCATTTTATAAAATGAAGGTGTAAACCCCATTATCAGTTACTTGAGGTTTGATTCACAGAATTTAGGGTGATTAAGTAAATTATCCGATTTAGTCTAAATTTTATGATGAAGTTAGGATTATTAATAAAAGTGATCTTGTAAGTTTGAATTTAGGAAAATAAGTAATAAAATGATTAATTAATATAATATTGAATTTTATGAATATTGTTCGTTATTTATCAAAAACGTTTAGGATGAATTCCAATAACTAACGAATCGATAGAAATAAACTATATATACACTAAAAATCATAAAATAACTTAAATAATATTTAGGAGTAGTTATTTATATTATATATGTATTTACATATAGGTAAAAATACGCGAAATATGCTGAAATAATACTAATTAATTAAATAAAATTCATAAATAATTAAATAAAATATAGAAAAACGAAGAAACCTCCAAAAAGTGGTTGTAGGAGCTTGGAAATGGAAGAAACAAAACTGACCAATTAAAATGCAACAAATAAAAAGTGGAAAAAAGAAAAGATAAGGCAAATGTCCCACCAATGTAATGTATAAAAAATCCTTAAAACCTTTATATATAGCCAAAAATTTTTAAAAACTCATTTGGACAATTAGAAGAATAGAAAAAATAGAGAGGGTCAAAGTAAGAGAGTTAGGATTTAGTTTTCAAAAATTACAAAAATTTTATGCAATTGGAGTTTATAAGGAGATCCTAAACCCGATGACCACTAGGGAGTGAACAGCTGCGACCACCACATGGTGGTGGCAGTGCCCAGACCGGCCAACAAGGCTATGGCGGCTAGAGCTATTAACATCGGTAAGTCCAATTTCCCTCTTGATTTTAGTTATTTTATTAAAAATACTAAATAGTTTTAGAAAATTATGAAATTTAGTATTCTGGGGATTTTAAGTAAGTAGATTTAAGGGGAAATTTTATTTTGATTATTTTGTACCTAGAAACATACTATCCTTTAAAAATCATGCAAAACCGAACATATTTTAAATTAGAAATAAATAGGCTTAAGAATATATTTTTGGATTAAAAATTTTTGTGTAGACTACTTAGATGATATAGAATAATGTCATAAAACCATTTTTCAAAAATTAATTTTTGAAATTTTAAGATAATTTTTAAGCTTTAACATGAAGCATAAAATGGATAATTTTTGGCTAATTAGGTAATTAAATAGATAATTACTGATTTAATGAATAATTATATGCTTTAAGATGTTGAAATTTGATGGAGTTTGCTATTTATAGTATTTAGGGTATTAGATGTAATTATTAGGGCAGTATGTAGTATATATTTAATAGGTAAAAATTGTAAATTTAAGTTAATTTTATAATTTAGTGTAATTAGGTGTAAATTCTGATTTAGGATGAATTTAGATATTTTGAGATGTTAATTAATATTGGGAGATGATATTTGAAGTGATAGGACTATTAGATATATATATATATATATATTATATACATATTAGATGATAATGTATAATATGTAAATATAAGAAATAAATGAGTAGGAAAATATTAGGTTAAAACCGATATTTTAATAATAATAATAAAAATATGTAATAAATCTAGTAAGAAACTTAAATTGAGGTAATTATATGAAAAATATAAAATTTTTTCACATTGAGAATAAATTCGGTAATTAAATTAAGATATGAGAATATACTATACAAATTAAAATATTGGCTAGGGGTTAGGTATGGTATTTAGGATACCTAAAAATAATATGATTAATTTCACATTATGAGTCAAAATGAATTTCTAGGGTTCATGTATAAAATCGTACTTATAAACTGAATTAGAACCTAAATTAGAAATTGATGCCAAAACTAAACTAGAACTTAACCTAATTCAAAAATAATTGTAAAAGACTTGAAAACCTAGATAATTGGGTATATTAAACCCTAAACCAAAGATAACAATAGGCGTTATGGAATAAAACCAATCTATAACGATTATATGGAAAACTAAAACAATATTAGTATTATAGGGATTTTTTACGATAGCCAGTACGAGACACACCTCTAGTGAGCAAGCAAGAAGTCCAAATAAGTGGGGACTAATATATTACTGTATTTTAGAGTATTAATTTATAGTACTCGAAGGCTTGAAATTGTATTTGATTGCGTTTGTTAAATAGTCGACTATGCACATGTGTTTGTGTTTGAGTTGATGATATGATTTGATTTATTACTCTACCTTATATTGTATGATTTGTATGAAATGATTGATCACTCTAAACTGAACATAATCAAATATATGGTTTGTAAATATAAATCGGACTTACATAGCAACCCATTAAGAGAAACTTGGGGTTCTATGGCTTAATACCAACCCTTTCGAAAGGGATAACACTGGATAAGTAAGGAAGTCGTGATAAAGGTGAAGTCAATGGTTCGAAGGTAGTCGCGGGAGGAAGGGTGTCTTTATTGTACAAGCTTAGGTTTAATTGTAAGTTATTGTATTAATGGAAACTTCTCAACTTGGATTAGAGTGGGTGCAATTTCTCTAATCTCACAACGTGCTGGACAACGTCATGCAATAATATTTTCTTAAACATGTAATGCACTTAATAATTTGGTTGATAACCTTATTTATGTTTGCTGTATGGTTTTAAGTCTACATCTAAACTTATTGAGTTGTTGGTTGCTCACATCCCTATAGATGTTGCAGATACTAGTTAGGAAGCGATTTATATTCACCTTGAAGTTAGCAACTATTGAATCTTAGGAAGTAAGAAAATACAACTTAAGAACAAATATAATTTTAAGATCTTAGCTTTTATTTTAGAATTTCCTATTTTTGGATAATGTGTTGTTTAGCAAATAAAGTATGTTGAAAGCTTATAAATATTATTTGTAATACTTAAATTATAGTGAATATACATATATTTTTATACTTTCTTGGGTAAACAATTTATTTAATTCATGAACAATTTATTTCAAAGCGGGTTAATCGTGAATAACTTGTATAAATCAGATTTAAGATGGCGGCTGCATAGACTGCTTCTATCTTAAAATGATTTATACGACGGGACTATTATGATTATGCCATTTCAAGACATGACAGCGGGTACCCAAAGCGTAAAAAAATAAATAAATAAATAACATAAGTACCTAAATTGAAAAAATGTGATAATTCAAGTGTCTTAAACGTAATTTACCCTAGTTTTTATTTCATATAATCAATATTACTTGAGTTTTTTTTTTTAATTAGAGATTGGATTTTACAACAAAAAAAAAAAACCTAAAAACCATCCTAAAACCCTATAGGGTTTTTAGATATTTCCTAAAACCCATCCAAAAAACTCTATAAGGAAATACCCAATAAAATTTTTATAGGGTCGAGCGAGTCTAGAACCCTATTATGACTCGTCTAGTTACATCCCCAAGCATAACAACAAAGCAAAAGCCTAAAATGAAACAAACATATTTGCATAATTAAAGACTCATCATTGCGAGATAAATATATTTGGGTAATACTTTTAACTAAACATATGATGAATATTTTTCATGAATCTTCTAAGAGATATAACAAGAATTTGAAGAATTAAGGAGTAATTGACATTACAAAGAGAGGAATAAGGTAATATCGAAGATGCAATACATATAAAAAGAAGGAAATATTCAATGGACAAATAAGATATTCAATGAATGAAGTAATATGGAGATATATTATTCATGGAAGTAATTAAATATTACAACAGCTATTTCCTTTTGAAGCTTATGAAGGAAAAAGAGAGGCTCAACAGATATACAACTACTTCCATGTTAGAGCCATAGAGACTCTTTATACAAGGAGTTACATGAGACAAAAGAAGACCAACAAGAAGAAAATAGATCTATTTCTTTATGCTAAAGATTGTTGTTGTTATTTCATAGAGATATTGTGTTAAAACTCTAAGTAATCATATGGTCATCAAAGAGTTGCTATTCACTTTAAAATTAGTAGAGCATTATTTGAGAAAACACTCTAAGGAGCTTACAGAGTTGAGTAACCTCAAGAAAGCAAAGTCAAAGGACTTGATAATTTGTGGCATAACTTGTAGACCTTATATTGATTTCTATAAAATAGGGGAAGATTAAAATCTTGGTAAAGGTCCAAGGAAAAACTTCTATAAATTTCTTGTCTAATTTTCTTTATCATATACTCTTTCTAATTTCCTGCATATTTTGCTTGGTTTAAAGTTGCTCATTTCTTATCCTTTCATTTGCGACTCTTATTTTGAAAAAAGATCTATTAAGTATCATCATTGAATATTTAGAAAGTATTATGACTTTTAATCTCTAATAATCAATTCAACTCCTCCATGGTAATTGTTCAGTAGGACCAACTTCTATAATCGACAATAACAAATCCAAACGATATCCCTATTTAAAAAATTACTGGTTTTTGTTTTTTTTTTTTTGGGTTGGAAAATTACTGGTTTCTTTGCAACGCATTTCACAACACTTATTTACCAACATATGGATGATTGTTTTGATTTTATGTTTTATGATTAAATATTAGTGATTCAGACTGCTGCATTGACCGACTACACCAATGATTATCTTACACACAGATTTATATGCAAAGTAATGCAATATTGCAGTACTTTATCGATATAATTACATATATAGCATGCGCAAACTGAAAAGGACACTAAGCTACCCAGGCCAATAATATGAAGTAGATTGTTTGTGTAAAAGATGATTAGAAAGTACTAAACCACACGAAAATGGAGTGTTAATTTCAAATTCAAAGATCACATGCATGCAAATTCATCTATTAGAAAGGGGCCCAGAAAAAATCATTTCGTGTTAGATGGAGCTTTGAAAATTAGAAAGTATATATATATATATATAAAGGTTGTCAAACTAGTCATTCTATTTAGAATTACTATAGATTTTTTAGAATCGAAACATAAAATCAAAAAGTAAAAAGTAAATTTCTATACTTTATGTAAAATAACTTAAAAAAAAAGTATAAATATGCTTCTAATTGTTATAAAAAACTTGAAATACATAATAGAAATAAATGAATGAAGAAATTAAGTTTTTTTTTTCTATAAAAAAGAACTCTTAATCTAAAATCTAACATTCATGAAATGAAGATAAGTAGGAATAAAACTAATTTTTTTTCCCATTATTTTGTTTGAAAAATGTAATAAATTGAAGAAAACAATATACTTCAACTCATTTTAAGCTATTAATGGTATAAATTTAAGTATATGATTTTTTATATAAATTTTTCTATTGGAATTGGAACTCCAACGAAAACTATGAATATTGAAGAATAGTCAATGAGATAATAGAAACTCAGTTTTGTTTTTGGCCTATTCAACTTATATATATAGAATCTGTAAATTCGATTAGAAATGTAAGTTTTTAAAAAGTTTGACATGTAAAATAGGTTAAAAATATAAGTCTATATTAAAAAAAAAGAATTTTATATATAAATTAACTTAAAAGAGTTTCTTAAAATCATAAACTCGTAGGATCATATAAATAGAATCATGATTTTAATAATTATATATATATAATTATTAAGGTATTATTAATGTGGCTAGCTCGTAGCACATGAGGTCAAATTTTTTCCGCTATATTTTCCTCCATTTATTTATTATAGGTTGAGATTTTTGAAATTTTTGAAATAATAAATGATGAAACTGATGAACGAAAAAGCAATAATCAAACTTCAATCTCTCATTAATTAGCACTACCGCCTCGGTTGCTCTTACGAGTCTCGGAGGAGGGAAAAGAAAGATCCTACAATAACTTAATATAGTCTTATTTGGATTGTTTATTTTTTTATTTATATCTTTTATATATTTGATTTATATTTATTTAAAGTTTAGTATTTAAAAATTATCTTATTTTTCATAATTATGATAAAAATGATAATTAAAGTATTAAAATTTATAAATGAAATTTCACATAATTTTAATTAGATAGATATATTTTATATATTGAAAAAGATATTTTATACATTGAAAATGATTATTTTAATTGAATAATTAATTTTAAAAGATAGGTATATATAGAATTATATTTCTATCTTTTTGGTGTTTTATTTTTACCAAACATAAAATTCAAATAAAATGAAAAATGGATGAATCTGTCCACCTCTTATTGGCTTTCGAATCACAAAAATATTTATATTGGAACCTATCTAGATCTCTCGTGATGATCTTCAAAAATATTTATTTAATATCACCCATACAATCGATAAAACTATATCATAAATTAATCACGAACGGAAAAAGTAACTCACTATATATATATATAACACGTATTGTTTTAATATTTTACAAATATACCTTTTTATAATCTTAACATGCTATATACACAATCCAACGCCTTGCATATGTGTATATTTAGTAATTTCATTATTGGACATTTTTCATCAAGGAAAGTAATTATCTTACTACAGAATATATCAAGCTAGATGAATACTCATAGATCATATATTATGATTTATTTATTGCTTTTAACAAGAGCCTAGCTCTTCTCAGATAATTGATAACTATTAAATAACGTAATTTTTTCACAAAACACGGATAGAGTATATATTTCGTGGAAAAAAACGAAATCGAAAATTTACAGAAAGGAAATCCAGAATTTTAGAGGAAAAAAAAAAAAGGAAAATCTTCTATTTCATTTCTGGCAATGCAAGAAATATATATATTTTTTAATAAAAGATTAATAAATATTCCTGGCTATTACATTACATGAGTACCAAATCATGAAAAAGAAAACCTAAGATTGCTACGTCCAAACAAACACACTCCTACCTAAACTAATGTTTGATTTGAGGCCATAACAAATCCACATAAGCACCCCGCAGGCCCATATATATATATATATATATATATTACTTAAAAGTTGTAAACAATTATAACAATAAATAAAACATATCCCATTAATCACCCAAAAAAGCAATCCAATTGCCAGGTGACACTCACAGCTTTATACCTGATTTTTCCTTCTTCTTTTTTTTTTTTTTTCTTTTTCTCTTTTTTAACTTTCTTCTTTCTTTATCAGATCTCTCTCTCCTTCTCTCTCTCAAATTT